>JAHDVE020002175.1:0-584679 GCA_022606495.2 Halesus radiatus | reverse complement strand
CCGTGTTTGGTGACCAGATCTGAATAGCCAGGTATTCCTAACCTTCCTCTTCCCCTTCTCCTTCCCCTCCCAAATACCTTCAGCCTCACACCATTCCCCAATTGGGAATGCCATAGTCTCACTGGCTCCAGACGGTTGGGAGCAGTTGGGACTCTTGTGAGGTAATCATATAAAAAAAATTAAAAAAAATGTAAATCACATTTAATAATGCTATAAAAATAATAATGATTTAAAAACCCGTCCAAATTAGAAGGGAGTCGGAGTAAATAAAATCGTATAAATAAGTCGTCACAATGTGGATTAACCATGTGATGAATTCGAGTCTTAGCAGGAAAATCTTTTTTTTTATACTTTAAAATAATTCATGTAAATTTAGAGTCTCGAAGGATAAGGGAGCGTTGCACATCTTAGAACGATTTCGAGGTGGCTGAAAGGAAAGTACCAGAGCTTCATAGAACTCATAGAAGGAGAATTTATTGTAAAAACATTCCTTAATAATGAATTATGACTTGTGACTTGTGAATCCTAAACAAACATATCTAAAGCGACGATAACGGGATTATACAAAAACGAACACTTGAAAAGAATACATGTGAATGTTACAGGCTGGGTTACAAGATGTACCCAGAAATATTCCAGTGACGGCGGGTGGCATAAACTCGGCGATGGAAAAATCGTTGAATGGAATGGAGAGTTGTGCAATTTCGGCGTGAATTACGTATTTGGAAAGGGGGAAGCAGATAGAAACATTGTCTAGATTACCATTTTGGGTAAATATAATGATTTACAAGCATATTAATTGACATACTAAATAGAATCAACACGGTGTAGTTGATTTTAAAAATTAACTAGTTGCTATGGTTCGAAACCGCAAACTAGTGCCTCACCTAAAATACCTAAAACAAATTAAATAAGGATTTTTCAACGACCCGAGTATAAGTCTTGGAGACGCCACTGTAATCGGAGAGTTAAAATGAATCTGCGACGCGTTGAAAGATGAGCGCGGTTTGTTTCGGGCTAAGACATAATGTTAGAGAATCTCAAGGGTTTTGGATGGATAATAGTGACACTCTACCCTAGGCTGCAGGTAGTAAATTATCAAAGTTATGATTGTATGAAGGCGAGAATTCTTCTTTTATGGGAGGGTGATAAATTAGGTACCAACGGTACCAAGGTGTTGAAATAATGAAGTTACCGAGGCACGTTGAAGAATTAAATAATGTGACATCTCTAAGAAACAGGAATTAATTATTGATTTTAGAAATGAGTTGGGACATTCTACCTCTCCTTAGGACTGAAGATAATAAATTATCAAGTTAGTGATGAAATTGTTATGAATAATATATCCAGATGCGCATTAAGAGACCAGTGTGTCTGTTGCTTTGTTAATATCTTCTCGAATCTTTGTATGCGAGGAAATATCAAAAACTTATATGAGTAAGTAGTTCGATCTTGAATGCGATTCGGTGTCCAGCGCAACTGGGAAGCTGCCTTTTATTCTGCATTCAGATTTACGGTTTTGTGAGGAATGGAATAGGAGATAGGTATAGTCTTGATGACTTCGATTATGAAATTGAGCTTGCCTAGGTTTAAGTCACTAGCTGCAGGTCCAAGTTGTCGTTATCTATATAACTCTTAGATGTAAATCACTAATTATAAGCCAGAATTAGGAAATTTCTAAGCTGTAAGCCATTAGTAATAAAACTAATATGTAAATCATTAGATATAGTCTAAGTGATAGGGTATATATGGTGGAAGTGGCCCATTTGTTATTGTTATTATTGTTGCCTGAGCGGATTTCTTGGCACGCGTGAGTGCCAAATGTACCGTGATACTAGCAGGAACGGTACCTATTTTGGTTGGATAGTGGGATCAAACAGTAAGTAAATATCTTACTCAGAATAGTTGGTTTATAGGAGATAATTTAAAAGAATTATAAATTCGTTTAAGTTGGCGAAGGATACCTAGTACGGACCTGTGCGACGAATAACGGGAAGATAGTCGGTTTTTTTTGGAGAGTTGGGGAGAAGGTACGTAGTCGATTCGGAGGAGGGGGATAGTGAGTTTTAGACAGTCAGAGAGGGTGGTTGTTTTTGATTTGATAATGCGAGTGATACAGTCGGTCTTAGATAGGCAGAGAAAGGGGAGGGTGTTTTTAGAAGACGGGAGCGAATGTGGTGGTTTTTGTTTAGGAAGGAGTCTGTCCTAGAGGTTGCATGGTTTTTTGCATGCATAAAAATACGTGATAGTGGTAGTTGTTTTGCGGGTTTTGTGTGTGAAATTAAACTAAAAAATTTGGATATGCACTAAGAAGTAGGGTAAGTTTTTATTAATTTACTAACAAGTACATTAACCCGTTTCTTAACATTTGAAAATCCAATAACGTTAGACAGTTGGCCGCGAGATAAGTCGGAAGAAATAGTTGATTGCGGGCGTATCGGTATTTAAGTAATTGAGAAGTGATTAAGTGAGAGTGTATAAATAAAGTGTTTGAATTGAAGTTGATTGGAGTTAGTCGCGAAGTACGTCGGGCGAAGAAATATTTAATTACGTGCTGACCGATATTCAGTAATTGTTTGGTGTTTTTGGACTTAGAAAAATTTCATTTGATTTGTTTCTTACAATTAAATAAAGTTTTAAATAAATTCTTTTAAATAGTTGTTGGATTGATTCAACAATAGTTTGATTTAATTCAATAATAGTTTGAAAAATATTGAAGTTTTAAATTCATTATACCTAAGTTGATACGTCGTTAATTGCGTGCGGAGTGATTAAAAAGTGTTTTTCTGGACTTCAAAAATTTCATCTTAAAATAAATAAAGTGATTTTGTGTTCAAATTAATAATAATTTATTTATTAAAATTTTCTTAAAGGCAGTTCGTCTCGAGTTGATACGTCGTTAATTGCGTGCGGAGTGATTAAAAAGTGTTTTTCTGGACTTCAAAAATTTCATCTTAAAATAAATAAAGTGATTTTGTGTTCAAATTAATAATAATTTATTTATTAAAATTTTCTTAAAGGCAGTTCGTCTCGAATTGATACGTCGTTAAATTGCGTGCGGAGTAATTAAAAAGTGTTTTTCTGGACTTAGAAAGTTTCATTTGATTTGACATCTTACAATTAATATTATATTAAAATAAATTCCCTTAAATAGTTTGATCTAATTCAATAATAGTTTTTATAAATAGTGAAATTTCCTAAAAATTAATAATACTTAAATTACGTTAAAGATTCTAAAAGTCGCCATTAAAGTTGATAACAATATATTTGATTTAATTTTCTCAAAATTATAAGTGCAATGTGATACTAATAATAATTTAATAAATATTGAAAAATTTCTATAATTAATAAAGTTATTTGTTTAAAGATTTTCAAAAAATTGCTTCTGTGAATTAATTAAAATTAGTTAAATGAAATGTGATTTAATTCATATTTTGTGTTGAGCTGAATTTATCGCAAGTTTGTGACAATAATTAAATATAATTGCGTTTAAAAATTTTCGTGGAGGAATTTTCAATCTAAAAAATTAATAGTAATACAAGAGATTTTAAAACAGTGAAATGAGTGCTCGACGTTTGAAAACAGCCTAGTTTCATATAATTCATTTTTGATAACTAGAGTGGGATAAATTTCGTCTAAAAATAATAAAGTTCTAAAATATTACCAAGCGTTCGGTTTACGGATTTAATTAATAGTTAGTAAAGAGAATTACGTGAGTACAAAGAATAAAATAGGAAAATAAAACAACAAAAATTAAATATTATCTAATAATATTTGGATTTAGAGATCATTAAATTTGAAGAAATAGTACAAATCGGTAGATCACGAATTGAAATTAGGAAACACTAGATTGTATTAAGTAAATATTTCTAACTTAGATTAAACATTCCAGGCAGGGAAGTTCAATATTTTCTGAATCTTCATATTGGCGTGTATAACCCGTCTGGAAAAATTATGAATTTGTCGGAATTCAGGTGAGTCAATTTAATATACAAGTTTTCAGATTACCTGGGGAAGGCGAGGATGGAGATATGAATTATTTTTCTAATGACTTATAAGTACATGTGTGTATGGGTATATATGTATGTATAAAGCGTATAATGTATCTATCAAATCTATATGGCCGTTATTTATTTTATGTTTATTTATATACAATGTTTAATATATATATAAAACCATTTATTATATTTATGTATATTTCCTATAAAAACAATTTATTTTATTAATATATATATTTTCCTAACATATAAATTCAAAACTAACGTTACTAAAATTACCAACAACCCAAACGATTTTTATTAATTCAAAGATCGTTATCATTCTAAAACAAACCAATGAATCCTAATTGTTATGCTTCCTGACGGGGGTCTCTGACACTTAATAACTGTCGCATATCTCAATGACACACTTCCTCGACTGTTATTAAAACTAGGTCAACATTCCAAACCACACCCTCTTTTATCGAAGTATGTAGATACGTATAAGTATATATATATTCGAATTTCAGTACATCTTACGAAGAATAAGTACCTCAACAAACGTCGACATTTAATTGAAAAATAACTATCATCTTTTGCGATGAACTATCATCTTTTGCGATGAACTATCATCTTTTGCGATGAACTATCATCTTTTGCGATGAACTATCATCTTTTAGAAATCACGTATTTGTAGTTTGCGTACATAAATATTTTTATAGCGCCATTTTCATGGAAAGATTCAATTCAAAGGCGCTCCACACCCGTCCGAACATATTGATAAATTCAACAGAACAAAAAAAAACCCACATTATTAGAATTGTCAAAATAAGCATAATCATTCGTCGACAATACGTTCCCAAGTTATGTTATAAAATTAATTTTATCTTCGACTTAGGTTTTCAAGGTTCAGGCCTTGCAAATTTTGGGCTTTTTGGAGTCCTACCTTTTCTCCAAACAAAAATCAATCTACAGTTAAATTCAAACTACATGAGATAGCAGGGTTTCATTAAATCAACCTGTCAACCAAACCAAAAGTAATATATTATGTGTATTGTATTATCACTTTTATGTATATTCATATGTAGTATATCTGAATATCTGGCACAGATTCACGACCTGTGTTGGAGATGTCAGATCCACAATTTTCTGGGAAAACTGGAGTATTGTGGATTATAAAGACTCGTATTGTTTACATATATTTATAATTTGTACCTATCGATTGGGCAGAAATAATTGCTGATTTAAGTGTGGTTATCTCTGAACTTTTGATGCGGGGGACGGCCTTTCAACCCGGACTTTGCAAAAATTCGCAAGTATCTAATGTTGTTTGACGAGGGGACGGAACCGGTTTGATCTCCTTTAAATGTAACTGTCTGGAGGACGGGAATTCGGAGGGTCTTGGACCCATGGATAAGGAAGGTGCTCTTTCCGTCGCGGTACAGGGGATGACCAATAGCGCAACGAACTAAAAGAAGAGGTTACGTATACCGTTTGGTCAGGCTGTGCGTCTGTGAGGAAGGGGTTACCAACCGGAAACGTGGCCATCCGAGTACTTTAGGGGTTGGTCTGGAGCCGAATTGCAGCAAAACAAACCGTATTCGATCACTCGTCACAACAAAAGCTGTGAAAACTAAAACCTAATCATGTAATTTTCCCAAATTTAGGAGAGGATGGAGATGGCGCCAAAACAAGTAAAACTGTACCTTTTAACCATGAAATTTATTGAAACTAACCCATGTAGAATAACACTTAGTACGATGAGGAAAGGCGATAATACTGTGATCATTACATTTATGTATACCAAATTATTAAAACTCACGATAGAAAGAAAATAGAAAATTTAGGGGTAAAGTTAGGAAAATGCTAGTCTTCCCATAGGAAATTAACGTAGATTGCATAGTAGAATAATAATAGAGAGTTCAGAACATTAAAGTCTAAGATAGGAATGTTAGGAATACGAATTCTGTCAATGGTATGCGAGAGTCTGCCTACGCTACAAAGAATAGGGGTTACCACAAATAAGGCCTTGTTTTTCCAATAGTCTGAAACAAAAAACAACACAACGTAGACTCGCGAAAAGTTTGGCAAAATGACCACATTCTAGTGCGTAATTTTCCGCAAAATCATGAAAATCGGAAACACTCGAATGTTAGCATAGGGCTAGACGTTACACGCTGGCCAAGGAGGAGAAAAACCTCAAATTGAAAGGAAAACTACAAAGAGTTTTCCGATCACATTAGTTAGGAAAATTTAAGGCAGCAGTAGAGAGTCATCTTAAATCGGTGGCGCGAACGGAAGTCTATTGCTAAATTAAATCATAAACGAAGGAAGGGCGGGCCATCACATCTTTAAAGGACAGTGGGGGAGGAGGGCCATCTCAACCACAGTTCAAAAATGGCCTTAAACGCCGAAACAGTTGTCACAATAATAAAAAAATAAAAGTACTTGCAGAACTTAATAATAACATTATTAAATTTGATTTTTTTTTAATTAACAACTTATAAAAGTATTTTCTTCAATTGGCACAAGAGCACAACCAGGGAATGACTACAATCTAAAATTACGTGAATCCCAAAACAATTTTTCACATTGTCCTTGCTCCCTTATTACACATACAGACAGTATAAAATATCTTGGTATAGAAATAGACGAAAATCTTTGGTGGGACACTCATATAAATGGGATTTCAAGGAAACTCACAAAATGCAAACATTTTTTTAAAAAATCAGAAATATTTTATGTCAAAATGATGTTAAAAAAGATTTGATTAGATTTCAAAAATCAAATCAAAACCTGGCTCAGAGAAATCAAAGAAGGGAAGTTATCCAGCATTTTAAAAATAACTTCGTAGGAACTTAAAAACAATCGGTTTTTAAATAAAACATAGTCCGCCTCAGCACAGGAACCCCTAGTTAGGAGGACTAAGAAAAATATCAAATATTTTCTTGTTAGCTTTGTAAAATTCTAATAACGCAATGAATAAATATAAATTGAAACTTAATTAAAAAATATTCTTATTTTAAGTATAACATAATTTAACACTACGTTGTTAAAATATCAATGCGTTGTTAAAAATGAATTAAACAGTGTTTGGTGATAGCCAGATACTTCCCAACCTTCCTCTACCCCACCTTTTTTCTTTCCCTACTCCCTTTTTAGCCGTACAGCAGATCCCAAGTGGGGATGACATATTGCCACTGGCTCCGGGGAGTTGAGACTCTTATGCGGTATTTATGTCTAAAAAATGATTTATGAAATATACACATAAGTCGATTTGTTGGTCGGCTGAACGATTCCATCCTGGCTGCCAGTCCGGCTCACTTGGATAAGACGTGTTATTTACGAGTGATGTAAATTATTTTAATACAAAAATTCAATACAGTAAATATGTAGAAATGGTCCTTGTGCCATCGCCAATACCCTAAATAAACACTTGAGTACCACAAAAAATATTTGTGGCCATTCATGATATAGAAAAAACAAACAGGCGTTATTATACTCTACGACTTTGTGTACAGTGTAATAACGCCTTGCGCATAATGTTTGACCTCCCCAAACACTGCAGCGCTTCCAGTATGTTCACGGAGAAGGAAAGTTTCCGGTTTAGCAGCACTTATAAGATCCAGGGTGTTTAGAATGAGGGAAAGAATAAACAGCTCCAGGAATATCCTCATCATGGAGGCCCGCCTCGGTCCAACCTCCAGCATCGACGCATACTGTAGAAAAATATTGGCACCTCATAATTTAAACGCCGCAGCAACTTAAAGATGTTATTTTGGTGTATTTATTTCATTATTTTATTTTATTTTATTTTTTGTTTTATGTGTGATGTATCGTCCACCTACTGTCTTTTTATTTATTTTTTTAAAAACTTTTGTATATATTTTGTATATTTTTTTATAATTATCGCATGTATATTTTGTACGTAATGTGTGGAACTGCACTAACCTCCCAACATACCGGAATAAACATTTATTTATTTGTATGTGTTTTCACATAAAAAGCACCTCAGTGCTGCAAGTCATCAGCCATGTTTAATAATAAAATGACTAAAGTAACAACAGCTAAAAAACCGAGTTGAATACACATAGTCCTTTTTAGTAACTCTTCCCGAGGCACTTAGATCCTATTTTTGTTAAATGAGTCGTGGCACTTGACGTCTTCTATAAATTCGAAACTAAATTAGCTATTTCTTTAATTTCAGGGTTTATTTATAATTTGTTTTTAAATCTTATGTCTCTGTGTGGCCTCATATTAAATAATAAAATAATATGTTTTTATTAATTGATAAACTAAAGTTCTTTAAAACTTAAGACAAGATTTTTGTGCATAGTGCAAAGGGTAACAATTATTATTTTTATAAACAATAATTATTAATCTAAAACACTCATCCAAATTGAAAAACCTTCCGAGCAAAGATAAATGTCGCCGGCAGAGCATCTGACCGGACATTAGAAGGGTGCGGGTTCGAGTCCTGCCGGCGACATTTATCTTTGCTCGGAAGGTTTTTTCAATTTGGATGAGTGTTTTAGATTAATAATTATTGTTTATAAAAATAATAATATGTTTTTTGTTTAATAAAACCCTACATCTCAGTTCTTTACTTAAATCGGGTATTCATTTATTACTCTCCTTTCTATGCAGAATATGTAGATTAAATAAATATCATTCCATGTAGTAATAGCCAATCTGATCCTGTGTAGGAGGGTTTTCTAAATGTGTCCCTCAAAAAGAAAACCCCTTATTATTGGAAGATCTCTCCGGCTCATGAGATGTTACCGCTTTGGGAAAAGCTCAGGTAAAAATGTCACTTTAACCCACCTGGTTACCCAGTTGCCTAGCTACTGTTTCCACAGGAGGTAACGCAATGGGGGGTAAAGTTACATTAGGTAATTAATCTTATATGCTTTCTGTGGAAGCTCTCTAGTTGACTTTTATTAAAGAATTATTACTTTCCCGGCAGAAGATAATCTACAATAACGATCAAAAAAATTCCTAGATTAGTTTTTCTTCTTCATTTTTCTAGAATAAAGACATATTAATTCTGAGGTCGCAGATTCATTAAATCAGAAGTTCAAAGATATGTTGAAAATATGATGAAAAATTTGAAATAACATCTATGATTTATAGACAGTAATACGTAATTTCACAGTTTCCAATCATAGGCAATGTCGTGTAAAGTTAATTTTTGTTTACGAATCGTGATTTAAATTGGCAAATTTATTAATAATTTAATTGTATTTATATAATTATGCTGTATGGAAATATGCAAAAATATATAATCCATATAAGAAGTAATTAAAAAAAATGTTTTGTATTATATATACGAAGCTTCAGATAATACTGAAAGACATTTCATCTAAAATAGGAGGATATTTTTTTAAACTTGTTTCTTACATTTATTCATATCTATAATCTCAATCCATTATAAGGGATATGGTAATGTGCTTGTCTCACTAAGAGAACCTGTATTATGAGCACTCATATTATTTGTTAATTTGAATACATTTGATGTGAAAAAAGCTAGATATTGCTAAATTTAAAAAATATATCATTAATAACAATTATTAAAAATTAATTTTCCGATAATAATCCGTGTTCATCGTTGATAAATTTTCTTCAAACCAGCCATTAGAAAAACACTTTCCATTCAACTTTAATCTTGTATTTTTCAAGTTATGTTTCGTTTATCGGAAAATATTCGGCCTTGAGTCATATGATTTTATGATTCATTTTAAATTTATATTAGCATTTCTGAGGGTTGAATTGATTATAAACGCCATAAATATCTTTCTGAGTTTTGTACTGTCGGACTTCTTCCCGCAGAACTACGCTCCGTGTTAGTTAACCTCTGACCTATCTATTAATAAACCAGAAACAAAGCATAGGAAATTAAAGTCGTGAAATAATCCAATATGTATCGTGTTGGCCGCTTAGCTCATCGCGTGTAGGCACCGCTTTATTGAATATTCTGTAAAGTAACACTATATCCGGGTACGGCACTGAATAGGTAAGGTGAGAAAAGGGTGTTGTGGATGTGTCCGTGTGTCCGAAAATAGCCCATTTCCCCTTACTTCTAGTGAAATAAATAATTTTTTTCGCTGACTGAAATTATTTCTCAAGCAGATGCGCCAAACGAGCGCCCAACAAGATTGACATTTGTCACGTGATAACGCGTCTTTTCTACGATTCATTCTTATGTTCAAGGGCTCAGCTATAGAATGATATGATGTCCATTGAGTTTCCTCTCTCCTACAATATTAGACTCTTGAAGACCCAGGTTCACTCCTTCATTTCTTTTAAAATATCCTTTCCATATCATCCCCAATGATGATATTGGCCCTGAAGTAAATTATTTTCTTCAGGACCTCCAGTGTGGAGTTACTATAAAAAAATATATAATCAATTGTATTAATCTGCTCTGGACCAAGGAGTCGAAATGTCTTATACAAAATTAGGTTCCATAACAATTCAACACAAATATGAATCAGCACACCTTTTAAAAGTGATAAAAAGTCACTAAAAGAACGAAAAAAAATTTGGAAGAAAGTCTAACCAAACCTAAATTAATAAACTTTTTTCATTAAAATGAATAATAAATGTTTTGAGTAAACATCTGTTTAATATCAACATGTTTCGGAAGCGAAGCTTCCCTCATCGGATTGTGCAGTATACTAATAAATTACGGCAATTATATGTCAAATTCGGAATAATAATTATTCTAAATTTGAAAACCACATTTTGGAAACAAATCATTATTTTGACATAAATAAAGGTTTAAAAAATTTACCTACGAATATAACTGGTTTACAATTAGATAAATTTGAAATTTTTTAAACTATAAAGTGTGTTAATAGTCAAATAAATATTATTAGTAATTCATTATTTTATGAAAAGTTTATTTTTAATTTATTTTCAATTTAATACCTATATTTATAATAATAATATTAAAAAAAATATGCACAGTATTTATTTAATTTTTTATAATTTGTTATTTCATTGATTTTATTTTAAAAAAATAAATACATTATTTCTTATACTTCTATTTTGCCGATTATGTTTTCATTTTTATTTAATTGCCTACCTGCTTTCATAATTTATTGTTAAATTATTCTTTATGTTTGTATTTTGTCTATGCTCACGTTATTGTTTTGGTGTGTTTATTATTTGTCTGAATTTAAATTTAATTGAAAAATGGTAAATGAGGTGAGATTAGGTTAGATTTTCACGCTAGTTTTGTTTTCGTACTATCGGGGTGCTTTTGTATGAAGGGTGGGATCGGATATTCAAATTAATAGAATTCTTATTTAAAACACATCAACTTTATTTCACTTTAAACATAGGATGTTTTATCAGAAGGAGGAAAACGCAAGAGATTTTAATATGTAGGGATTATGAATTATGAACAGCAAGCCAACATCACACGAAGTTGAATGTCAGTTTATTTCCTAAAACGCTCCGACATTTCATTCGCTATTGAACGCGCATGCGCGCGCCAGTATTGCCACTTGACAAAAGTAACATTGGGATGATCCGATACTCTGTAAGGAACCGGTTGCGCAGCGCAAGTGCAAACTGTTTGCCTTAAAGTTTAAGATTAGGCTTATGGAATTCAAAACTTCATTTGTGTGAAAGCACTATGAAACAAAACATGATACTATATCACTTTAAAAAGTTTGTTGATTCATACGTGTGTTGAATTGTCCGGTCACCAAAATAATAACATCAGTATTCTTTCAAAACGGTCTTGGTCACACTTCTTGCGATTATAAGTTCAGTGGGATATGGGAAATAATACAATGGGGGAAGATTGTATAGCGAATAATAATATGTGTGAGGAGTACAAAATAAGCGGGAAACCCTTCATCATGCAACGTATGAACCCATTGTCAGTAAAATATGAATCCAGTCGATAGCCCAGCGAAAACGTTCAGAATATTTTCACAAGCGATTTTCAGGGCGATTTTTTAACTCTCCGCAAATATAAAAAGCTTTTATGGAGGATTCGTACCGCTCAGTACGGCGGGCACGTAATTTTGAGAGTGACAAGGCTCAGCAGCTTCGAAGTATCATATATTATTATGCTGTTTGTTATTTTTGTAGTGTTTTGGAAAAGGGAGATGAGTCGGTAAATATGTGATACGGATATACCAGAGTAATCCATTTTTTTCATGGAAAAGAGAGACGAATCCTGTAGAAAAAATATGTTTCGAAATGTTAGCTATTGACACACAGAGATAAACATTTTTTCTATAAGTTTACTACCACTTATAAATAGTTCCAGTTGTCTTTTTTAACTACCACACATTTAATAAAATACATTTTGATACTGAAATTAACACGCATTTAAAGATGATTTAATTTATCTCTGTTTACCAAAACATTGTCTCAGAAAACAGAGACAACTTTAGACATCGCTGTACTCGGTGTTTATATATGTTTCATTACGGTTTCTATGATTACATGACACTGTTAGCAACATTAATAATTATTCTTATATTCCATTATACTTTCCTTATCATAATATTTCAAAGAACGCTTTACCAGAAACCAGATGATGTTAATACATTAAAAAAATATATATTAAATATAACACTGATTTATTTTCGATTAGGTTAACTGTGCCATGGAAAATAGAGAGAAGTCAAGTAAAAAAAAATTAAATCTTGCTTTTTTTTTTAAATTTTCCAATACTATTCGTAGAATAAATATTTTTCATTGAATACTGTATAAACAAAATCTTTATCACAATTCTCAAATCTGACAAAAAACTAGAATACAAAATTGGATCCCCTATAAAGTTGACTAAGTCGTCTCCATTTTCCAAAACCCCACAGATTTAATATTCTTGTATCGAGCGTCACTCCTTGTTGGCACGCAGGTTTCCATCATGTTTTAATATGGTACCTACCTAAAATAAAAGTGGTGTTGAGTAAATAGGTTCTTTGTTCAGCATTGTTTCTTTATCGCTTATCTCTCTTTTGTAATGATGTAACACGTGTCTTTATGTTTACTTTAACAGTATACGTTTACCTGTTTACTTTGCCTGTATTTATATCTCCCATTAGTAGAGCCAGATTATTACATTTTAAATCATAATAACTACTTAAGTAATGTTTGTTTGGAAACAATATAGAATCAAGGAAATTATATATTGGGAAAAGTTTTTAAAATTTGTTATATTGCTCTGTCGAAATAATTTAAATATTTTTTTATCTCGTTAAGAACCAATCCTAAAAATATTGAAAAATCAGTTTCCTGTGATTATTTCATTATTCTATTCGATATATTATGGCCAACATCCATCAATTTAATTGAACCAGATTTCATACATCCAGGATTTTAAAATCTTTCATGAATATACAGGGTGTTCGATGGTAAAGGGTAGTAAATAAAAACGGTTTCTATGTTTCTGTTTTTCATTGACAAAAATATTTTTCCATGCCAACAATAAAACTTATTTTCTTATATTAAGATTATTTTTAAGCGCTGTAATATAGAAAAAAAATTGGTGATTCTTTTTACATCAAATTGTACAATCACCTTCCTAAGTTACTGCTCTTTACCCCCGAACACTTTGTATAGAATATGATCGTTCATATGAGATAGTGCTATTTAATTTTGCAGCTTTCATTTTCTTTGACGCTTAAAGTATGTGCTCAAAAGGGTGTAGGACATTCGATAAAATGTTGACACTTTGCGAACAACTAAATTAATTATAATATCTATATATGTTTGAAATAGTTCCAAGCAAAGGAAAACAATTTTTTCAGTCTTTTAGTAGAGCCGGCTCATAAATATACATAATATTAACACGACATTATATCGACAACAAAAAATCTGATAGGTATATCCAAGACACTTTCTAACGATTACAAGTAAATTCGGAGAGAATCTTGTAGTTATAAAAAGGTATTGACAGTTTTAAGAATTCAATGTAAGAAAAAATGGATTACGGTAGCCATAACTCAGTTGGCATCGAGCGCAGGTTCAAAATAGACCACGTCCTGAGTTCCAATCGTTGCTGCTACCGTTATCTTTTTATTTTCTGTGTCTTTTCGGTTTCATGTATCGATTTGGGAATTGTCAGTATTGTCGGCAATGATTAAAAATATATTACAAGGAAGTTAATAAGCTTCAATAAGTTATTCCAAATAAATTTAATTACTATTATATCAATTATGAAAACGGTTTTCTAAACTAATAACAATTATAAGATAAATCATATAGGTTAATTCAAATAATAGAAATAATTCAATGTATTTTTCCATGATGATAATTTTTAATGCATATTTTTTCTGAAACTATTTTTATACTGGTGTAATGGCGATTTTGACCACTACCCACTGTGAAATCCGTTGAATCCGCATGTCAGGACCAATGCTTCATATGAACCCAACGTAAATGGGATGGAAATATATTCACTGGAAGAAAGCGGTAAAATTCTTAATAAATCAAAAATATTTTTTAAAAAATATTCACCCGTTGTTGTCAGAACTTTATTTAAGGGAAACAAAGACGTCGAAGAACTTTTTTTTTAATTCGAAATAACGATAATATTATCAAGCAATACGATAAACATGTTTTAACGAGAAAAAAATTCTTACATTTTGTTTTAAATTTTCATGGGCTTTAGAATTGATTAAAATCAATTATCTGACCTTTTTCTGACCGTCCTACGTATGTTTTACATTTTTTTAATATTAAATATCTTCAAAAGATAAAGAATGTTTTCCTTTAAAATACAAAGGAGAAATTTAAAAAAAAATCGAGTGTAGTTTCATTTTTTCATAACACTTTGCTTAATAATGAAATGAAATAATCAAACGTTTTTTAAACACTTTTAACCATCGGGGCAAAATTTATTAAAAAAAAATAAAACAATATTACAAAATTATGGGAGAACATACATATTCGGTGTCACACTGGTAATGGGGGTGTGACTAGGGATTAGTGAAGAGTGTGGCAAGAAAGAGAGATGAAGGTAAGGGTGAAAGCAATCATATTTAAAATGGGACAGTGAGATAGTTTTTTTTCATTGTTAATTATAGACTCATTATTTTTGAGGGATTTATTAATTTCCGAGGCTTCCAAATTATCTTAGTTTAATTTTTTTTTCATATGCAGCTTACAAAACGTTAAATAACTTAGTTAAAAAGACGTACCGGTAAATGGATGTAATTATTTTTCTGCACTTTAAAGAATCACTTTGGTTTTCTTAATATTTTTTAAAACTTACATAAAACGGTCAAAAACCATTATATTTCTTAAACATATATAATAAATAGCCTATGAAAGTTTTAAAAATATATAGTAAATATTTTTTATTTGAAAGTTTATTGTATCGTATAAATATTATCATTACTTGGAAATAAATTTAAATTTCTAAGATGTGTAAACTATAAACTCGGATTACTTATTGAATGTATAAATTACAATTACATAAAAAACTAAAATTATTAAAACTTGTTTTTGATCTAACTTTTATTTTCAAAATTGTAAATGGTATCATAGACAGCCCCGATATAGTCAGCTCAATAAATTTAATATTCCAACCAGAACTACTCGATCTACAACTTTATTCAATTGCAACAATAATTTCAGGACTGACTTATTCAAAAATGCACCTGTACCTAGGTTTCATTATATTTGGGGCGTATATATTTGGGGCATATATAATAAAATATATAGACAAATAATAAATAATCCTTCTCTAACATCCCTCACCCCCTTAACACCAAGGGCGCTTTAAGGTCTATTCTCATCTACCAGCACCGTACAGAGCAGAATAATACACCTTTTCTCTTAAAGTCTAAAATAATGTAATTTTTCTACGATAGTTAGCAAAGTTTTACTACCCATTTGTCCAATAGCTGCGTGGTACATAATGCAAGCAATAAATATTTAAAAAAAAACGCATTATAGTATATGTAAATGTATATCAAACCTGCAATATAATACACATGGTGTAGAAGGACGTATCTGACAAACATTACCACTGTTTCCAGAGATAATTTGAAGTAAACGTACATGTATTAAACGTAGTAAATAGTAGTAGTGTATTATTTGTAGTAGTGTATTATTTGTAGTAAAAATACATTATTTTGGTTTCCAGTGGAAATATTGTAGGTATTAAAAAAAAATTTCAAATTCAATCAACAAAAAATCTTTCTCGTGCCGTCACTGGTCACTCAAAGAAGTATATATATTTTTTTAAGATGAAAAGAATAAATAAAAAAAAGCACCGGAGACCATAATGCCATCTACATGTTGTCCTCCACTCAGAAATCACAGGTTAAAGTTTGTCGGGTACGCCCTGATTCACCCTGTGCAGCTGTACGTAGATATATTACTTCACTAAACAGACATACCCCGTTTTCCTTAATGACGAACGACTTGCTGCCAATACCCTTACTCCATAAGGCAAACCTTCGAAATGATCCTTAATATTAACTGCCGTGGCGCTAGTTCTTGTATTGAAAATGACGATAATTGGATCTTGTCGAGGCAAGGACCTGAAACACGTACGAATATTTATGAATGAGTATAATTCATCCGGTTACTGAACAATGCATATCTCACATTACTGATTAATAGGCGTAACATAGGAAGTAGAAGGCATAGGTCCAGGATAGTTTTATAGGTTTTGTGGTAGACCACTCTAGTCCTGATATAAAAATGACTACCGTTTACCATGTTACCTGCAGAGTGACCACTATAGCCCATCGCAGGAAAAATTTCAACACAGCGTTAAAGGAGATCGCTGCCTTGTTTGCAGACGCTACTCTCAGCCTGTCTCTTGTTTCATAAACCGGGTAAAATAAAGATAGTGTAATTTTGGTACAAATGAATATGTTAAGTTTTTAGCAATATTTTTTTTAAACTGCATATCCCGTAGTTTTGCACAAAGTCAAGATAAAAATAACTAGTCGTATAGAATGGGTTATAGTGCTGAGTTTATTAATAGGATCCACCTCCGCAGAGTTTAATATACATTTAACTGGATATATGTCCCCTTATAAACCGTATAGATAAGTAAAGCATTTTAACATAAATGAGTAATTTTTAATTTACCTGCTGAATGCTAGGATATCGTCATTTAATGCTTTAATCAGGAAGTCACCCCTTTTAATGACTTCTTTCTGCCTCAATTCAGATAACGCTACGTATAACTGAAAAGTAAGTTCAAATACTATTTAGCAACAAATTAGAAAAAGTGAAAATTTGCAATATGCTGTTAACAGTCTGGATTCTTTTTATATATGCTGTAGATCAAATATATGAACATGTAATCCAACTGTCATTTAGAATGTATAAAAACATGGAATCTAAAAAAATCTTGTTCAGGCTTTGACTTGAATGTCCTCTCAAATTTAAAGTTTTGTCATAGCTTCATGTTTGTATTATGTATGGGTTGTTATTTTTTAAATAAATAAACTGAATTAAAGTATTTTTATAGAATGTAAAATAATAATAATTTCTAACAAAAATAAATCGTTAAAATTTGAACCAAATACTTGATCTAGCAATAATAAAAACATATTTTAACTACCTATGAAAACATTAAAAAAATAATTATCAATGTGTTTTGATCAAGCTTACGATATTGATCATATTTACGAAACACACATAATGAATTTTGAATTATTTTTTTAACGGAAACTTTAAGCGACTTAGAGTAATTTTAAATCTTAATTAATAACTGTGCATTTGCTCTTCGTATATATAATTATTACAATCACTAGTTTACCTTGTAAGGGCTTATTTCATCATTCAATTGCTTCATTAAATTCAACTCCTTGTAGTTGGTAGCTACTGGCAGCCATGATTTATTTGTAGAGAAACCTAAAAATAATCTTCGAAATCAATTTATCATATTTATCTACATGTACATATGAATTTCTGATTTCATCGTATTACATTACTCCTAGAAACTATAAAACCTGAGTTAAATCTACGATCTAGGATTGAAAATTGGTGTTTAGAAAAATAATTATTTGTAAAAAATATTTGCTTCGGTCACAATCCAATATTTGTGTTTTCTGTTTTCATATATTTTAACTATTTCAATAAATAAAATTATAACGTTTTTTTATACATCCCTAATTGATATTGAGAAACATAAGAAAGGAGTGAGTTTTTTAGGTACCGGCGTACGACGTATTGTCCCACTGGAAAGGCGTTCTTTCAGGATCTCTAGAGAAAAAGTAAAGGTCAGGACCCGCGTTCAAACCTTGAGGGTCAACCGTTTCCTCCCAAGAAATGTTGAAGTTTTCCATCCCGATCTCTTCTCCCTATGAATAATGAAATTTTCAATCAGTCATTGTGTCATTCAGAAATGGTCATACCATTCTCGTATGCAGTCAATAATGAAGGAATTTTTTTTTCAGGATCTTTCAAGAGGGTACTATGCGTCTAGTTAGCCAGATGAAGCAAATGATAAATTAGAATTCATAGGTAAATTGGAATTCGTTGATTAATTGGAATTCATAGGTTAATTGGAAATCATAGATACATTGAAATGAATGGATAAATTGGAATTCATAGATAAATTGGATTTCGTAGATAAATTGGAATTCATAGATAAATTGGAATTCATCGATACATTTAAATGCTTAGATAAATTGTATGAGTATGTTACTATAAATAAAGTAGAATGCCAGTAAAAGGTCTTACGCGGTCCCATCCTCTCCTTTAAATAAATTGTGGCAGCTTAAAATGATTAGTTTATGGTATTATCTTACATTGTATGTAACGGCAACACCAGGAAGAAGCATTCCCAACATAATAATTCCATCGGACATTTCTGCTCCGAACCGCGTAGCAACTCTGGGCTGGTCATGATTACCAACCTGAAAAATGTTAATAAGCGTTAAGTAGTTAATTAAATATTAGTTAAAGCTGAATATTCATGGACATTGCCAGATAACAGAACGAGGATCACAGAGAAAAGAGAATTTATAACAGTTCAAAGCCTACTTAGTATGAGTATGTGACGTAATGTGATGTAAATTATTTTTATGATATTGAGAAACCGGAGGACAAAAATCATTCATGGAAATTCCAAACTTTTGTTAATCTACTTCAATCCAAATGACTAAAAAAATGAGGAACTAGAATAGGTACAATATCTTGAGGTGAAAAAAACACGATGAATAATCTATCGATGCATCGCCCTTGTACCTGCCCTAATCATCAATCAAGTTTATTATTTGAATTTTTTTTTTAGGAAAGAAAGAGAAATATTTCCGGTTACGAATAACCTGACAATATTTGAAATCTCCTACTACCATCACAGCAAAGCGGAATTTTTTGCTTGTGAATGGGGGACAGATAATTTAGCTTTCGTTTGGGTTAAATCATTAAAATATTAGAGTACAAAATTTGACTGGACTCACATAGACTCATGAGATTGGGAGACATAGTATTATAGCAATGTCTAATCTAGTATCCATTACTACCATTTCTTATTCTCGCTTTATCTTCTGTGTGAGATGTGAAATAAAACACACGAAATAATGATTGAACTTCAGTAACGACTTACCATATTATACTTTTACAACTCGGGAATGTTGTCTTTCCTTCTTTTTTAAAAACATATTAGGTTTCCCATAACTATTAGAGTCCTAAACTAGCTCACTCATTATTACTTAAAGATACAATGAAATAAACATCTTTATTTCCACTAACCACCCAGTTGGTAACCATTCCCTCCGGTATAGCATCAAACCAGTTCTGAATATGGTCTCTCAGCTTGATAGCATTGGCTGTCTTATTGAGGACTGCGAGGTTGAAGTTAAAAGTTAAGTGTGCTCCTTTATTAGTGTCGGTGCCATAGTACTTCATCAACATATCTGTAGTGGTCATGGCTTCCAACAGCAAGAGCCTGAAAAGTAAAAAATAATTTACTTTATTTCGTAATTTATGGCCGCTTTCTCCTTGGAATTTTAATACATTAAGTCGGGTCCACATATGTATCAGAAAACTGCACCAACGCGTATCATGACTACCAGCCTGGACGGGTATGATTCATCCGGTCCGTTTGATCGATTTCCATATTTTAACAAACGGATTGCAATCTTTGGAGCACAGACGTTAGGTGGGAATGCTGCTCTTGTTCCGCCGGTATTTCAATGGAAGATGCTCTCCTGAACTAGCGTCATTGATTCCTTCGGCACGGATGCACAGTCAGGAAACACGCCAGACACGCGTCCAACATTTGTACATGGTTGACAATTGTAACATGAAAACGGATCCTTTCTATGACTTGTTCATATGTTCACCAGCTCGGTTGTGGAATCTGCTCTGTGTTTCTTCACTCATACAATATGGGTTCTTCAAGGTCGAGGTTTTTTCCCTTCCTATCCCGCAAAAAACCCTCGACACAGAACATTCCCAAAAATGACATGGCCCTGAGGAAAGTTATTTCTCTCGAGGCCTCCTCTGTTGTGAAATTGTAAAAAAAAAAATATTCGCAATTACATGACGCCGCTCTATCACTGCGTATTTACTGTTTAATACGCAATGCAACAATACTCTCTGATGAAAAATATCATGTTTTGTTTTGATCCTGATTATTTTACGAATAAATTAAAATTAACAGAGTTAAATTTAGAATTAAAGTGAGAATTAATTGTTTTACAATTAAAATGATCATTAAAACATAGAAATCATATATCAGTTTTTGTGGAAGTGTTTTGACGTGTTGGACAACGCGAGTTGAAGTTTTTGTTAATTTGACTCGATAAACCTAACTTTCGTCGCAGAGAAGTAAGATCCATGGTTATGTCTCCAAACTAATTGAAATCTAAGGATTCTGAGGATGAGAACGTTTTCATCTCCTCCGTTTATCAGACAGATCTCTCGTTCCGAGGGAGCTGTCTGATGAAACCTTTTTCGAGTGTACTTTGAATGAATTAACAAACATCGAGGAGCTGAATGAAAGCATTAAACAATGTAAATTTAGTCATTTAGCTGGCGCTCGAACTGGACCCACCAGCCAAAGAATATACGTGCCCATCCTCCTTCGACATGCAGTGGTAAAGCAAGGATGCGTATTTGTGGATTGGACCATCTGCGGCGTACGAGATTTCATTGGACTATGTTGTGTGCAGGAAATATCAGATGATAAGACATTCATTCAAGTTTTGCAAGGAGACAACGAGATGTGCCCACTGCTAAAAAGAAGGACACGCGCAATGCCTGCCCCACCGCTACTGCAGCGCCAAGCTGCGCCACATCCGCATGATTCGGTAACTCTGCCGCTTCCCGTGCACACCCTACTGGAGACAAATAATGTCCTGCACACAAGGCTGCTCTTCTAAGGGACCTCTCCACCATCAACTATCGCATCTAATCACACCGTAAAAGATTGAGTAGAACGTACTGTGGATACAAAAATATATTTTATCAAAATACCAGGGGACTTCGTACAGAGACCACAAGTGTACGAAATTAAATTTTAATTAATAGCTATATATGCTTTGTTTTTTCCTAAACGTGGTTGAACTCAACAGTGTTCAGTAAGGAACAGTTTGATGTAAGATATATAATATTTAGAAGAGATCGTGTATCTACTAAATCTCGTTCAATGTGGTGGGGTCCTAACCGCCGTTCGAAACACCTTCTTATATCGAGGAAAACTGAATGGGAGAGTGACAATAAAGATCGATCATTTTTATCTGCATCCTCTATATTCCCCCAAGTGTAACTGTTGATAATTATTGCAATCAAATTGAAAAACTACAGACTCTGTATTTAAAGCATTCAAATTTCAATTCGCTGTTTATTATAATTGGTGATTTCAATCTTCCTGAAATTAAATGGTTTCCTCACATATCATTTAAGAATAATATACTTTCCCCTTTTAACTATAAAAGCGAGAAAACAAACAGTCTCGCCAAACTTTCAATTCGTAATTTGTACCAATACAATCATGTACTAAATAGAAATGAAAATTTGTCACACCTTGTTTTATCTGATGCAGTAAACATAGACATATATACAACACCATGTTTAACTAAACTACATCACTGTCATCTTTCATTTGAAATTAGGGTTAAACAAAATAAAAAGCAAAAATGTATAAAAATATAACTTCAGAAAGGGATGACTGAAACTATGATGAATGTCGAACTTACCTATTGTCAGTTAATCGTATAACTCTTCTTAAAAATAAAAAATTTAAGAGCTTGTTTCACTTTTTTTATTAAAAGCTATGGGAAATAGTTGGCAACAACTTTTAAAAATGTATTTCCAAATCAAAAAGTCAGTACCTTACATAGTTTAATCAGCAATCGATTGCTCTTCTTTCGAAAAATGACATAGTTAGATTTAAGGTAAAAAAAAAACTTAATAATGCGTCAAACGGCCTCCATGGTCGAAGGGTAAGGCTCTCGACTACGAGGTCGCGGGTTCAAATCGCGGCGTGCGCAAGTAAATTTTATTTAATTAATTTGTGCTGTTTCACAATTAAATAATTTAAAAATAATATATTATATATATTTGCGCACGTTTCAGAGTGAAATATACTCTCAGTATCGCCCTGGTGAAAGACCACCATTCAGAATTGAAACGTTGCTTGAAATGGCTTTTAGCCGTGTTTGGTGACCAGATCTGAATAGTCAGGTATTTCCCCACCTTTCTCTTCTCCTTCTTCTTCTCCTCATCAATACCTTCAGCCTCACAACATTCCTCAATTGGGGATGCCATAGTCTCACTGGCTCCAGACGGTTCAGAGCAGTTCGGACTCTTGTGCGGTATTCATATAAAAAAAAGATTCTCAAATTTAAGGAAAATGTCAAAAAAATGCAAAGTGGTTTGCAATGTAATGTAAAGGTGTTCTGGTCATACTGTAAACATTGCCTGCTCTCAAAACAGGTTTTTCTAGCGAGACAAGCACAGTAACGTAACCCTTTTATAACATTAAGATTGCATAGATGAATTAAAAAATATTAAACAATAATTCTCAAAATCGTTACGAAAAACCAATTGTACCATATTCCTGAGATTGATGATATTTCCGCAAATGATGGAGAACAAATAGCAAACGTATTCTCTAAATATTTTTCATCTGATTATACCGAATCGAAATCTCTTAATAATTATATAATACTGGACATTATTGAACATAACCATAGCAATCTGGGTAAAATGCATACTAGTGTCGATTAAATAAAATGTATTTTGAGCAAAATTGTCTTCAATAAAGGACGGGACCTGATAAAATTCCCTCTTTGTTATGCAAATTCTTTATGTTTACCGCTTTTTGTTATTTTCAACGAATATTTAACCATGGGAACTTTTTAAATCTAGATATACTCCAATAACTTTTAATCCATCATCTAAATTTGTAACAACGAATTTAGTTAATTCCGATATAGCTTGTTTTGTACCCATTTTTGCTCAAAAACCGAATTGGCGGCTTGAAAGTAGTTTATGTTTTTCGAGGTAGGATAGTAGTCTTTTTTCATTGTCTTTTCCAGGAGTTTTGATAGTGAGTTTTAATATTACTAATGTAGACGTTTTTGTCGATAATCTGTACAGTTTCAGAATTACTTATAAATATGTAATAATGATTGCGCTAATTATATTATGTATGTCTTTCTTTGTGTCTCTTATTTCTATTGTATTATGTATCACAATGAGTGAGTTTTTGTAATTTTATGTTTTGTGAATCCTTTGTCTGATTATTTGTAATTTGTTTATAATAAGTGAGTTTTTATAACTGGGAGATAACTTTTTATAAGTGGGAACAACCCCATACAACTGTAAAATCCCAGAGTAAATAAGTAAATATTTACGAAATTTTTTAATTGACATATTGTTAATACCTATCTAAATACTTTCGATACCCCTGAAAGGAGGATATCTCAATCAATAAGTTGACAGTCCAGCGGCCTACCCTAAGCTGCACATGGGTTTCGACATATTTATATGTGTGTATCTGCATATGATTATAAATCCTACCTTGTTCCTATTATATTGTTAGCTTTTGAAAATGTATCAAGGATACTCCTCCACTCGTAAACGATTTCGTAAGTTTCATCTTTGTCTATAGTCTGAGTGTGATCCATAATGTAGTAGTCGTTTAAGTTTTCTGTAAAAAAAAGAGTAGCTATATTTATTTAAAAATCTGCTTCTGAAAATCATGGATTAAAGAATAATGCAAAAAATGAGATATGAGCATGTTTCATGATTCAAAAGCCTGGCTAACGGGACTCAAAAGATACGTCAAAGGCACACCGACTTCCATTTAAATCTATATTGAAGGCATTTTTAGCGTGTATTCTTTATTCGATCATAACGAAGTAATAATAGAAATTCTGATACCATCCAAGATCTTTGGCGTTGAAGCATATGGGAGGAAAGGCGAACAAAGATTAAATGTAATATAAGATCCCTACGACGTAGATGTGGTAAAACTATATACGTAATTCTGAAAAGAATGCAATATCAATCTAAACATCATGAACAACATTTCCCACGAATAATCCTTATGACTATATATTTTGCACTCTGTCAGTCTATTATCACATATTATGGCATACTGGCTTGGGGAAGTGCATCGAACAAAGCATTAGACCCATTAGAAAAAATACAAAAGGCGACAATTAAACCCATCCTTCGAGTACCGTTTTACACAGACTCCGGTGAAATTTTCAAAATACTTGATGTCATAACAATAAGACAATTACATGCCAAATCTGTATTATTACACCTCTTCCAACACAAACTTCACATTCCAATGCAACCTCAAACCACAATGAAAACCTGATCCTCAACAAATAAAACCCTGAATATGTGTGAAATTATTTCCCTCAGAGTCTCCTGTTTGGAGTTACTGTAAAAAAAAAAAACTCAATATTTTGTGTATTTTGTCTATGTCAAAATATGTATGCAAAAATATGAAATTTATCAGTTCTCACTGTTCTTTATGTTCGAAATTGAAGAGGTCAAAAACAATTAAGACAATTCTAAATTCATCTTGAATTGCTTCCTCATTGATGAGGATCGTACTCTAATCCCCCTGGTGCATAAGACTCTTCCACTTCTCGAGATCCTGCGCTGCGTGTGAAATTCGGTCACTCCAATGTATGGAAACAATTCGAAATAGTCTCGCATAAAACTGGCTACATTTCAATGTTCGAAGAATTTCAAACTGGCTTTTCGGCTTTCAAGAAGGCAAACATTTTTTATATTATTTTGTTTGTATGTAAAACTGTCAAGAGCTCCTTTTGGCGAATAGTTTGATACCCATAATTTAATTTATGTTTTTTTGTACTTGCTGCTGTTTAATATTGCGCCATCGATATATTGCGGAAATAATTTGAAGAATACATCGTGGACGAGAAGAGACGACGGGGTCAATTTAGTCGTATGCTGGAGGCGAATCATTTCAATGAGTGTAAATAAAGCAATGATTGTATTCTTAGATCCTGCTGTTCGGCGGTCAATCATATATGCCTAACGCTTCGAGGAAATGATATTGTGATGAGTCGGATGCAGGTTATTGAAAGTGAAACTGAGTTTGGCGAAACAAAATTTAATTCAATAATAATTGCTGAATACCCAGACGTAACTACATAACAATCACCTTCTGAAAATCATAATCAAGACCCAGGTTACGTGAACAAATACAATGTGAATATCATAATATTTAGTACTTACGTGCGCTATTTTGATTTTTTAGATATATTTCGTCAATGTGATGTCCATCAGGACCTACGTCAGATTCAATCAAGTGTGGGATGGCATCCACTCGAAAGCCTGCTACTCCTTTAGAAAGCCAGAATTCCAGAACTTTCTGAAAGAAATGTAATGATATTTTCCCAACAGTCTGGAATAAGTGACTATGATATCCCCAACTGGATTACGTTATGAGGCTGAAGCTAATGGGAAAGAAGACCAAATACGGCTTAAGTCATTACAAGCAACGATTCTATTCTAAATAGAGGTCTTACACCAGGGCGATACTGAGATTATCTAACCTCTGGAGCCTATCGCAAATATACTGCGCACTATGTTAATTGAATTAATTGTGTAAAAACAGAAATAAAAATTATTTGTGCAGGCAGGGCTTTTGTCCTGCGACCTCAAGGTTCGTAGTCAAGGACCTTACCTCTCAACTACGGAGACATGTTGTGACAAATATTTCCCAACAAAATATAAAAAGCTGGAACAAATCCTTCAAAGGGATCAGCAATAAGGCATGTGATATATTTACATATCAAATACATAATATTCTTAAACAAGCATTAATTATTATTAAAGCAAACTTTTGAAAGACAAACATTTTAAAAGTAAAATTTCCGTTTATTTCAATTACTTTCTGCCCGGGGAATCTTTATGACTATAAAATGCTGATTTAAATAAAGAAATACGTTACAGTCATTTCAGCAAGAACTTTTGGATTCCGATAGTTGAGGTCGGGCTGTTCTTTGAGAAATTGATGCAGGTACCACTGCCCCCTGACTTCGTTGTAAGTCCAGGCTGAGCCACGAAATACAGACATCTAAAATAATAATAAAATCAATAATAACATCAACCGAAGAACACCCAAAAACGTGACCAACCTTTCCAGTTGTCAAAAACAAACCACTGATCCAAAATGGGCTGATAATGCTCACATATGATAAACATATGTGTACCAACATAACAAAAAAAAACGATAATCGAATGTACATTGTACACAGACCGCAAAAATTCAAAATTCACCTTTTCTTTTGAACACACCTCGTACATGTTTATTATACGTAACTATTAAAACGAATTGTTGCAATATACTTATGAATCAATTACTATGTGGTTTCTTGAATAAATGATCCTGTAAAAAAAACGTTAATCTGCATTTAAAATAAATTTAAAAGAAACGTGGTAACAATTAAACACCTTTTTGAGCAAAATTTTAAACAGTTACGAAAATTCCTACACTTTAAAAAATTCCATTCGATACATTTATTAATTAATTTATTTTCAAAAGCATACAACAAAAGTAAAACATAAGCCACTCATGTCATTAGGGGAACCCTGTGTCAAGATCATCAGCTTACTATCATTATTCTTATAGCTAGATTATATTAATTGTTTCAAATTATGTTTTTTTTATCAGCAAGATTTGATATGTTTATATAAATTTTTTTTCATGTTTTTTATTATTTGTACTAACATTACAATATCTTACCGGTTTGTATGAATAATGTCAACTCCGTTTTTTAACCTTTCCTTGCTGGTGCTTTCAACTAAGTTGATATTACTCTAATTATGTCAATATTATCGCAATGAATTGGATAAGATAATTTCAATACAATATAGGTATTCAATTTATTTTTTGTAATTTATTTGTAAACCTCATTGTAATATTTTAATCATTGAAGAAGATAATATTAACACATCCCAAATGAACCACGAAACCGAAAAAACGACAGAAATTAAAAAGATTTCAGTCGCATCTGGGACTCGAACCCAGGACCTCTGCCTATCCGGGGTAACCGCTTAACCAACTTAGCTAAGGAGACCAGTTCAATTTACGCCATTTACACCGATATCATACTTCATGTTCAAGATTTGTTAATATTATCCTCCATTTTTTATAAATCCCATATTATTGGCTGCTATCCTTATGATGATTGCAAAGTTTCATCCCAGAACTCAATTGTAATCTGGATAGAGTCTCGGATATACCTACCTGATTTTTATTTATATGAGACATCTATTGACTTATTTTACAAGTCTGGAAAGAAATATTCAATTTATTTTTTATAACTTATTGAAGTTTGTAAACCTCATTGTAATATTTTAATCATTGAAGAAGATAATATTAACACATCCCAAATGAACCACGAAACCGAAAAAATAACAGAAATTAAAAAGATTTCAGTCGCATCTGGGACTCGAACCCAGGACCTCTACCTATCCGGGGTAACCGCTTAACCAACTTAGCTAATGAGACCAGTTCAATTTATGATGCGACTGAAATCTTTTTAATTTCTGTTGTTTCTTCGGTTTCATGGTTCATTTGGGATGTGTTAATATTATCTTCTTCAATGATTAAAATATAAGTATTTATCGAATACAACAGAAAAAAAGATTTTGTCAAAATTATGGGAAAAAATAAGTCAAAAATAAGTCAGTAATTAACCGAATGAGCAAAATGGGCGCGGGGGTACGCTCGCCGTGCCATGATGCGCGGTCGTCTGTAATAGCCGGTGGTCTGTTGGCCGTAATCGACGTGTCGTGCGTTTTATGCCTGGTTGCTACTTTTTCCAAATTTTTATCACTTAAGCAAAATATTTTGATACAAATGTACCAGTTCAGTTCAACCTCAGTTTAAAAAAAATACTTACCCAATTACTTGGTGGTTTAGTACCATTTTCACGACCATCGTGCCACACGTAGTAATCCTCGTACTCCGGGTCACGCAGGACTGACTTCTTGAACCACTCGCACTGGTCAGAGGTGTGGTTTGGGACAAAATCAAGGAGGATTTTAATATCTGAAAGAAAAAAAATTTTAAAACCGTTTTACTGATGTATTTTAAAATTCGTAAGCATAACAATAAAATGGTTTGAAAGAAAGTTCAAGTAGTTATTTTATTAAACTCTGCATAATTACGTACTACGCTCCTGTCAACACGTCCCCAAAGTGAAACAGGCTAGCAAAAACTATTCTCACGTTTCCTTCAACATCATATACATTTATGTATATACGAGTATCAATGCCTCACTTAAAGCGTAAGAATTCAAAAATTTGCAGTTTTGGGTTGAGTATACGGAGTTGCTTAAAATAGCGATATCTACAAGTCGACCCCTTGGAATAGCAAGGTTAATAATAATAATAATAATAATGATTTTATTTAATTTCTAATACAATTACAAATATTTTATATTTAATACGTAAGAGAAATTACAGGTACTTATTTAATATTTGTAAAACAATGTACAAGGAAAAGGAAATATACTAAAAATAAAAAAAATAAATTCAGAGATATTTAAATAAATTCAGGCAGTGGTGAAGATCGCGTCAATGAGAAGAGATTCTTTCAAGAATCAATAGAATTTCGCTTTTGAATCTTTCCTCACTGACGCAAAATATGTCGATATCCTGTGAGATTTTGTTCAGGAGCAATATACTCCTCCCCACCGGGAGAACCATTGGCAGGTTGGTTCTACAGGTAGGAAGATAGAATAATCTATGACGACGCTGTCTTAGATAGTCATCAGGAACATAAAAACTTATGCGTTCCAAAATAGCTGAATTCTCTATGGAGCCTCGCAGTAGTCTAAAAAAGTGGGTAGCGGCATACCCCTCTCTTCTGAGCTGCAGGGAGTGAAAATCAAGCATGCCCAGAAGAAAGTTAGTTGGATAAAGCCACGGATAGAGTCCGTACTCCCTCATGTAAAGAAATCTCAAAAACTTTTTCTGAACCCTCTCTAACATGAGGGGGCACCCCGTCTCGTGAGGATTCCAAATAGCCGACCCACTCTCCAGCCTACTACGGACTAAAGAGAAGTATAATATTCTAAGAGTACGAGTATCCCGAAAAACCCCCACGGTCCGAATGACAAATCCTAACATTTTTAATGCAGATTGACATACCCCTTCGATATGAACACGAAACGTAAGTTTACTTTCATACACGATTCAGAGATTCCAAGATTTAGTAGAAACACGTTTGAGATTATGACTGAGCATAGTATATCTGTGGTAGGTGAGACTAAATGCTCTGGTGAAAGACAGGACTACGCATTTTGTGATATTGAAATAAAGCTGATTTCGTAGGCTCCATTCAGAGATGTTATCAATGTCAGCTTGAAGATGTAGGCAATCTAAAATATTTCTAAATAGTAGAAATAATTTGAGATCGTCAGCGAAAAGGAGAAAGCGAGAAAAACGGATGACTTTTGCAATGTCATTAATGAAAATAGAGAAGAGAAGAGGCCCTAGGATTGACCCTTGGGGGACCCCAGAAAACACAAGAAAATCAGCGGATTGAAAAACTTCTAAAAAACTTTAGCATACGTTCCAAGGTTGCATCTTACACGACAATGTTATGCAATAATGAGTTTTAAAGTAACCTTCTATAGAGCTCATTATCGCATGACATTGCAGTGTCAGATGGAACCTTGTTATTCCAAGGGTTCGAAGTCTCAATTTTTTTTTTTTTTTTGTACATTTCAGTTTACAAAATAACTAATTATAACTTATTTACTAATGTCGTAAATATTTTTTGTAACTTGCATACTATTAGGTACTTTACATATAGCTAATGATAACTTAAAACTATTAGATTTTATCTTTCTTAACATAATGTAGTTTTTACAAGCTTTTTAAAAATTATTAATTGGTTTTTATTGGGATCAGCAGCGTATTATAACATTTCACCCCTTTGTAAAATAAACTGTGTTGGGTATTAGTTCTTTTTCGGTAGTCTGATTTCTTTACATGTTCTTGTTTATGTCTGCGAATGTTCATGTTGTAAATAATTTTGTTGAAAAAAATTTTTAGGAACAAGTCGTGTCTTAATTTATATTTAAAAATAATTGCGTTCAATGTCAGCATTTATTTCACTGTTAGCCAATTTAATTCCTATAACATTTTAGCTACTTTTTAATTTCTATTTCGCTTTAGTATTATTCGCGTTGCTCTATTTTGGAGAATTTCGTTCTCTTTCGTTACACAAGAACAATGTCGTTGAGCAGTAGTTGAAATGTGGAACAACAATAGAGTTATAAATTGTAAATGTAGTTTTTCTTGAATTAATCATTTTAAAAATACAACTACTATAAAAATCGCATGAAAAGTCAACAATAATAGAAAAAAAAAATTTTGTAACTTTTTAATATGATACTCTTTTTTAAATTCTAGAAATTCAATAAAATATATAAAAGTTAGATGTGCAGTAGAAGATTAAACCTGCCAAAAACTTGTTTCCTAATTATCTCAGAACGGTGCCTTTTAAGTGAAACTGTTCGGTTAAATTCAGTAATGCAACACTACAATTTTAATGAACTTGACTATTGTCAAAATAAATCTTTCTGAAGTATTCTTGCCTTAGATACACACCATGATGGTCTCCGTGGTTGAATGGTTACAATCCTTGCCTAGGAATCCGGAGATAGCGGGTTCAAATTCCGACGGGCGCAATAAAAGTTTATTTGATTAAATAATGTTACTTCACAATTTATTAATAAAAAAGAATGTGTAGTATATTTGTGGCACATTTCAGAGTGGTGGATACTGTCAATAACACCTTGGTGAAAGACCACCATTCAGAATCGAAACGTCGCTTGAAATAGGTTTAGCCGTGTTTGGTGACCAGATCTGAATAGCCAGGTACTTCCCCACTTTCCTCTTCCCTGACTCCTTCCCATCGTCAATACCTATACAACATACCCCAATTATGGAAGCCATAGTCTCACAGGCTCCAGACGGTTATTCTAGTAAACTAGTAACAGTGAACAAATATCGTCAAATATGACCCTGTGCTTACTCAATGCCTTTGCCTTAGTAATCAATTCCTCCAAGTCTGCGATGGTTCCATATTCAGCTGCAATATCGTAGTAGTCAGAGATGTCGTATCCGAAATCCAGCATCGGTGAAGGAAAGATAGGAGAAAGCCACGCAGCGTCCACACCAATCGCTTTCAAATGAGATAGTCGCTGGATAATTCCTTCAAAAAACAGTAAATTTCAAAATGTTTCCTTATGAAAACTAACTTCTGCATTTTTTTTGTAAATAAACATTTTTATAATTCGTTTATTCGTAATTATTGCAAATTATATTTTATAAAATTAAAAGTACAGAACCCAACTTCGCGTGATATTCAATACCGTTAATGGTGCAGAAGGGAGGACAGGGCCGGGGAAGTCCGATAAGATCATGGTAAGATTACTTTAGTCAGGTCATGTCAAAAGACGGAAACACAGAAGAATTAGCATGAATATGAATAAAGCACAGAAAGTATTCAAGGACCCAGTTGTGCGGCATTACATAAAAGTTTAATCTACCCCTACGACCATTGACAAGAAATTAAATCTACAGTTTGTGTATTTGTAATCGACTGTTTGAGCAGTTAATGTATTACGACATACTCTACTCTATGAGAACTGCAGATTGCTAAACAGTCACTGATGGAGGCTGTAAATGTGAATTTCGAAATACTTTTATCTACGAAAGATGCAGATGCAGCTATACAGTGACTGCTGGAATATATGTATAGAGACTGCTTGAAGCAGTCCTTGTATTCCCAGCCCATCACTCTGACCTATGTCGTGGAATTCAAAATTCAAAAAAATGTATTCGTTAATCTTGGAATGGTAAATTTATTTCATTTTATTAAATTTAAGTACCCTTTTATTTAATTGTTTTTTTATGAAATCGATTTGACGTTTATTACGCGAGTTTTATTGGCATCGGTCATGCATTCTTTTCATTCATGGATATTGATCATTCCATTGCATTAAACAATCATTTAAATCCCACCCATCTAGAACCATGCCTATGAAATTTAGCATTCCTAATGCCAAATACCAAGCTCGAAAACTTCCTTCCGCTCCCAATTTAATAAGCCACCGTTTCCATGATATTAGAGTTATTTCCGTAGTTTTCAATAAAACAGGTCTTTTACATATTTTTATAAATATGAAATCTGAGAGGCTTTGCTACATTGCGTACTGCTATTAACTAAAAGTTTTAAGAGGAACGGCTGCGTGGCCTGTTTCATACAAAACTTAATTTTGGATTTGAGGCCAAAATACTCACTTAACTTAAAACTTTAAAAAAATATATATTTCATGGCATATACTTCATAATTTAAAACATAAATAAATAAAATATTTCTCACACATACTAGAAATTTACTTTAATAAAAAAAATATATCTTTCGGTACGGATGGGAATTGTGGCTTCAAATCCAAAATTAAGTTATGTATGAAACAGGCAGCGCAGCCGTTCCTCTTAAGTTTTACAAACTTCATTCCGATTGGATTGAAGTAAAGGAAATCACATGCAGTCAATGTTTCATTTTGTCTTTCCGTACTTAGTTTTACCTATATACTATAAACGAAAGAAGCTTTGATCGAGTTTCCACAACCTTGGAGTCATGTCTGATAGTAGACTGACATTTTATGTTCAGATTGAATTGACCTGTGGCAGTTTATTGTGGATATTCGGCTTCCTTCTTCCCACCACGAAGAATTTTAGAGACTTCCAGATTATCATAGCATTATTAAATTCTTAATTATGAATTGTTTTTGTCGTTAATTGGCAGAAGTCCAATTAATACGGAGAAAACACGATATAAATCTAAAAACTTCACAGAATAGAGAATTTTAATCATTTTATAACTAAATCGGTTTTACCGATAATAAATCATTGTTTTTCAAAACCCGTCGAAATTAGAATTGGATTTTGAATTAATAAAATCATATAAATAAGTCGTCACAATTTGGATTTACCGCAGTTTGAAAATGGCTTTGAACGCCGAAATAGCTGTCACAATAAGAAAAACTAAATAACATTATTAAATTTGGTTTACATCATTTTTTGGTTAAATTCATTTCCTTTAAAGAGCGGGCCTGCTTCAGAGTGGGTTGATAATTTGAAACCCGCACCGGATGTATCATATTAAAGAGAGTTCCGAAGAAATTTATGAGAAATCCCTACCTTTAGGAGAACGGTGGCTCTCATTTAACTTAAAAAAAAGTTTTTGAAAGATTAGTATAACTCTCGATAAAAAATTCTACTAGCCTTTAATATCCCCAATTCCATCGCCATCACTGTCTTGGAAAGACCTGGGATAGATCTGGTAGAGCTGCATATGTTTCCACCAATCATCATCAGTGTCACAGGAGTATTCCGAAAATACTAATAAAATTATAGCCGGAACCAAACAAGCCTTTCCTGCCATTGAGGAAAATGACAGAAATTACCACTCTTCAATATTTCACTTACAAACAAAATTATATGTTTCCGTCTAACGTAACTGATGGTTGAACTACAAATAACTAAGGTGGGGTTTGTGAACTTCCGTTATATTGGACATCGTCACAATCGATGTGACGATCAGCTGTACCATTTGAACACCCGGACAATTGGTTTCACGAACACACGGATATACTTACATACAGACATATGCACAAACATATATATAATTTTCATGTGAAGTATGCGGTACGTATATCATTATCGCTTATTTCACATATGTTACAATGAACACGTACCTCCCTGTTTACTTTAGTAACGCGCCATTACCGGTTTGCTTTTCGACGTTAATAATCGGATCGATATTTAAACCCGGCATTTCTCGAGCTAGATTACGTCGGTTAAAAATATAATAGCAGATTTTATCCAAGTTGACCAACTTATTTATACCTCACTGCTTACTTAATATCCTGTTGCCAGACAAGATCAAGTTAGTTATAATTCAGAAAAGTTATTCTTATTGATCTCCTGAAATATATACGACCAATTATTTCAAAATCGAATTTTCAAATTTGTTTTTTTTTTTTAGAAGGACAAACATTTCCAGGTTATTCATATTCTGGCAATATTTGAAAGCCTCCTCCCATCGTCATTATAAGCGAAAAAAATGGCTTGTGTAATAATCAACGCTATTGACCTGTCTGAGCCGTGGGATTTGAAAGACCTTAAGTAAATTAGTTCATTAATCAATAGTTTTCTTTCCAATCAGTATTGATCAAATTCCAAGGAATTTTCCATTCAGTGATCGAAGCATAAACACGTCGGTAATTTACGGGTGTTTAAATCCATTTTCCCAAATCAATCACGCACGATAAAAAAATAAAACGATTCATTAGTTATTATTTATTATTTCAGTGCGTTTTAAAATAATGATTTACTAACTCCATTCAGTGGAAAAATTCTTACTTATTCTTAACATTACTCATACAGCTCGCCATAGTAAGTACATATTCATGAGATAAAATTACAAAATATTATACAGTATACACAAAGCGATTCGAAGAGAATGAATTCACAATAACGGCAAGTTTTTACATAAAAAAATACAAGGAGGAAATCGAAAACAAACAACAACCGGAGGCTTGTAAACTTGACTTTGTAATAAATTGAAGAGAATTTCAAATTTATAGATATTAGGATTTGTAAATTAATTTTATTTTTAAAGCCCGTTCAAATTCTGGATAATTAGTAAGAGCTGGGGAAATTTATTTCATATCATCGGGCCATTTACACGAAAAGAGCGATTATTGTAGACGGCTCGATTTGACCTCGAAAGTTCACTTAGACCCTAGGATCTCGAACCTTTTTTTCATTTTTTTGGTTTTTATTCACTGCGCAATGTTGCTTCTGGTAGGAAAATTTGTAAAAATTTGCACATGAACGTGCCTCCGTGGAGGCGATTCGCTTTAAGTGCGCAGTAGGTTTGTCGAGCGAAACTTACTACGATGCTTCACTATGCGTCCCGGATAAATGAACTCCGATCCGTGGATCACCATTTACATTTGGTAGATCCCATTTTTTTTTTCCCTGCAATGGGACCCCTGAAAATCTATCTGGACCCCCAGGGGCCGAACGGACCACTTTAGGAACCTATGGTAGATGATTAGTAGAGTCTAGATCTGCTGACCTCAGAGTAAGCTGTCTATCACTAATGTCTTTTCGGACACATAGTTCAGGTAAATAGGCGGGCACCATTCTCTGCAATCTGCATCTCTTATTTTTCAGATCACCGAAGCCAATGAAGGTGATCCCTTAGAAATAGGGTTATGTGACAATATTGCGATTAAGTTTTAAAAATTTATTAATAAATATTATTATTCAATTTATAAAAAAAGTTCTGAAACGTAATTATTATAAAGCGTGACAGCCGTTTCGCCTTCTGAAAGTATTATCAAAGAAAGTATTATCTGTGAAGAAGCCACTTGCAGGCGATCCAATTTATACTATTTCTTTGTAATGACTGAGAATGGCTTCTCCACAGCTTGATAATGCGTTAGGAAGGCGAAACAGCTATTACGCGTATTAATAATTACCGAGCAAACCTTTTTTTTTACAAATAAACCCTTTTTTAAATTGAATAATTATAGTTATTTCTGATTAAAAAAAACGGAGTTCCACAAATTAAACTTGAACACAATAAATAAGATTTCCATAAGAAGCAATCACTTTGTGGTTTGACATTGTATTAAGTAAATGAAACACTTTTAATTATTTCTAATTTTTGTAAACTGTCAATTCATGGTGGAATCCTATATTAATATGATTTTTATTGATTAAAAAACCTTTGTAACTTTTTCCTTTTGGACCGGTTTCACCCTATCATGGCCATAGTTAGAATAGGCCGAAAATAATTTTTTAAAAATGGAAAAAAGTCCAAAAATGTCGTACAAACGATTTGTATATTTTTATAATAATCCACGAACATATATTTAATTTTTAGTTTATAACAAAGTGTTTGTTTTATTTAATACGATAAATAATATTAAAATTATTTAAACGTCACTGAAATACCTGTACATATTCATTACTTGCGTGAAATATATATTTTTTTATGTAAGCTTTAGTTTTAATTAAGGAAATAAAGTTCGATGTGTTCGTATAAAAAATATTTAATTTATCGAAAAACCAGGTTTTAAAAATAATGATAATATTTACAGTACAACAAGTGAAATTTTTATATAAATATCTGCCAATGTTTTTTTTTGGTTCTGTAGTTATTTGTATTGAATTTCATGATTTATAAATATTTAAATATATATAAGAATATTCGAAACTTGTTCAAAATGTTAACAGTACAACACTTTTTTATGGTGGAAAATATAAAATTCAATATATTTTGTTCGTAATAAGATATGGATGTTAAAGATACGAATTTTTCATCTGTTTATCTACAATAATTTAAAAAATGATTTAAAAACTATCATGATCACAAGAAACTGTGATGCTATTAATCCGTTGACTCCGCTCGTCAGGACCAATGATTCGTATGCAGCCAAAGTAAATGGGGTGGAAATGTATTCACTGAAAGCAAAAAAATAAAATAATTCAATATCCTGAAAATGTGCATATGATGTACTCAAATATACTTTCGACAGTGATGTTCTTTCAAAACATAATTATTGTGAAACAGCATTTTAACTTGCTTACACCGAATTATTGTTGCTTTTATTCTCGTTCGAATTTAATAACCAGAAAAGTTTCACGTGTTTTCTTTTTATTGTATTAAAAATTAAGTAAAATATCAAGTTTCAATCATGTTGTAGGCAAGCATCCATCTCTCACAAGTTTTTGAAATATTTTCTCGTCTTTCACTCTAAACTGAGATTCAAAACTCTTCATATGTGGGGAGAGGAACATGATTGGGAAGAAAAAGGTTGGGGAATAATAAACTGACATACCGAGGTTTAGTTGTAGATGATCGACTTGCTGCCAATATTAACACTCCTTCGGGTAAACCCGAGAAATGACTTTTGATATTTACTGATACGGCATTTGCCCCCGTGTTGATGATGGTGATGATAGGATCCTCTCCGGGCAACGACCTGAAAATTAACACAGTTTACTCATTCGATATATTTTAATTGAATGTAAATCAAATTTTATAATGCTATTATTAAGTTCTGCAAGTATTGTTAGTTTTTATTATTGTGACAGCTGTTTCGGCGTTTGAGGCCATTTTCAAACTGCGGTTAATCCACATTGTGACGACTTATTTATATGACTTTATTCACTCCCACCCCATTCGTATTTGGACCGGTTTTTAAAAATAATGAATATATAATTTTCCTTACTTTATTGATTAATGTTACATTAGAATCATTCGATCGTTTATTAATTTATAAGTGTTCAAGTAAATTTGATCTAAAACCCTTTAATAATCATTCGATATTATTAACTACCCACATTACTACAATGCCCATATACCGCATTTTTTTAAAGTTGGGCCACCCTAGATGTAATGTTATTATACCTGATCAAGCATCACTGCGCGGGGACCATTCTAGTCAAATGCACGAAAATTCAATACAACCCCTTAAAACACAATATGATTAACATGGAGCCGCTCAACCAAATGTAGCGTTTGTAAATGGGGCTTAAGAATACCGCAGCGTGGTTTGATAAGTCCATTCGCAATCCAACTCTTTCTTCAATAATTGTGTTAAATATTTACCATAACAGAATTTTTTTTTTTTCAACTTTTTTAATGTTCATCCGCAAAACTGAGTGGCAAGAATGCGCTCACTAATGAGTTTCACCAAACTCTATAGGATTCATAACTACATCGAGGATATGCAAGAACAAGTTTCCGGATTTTTAACTTTTCAAATTGGCCTACCTTTATTTTGATGACTTAATAGATTAGCAGTGTATTTTGACCTGCATAGTTTATCACTTACCTGCTGAATGCAAGGACATCGTCAGTTATTGCTTTAATCTCAATGTCACCACTTTCAATGACATCTTTCTCCCTCAATTCTGATAGCGATTGGTATAACTGAAAAAGATTGCAAAATAACGAAATAAAAAATAGGGTAATAACAATTTTTGGATATGCACCTATGAGATATTCGTATGTAGTGTGAGGTGTGGTGCTCGTGGGTTATTTTAAGTGCACTAGATGAACGTTTATTGTGTACAGGAGGCAAATATACGTCTCAGCAAGCATCTCGTTTGCTCTCTTTCACACATCAAAATCTATAATATTTTGCAATTCAAAGTAAAATGTGAATTTAATCAATTTATTATCCGTGAATAATTAAGTATTTTGCCTAATGATTGATCGTCCCCACTTAGATAGGTGTGTAACTTTTTATAATAACTCCGCACAAGAGGCCCTGAGGAAAATAATTTTCCTCAGAGTCTTCGTATGTCACCTTTGAAAAGGTATTAGAATGACGGACGTATTATTTCTTCCCTTCCACTGCGGTGCAAGGCGATGGGTCCAGAGAGTCCGACTGGAGAGGTCGGGGGATCTCCCTCAATCGGCCTCCCTCGATCTGGCCCGCCCCGCAGCTATTGGGCAGACGCATCCACCGCCAAGACCTGAACAAATCTCACTCGTTAAACCCAGGCATCCCTGCTGAGTCATCAAACATAGTGAACCTCCTGGGTTAACCTATGGCAGAGTGTTATCAAATTATAAAAATAAAACCTAAACGGACAATTAAGACCTATCAATACCCCCGAGCGGTGACTGAAGAATGTGTGAAAGGGAGACATGTTAATACGAAGGGAGTGCGCTAATATACGATCGTTTCTAAAATATTCCATAAAACACGGACTTGAATAGTATGTGAATAAATGCTGTGGATTTGTTCATCCCTATAACATGTCCTAGAACAGCATGTCTTATTTCTATTTTTGAAGCATATTTAGCGATTGTTTTCTATCATAAGAATTTCAAATAATTACTTTTTCCACTAAATATTTCAATAGAGATTATTTTTAAAATAACATACATTGTGTATACAAACAAGTTTTCAAGGGATGTCTGTAATGTGTACTTTTAATTCTAATTCAACAGGCTTAAGAAAAAATCTATTATCTTTGGTAGAAATTTGTACGCCACTTATTTGTGTAATTATTTGTACCTGATACTAACATAAATGATAGCTTTGTTCATGATGTATCTATAATAATGTTATGTTAGATTTTTTACGTGTATTTTCTCATTACATATTGATTACCTTATAAGGACTAATTTCATCACTAGCTTGTTTCATCAAATTCAACTCCTTGTAGTTGGTAGCTACTGGCAGCCAGGATTTGCTGGTGGAGAACCCTAAAATTATTTCGTACTATTAGAGTCAACTTTAACAAAAAAAAATTCATAAACTTTTTTGGTGTCAGTTTTAATGGTAAATTATAGAATGGATGGGTGAATTTGACACTTTTTCCAGACCGCTAAAGTGATCATCTATGCTCAAATTCTGGTCTTTACAGTTTTTGAATTAAAAAAATATAATTTTGTTCTCTTTCATACACATCTTTTTTTTACAGCAAAATCGGACGCTTTACTCACGACTCTACTGAATTTCTTTGGAAATATTGATAATTTTTGGCATATGTCTCCGTGTTTTTAATAACAGTAATTAATTTTTTTTATTTGAAACACAAATTATTTAATGAAAAAATTAAGAAAATAACCAGAAACCAACTAGAAACAAATCCTGTTTTAGGACAGCTAGATTGTCAAGTATAGTTCATATTCAGTGAAGAATATGTAGTAAAAACATATCATGATATATATACAGAGAGAAAAAAAAAACAAGTATAAAGAGATGTGAAAAATAGTTCAGATAAATCAAAATTTAAATGTTATAATTTTCACTTTATCAATAATTATAAAATTACTTTTTGGTGTCATTTTTAATAAAATGAATAAGAAATATTTCCCATAAACCACGATTTCATAAATAAATATCAACATGTTTTGGAGGCCAACATTATTTATTGTACTAAAATTTTCCTTCAGAATACGAAATATAATATCATAATTCATAAATGATGACTTAAAGATATTTTTATTAGATTTCGACAAATTAAATTAATATATATTTTTTAAAGCCACTGTATTTAATATGTAAATATCTAAATGTTTCAGGAACAAACCTCAGCTCTTAATGATAAACAATTTATCTACTATTGGGTAATTTAATAAATATGACGCCACAAAGTTATTTTACACCATTTAAAGAAATTATTTAATTCAATTCCATAACAACTATGTAGTATTTATTGTTTTAGTAATCAAGGTGTGGAATTCTGGAATTTGGCCTAAATAAAACATTCGTAAATGCAGATCAAATAGAAAATAAAAGAAAAATTACCAGCAAACGACGTATTGTCCCATTGGAAAGGCGTTCTTGCAGGGTCTCTAGAGGTAGAATTAAACAACTCAGGGCCAGCTTGACATCCACTGGGGTCCACTGTTTCCTCCCAAGATAAGTAAAAGTTTTCCATCCCGATCTCTTCTCCCTATGAAAATTTTATGAGTTATCCAGATGTTTTTATGCCAATTCTAGTAATTTTTTTATGGAAGAAATAATCAGACATTCTAAGTAGTAACGGCAAGCCAAGCTACTCAAATCTTTGAATTAGGGAATACCAAGAATGAAAATCGTAGATTAGAGGTTCTCAACCTCGTTGTGCCCATTGCCCACTTTTCAAGAACATTTTTCTTCATCACCTCCCCCTTTATTTATATAAATTATTTTTTTTCTTAAAATCATATAAAATGCAACCCATCCAAAATATCAAGCATAGTGCGTAAAAAAAAGCGACACAAGCCAAAAATTTTCTTGGCCCTGGGACTGGGACATACCAATAAATGCTGTTATTCTTATTGTTCGGAAATGCATCACGAAATCTTTTGGAATTTTTTATGATTTACAAAAAAGTTTAAATTTTATCAAACAGATTTTATAATAAATTTACGTAAAATACGCCCATCACCCAAAATCTAATACAAGCCCCGCAAGGCAACTTTATTTCTTGCTCGCCCTACAAGTGACTTAAATCGCCCACTGTTGGGCGATATTGCCCACGTTGGGAATCACTGAGTAAGACTAAGAAGAAAGGAGTATGCCCGTTATATAGATGAATAGCTCGAAAAATATTGCTCGTGGGTCAATCATCTCTACCGTTATTAAATATATACTTGCCGAAAATGGAACGATAGTTAGATTTTAGCGTTATCTTACATTATATGTGACAGCAACACCAGGAAGCAGCATTGCCAACATAATAATTCCATCGGACAAATCAGCTCCGAACCGCGAAGCAACCCTGGGCTGGTCATGGTTTCCAACCTGAAAAATGAAAGTACATTTGCTGGATGTGTGTATATTTGTCGGCCTCTATGGTCGAGGGGTGAGACTCTCGACTACGAATCCGAAGGTCACGGGTTCAAATCCCGGCGTGCGCAAGTAAATTTTATATAATTAATTTCTGGTGTTTCGCAATTAATTCATCTAAAAATAATATGTAGTAATTTGAATAGCCAGGTATTTCTCCACCATCCTTTGCCCCTTCTCCTTCCCCTCCCCAATACTTTTAGCCTCACAACATTTCCCAAATGGGGATGCCATAGTCTCACTGGCTCCAGACGGTTAGGAGCAGTTGGGACTCTTGTGCGGTATTCATATAATATATAATACCGCTAATACGGGATCAGAATAATAATTAGATCAAATTCAGAATTCACGATGGATTCACCTGTTAACTCAAAACAACAATGTTTACAAGTATATTAAATCACAAAAAAACACGTATTCCAAAAACAATATTGTAAAACTCACCTCATCCTAATGAAGGAAAAGAATTAAAATATTTACATAATTTGGATGAAGCCACGAATAATCTATCAATACGCTTCTTTACAAATCTATTATTGTATTGATTTTGAAATGTGTTGCAATTGCCGTAAGACTTTTTCAGATAGTAATAAACCCATCGGAAAACTTCAAATGTCATTAATGTGCATTTTATTGTTGACATTAAATTTCCTGGATGTTTTTTCCATCTCGTTCTGCAAAATATTGGACAACGCAAAAAGATTCTGTTGCAGTCAAAGCCACTGTGCATACGTGATACTTACTTACTGAAAATTTAGATATTTTGGATATCTGAAAAACCTTAGTCTCCCGTTTTAGACAACATTGCTCTCCATAAATATGAAGAAGAAAATAAATCTAACAATAATAAACATTACGATTTGTCCATACCACCCAGTTTGTAACCCTTCCTTCGGGAACAGCATCAAGCCAGCTCTTGATATCATCTCTCAGCTTGATAGCGTTGGCTTCCTTGTTGAGGAAAGCGAGGTTGAAGTTGAAAGGGAAGTGTGCTCCTTCTCTTGTTCCATTGCCGTAGTACTTAATCACCAGATCTGTACTGCTCATGGCTTCCATCAGCAATACCCTGGAAATTTAAATCATGAATACTAACTTTAGATTTATAATTACACATGTATAAATTTTGTAAAAAATAATATAAAATACAAATATATCAGAAATTCAAAATAATACGTAGAGACACTTTACAGTAATAATAATACGTAGAAATTTTAGAAGAGGTATGAGGTTCTTATAAAACATGTTAATATTTTTCATGTAAAAGTACAAAACAATCGGGATAAATGTTTTGATATTTTTTGCAAGGGTGTTGATTGGCGACTGGCTCACCGTCGCACATTGTTGTTGTCACATAATTTTGTTTCCCCTTCAATTATGATATGGGTCCAATCATATTTATGTACATCTGCAGTTGTATTTAAATCCTACCTTGTTCCAATGGTATTATTTGCTGCATTTGAGAATTCATCAAGAGTGTCTCTCCACCCAAAAACTGTATCGTAAGTTTCATCTCTTTCCCTTGTCTGAGTGTGTTCCAAATAATCGTAGCTGTCTACAATGAAGAAGTAAATCCAAGTTATTTACAACACTTAACTTGATTAACGAGAACGTACCAAAGTAAAATCAGGTGTGATAATAATTATTAACAAACTGTAATAAGACAAACATTGCAAGAGTTGCAAGCCTCTACATGAATTTTAAAATAATGGACGAAGTGAATCAAATACTTAAGCCAGTTAAGCAAGTTACAGCAGAACATAATGATGGGTTTCCATCTGATCTATCTCATAGAATGAACCTTTATATGATAGATAGGAATTGTCCCACGTTAGCTTGCTCTATTTGCATTGTATTTCAATTCAGTTGTGTTAGTGGCGTAATGAATCTTCGTAGTAAAGTAAAAAATGGTTTTCTATTGAATATAACCGTGCAAAAGGCGGCGTAAGTGCCATAACTACCATTCGCACGGCTCTGTTCTATGATCTATTTTCGAATAGAATAGATTAAAATGTAGGGTCGATTCAACGTTTGGCTTCTATTATATCAGGCATTGATAATCCTGTTGTCACTGATCTACTGGTATTTCTTTTTATAAAATGCATCAGGTAGGAACATAGCTTCAGAGTGCGTAAGGGACGATGTTTAAATTTTCTTTAATAAAGTTGAAAGTGCTGAGACAGAGTTGTGTGGCGGTCCTGATTTCTGCCAACCTCTTAGAAATGGCATGTTGATTAGTTAGAGGTGAGAGGTGGAACTGGTAGATTGCTATTTGTCCCAATAGATTGGCAAGGTAAGAATGAATCTCTGTCTTATTCCCGGAGCATACCAGATAAGCCTTTCATTTTGTACTCACCAGGATCATTAGTGGTTCCAGATAGTGGCTCGTCATTATAATTTCCATCTGAAGATACTTCAGACTCAACCAAGTGTGGAATGGCATCCACTCGAAATCCTGCTACACCCCTGTCAAGCCAGAAACTAAGAACATTCTGAAATAAAAATTATGTAATTTTTTTTTTTTTTATGTGCAACAAAAAAAATCAAATCTTTTGCAGTATTAATTTAATATTTGACGGCCAAAAATATATATATTTTTAATATTACATCATCTGTACTATTCTTGTTACTAAAAAGTTGTCAGGTAGTTATAGGTTTATTATTTTTGCATCACCAAGCGCACGATTAGATTTTTTTAAATACTTTTTTTTCTCAAATTTCAGGTAGTCAGCGAAATTGACGATATAATAGTGATTGTTGATCTTGTAGCTTGTTTTTGATGAAAAATAAGACTTTTTGATATTTTTATGGAAATTCCAAATTTTGTCTGGTCCTAGATTTTTTTGTTGTTGTGACCGCTAAGAATTTACTTGATCTTTATTCTTGTTCACTAATACATGGTTTTTTGTTCAATATCAATCTATTATGTATCATTTCACCAAATCTAGTTCGTTTGGCTCTTCCACGATTTCCCAAAACTAGCTATTATTAGCCATTTTTCAAATTTTTTCTAGGATAAGATCGAAATTTCGTATTTCCATTATATTTTACAAAATACAGAAGGGTTTTGCAACGCATCTTCCTCCTCCGTCTTTAATGTTCCGAATCAGCTGCTAAAAATTAGAAGCTTTTTCGCATGTTCTTTCAAATATCGGAATGATGAAAAAGACAGACTTTGTAGTTTAATCTTAAAGGATTTTTTTAAACGGAAAGAAAAACCTTACATTCATTTCTGCAATAACTTTGGGGTTCCTGAAGTTGAGGTCAGGCTGTTCTTTCAGGAACTGATGCAGATACCACTGTTTCCTGTCTTCATTCCAAGTCCAAGCTGATCCACGGAAAACTGAAATCTGATTAAAATAACTAAGTCAATTTTAAATCAATGGTAAAATGTTGGAGTATTACCAAATATAAATGATTTTTTTTATTTAGGATTCACAACACTTTTTTTTTTAAATCTCTAATAGTCATACAGAAATAAAGAGAGAAACATATATGTCTTTTTTGTAAATAAAGAAAAAAAGCTGGGCGAAAGCCTAATTAAATAAAAACAGTTTGCGTATTGGGATGTAAATCGCAATTAGTGCATTGATTAAATTTAGATTTACTACAATAATCATATAATTATACGGATGCATTTTTTTATTAGTTCCCCTTATGTTTTTAATATATTTCAATTGACTAATTCAATATAATAATAACACTGTTCTCTTAATTTTGTCTTTATGATTAGAATATTATTGGACAGTTACATTGTTATGATTATTTCTGGAAATATACTACAAAACAATTGTATATTAGTAACATTGATGTAATTCAATTTAATTATTACATTAACTCTATTGCATGGATAGCATTAAATTTGTGGTTAAATGTTTTTTTTACTCCAAAAATTCATTAACTTTATTTAATATCCAACATTTGGACATGATTGTCATTCGCCACGTTTTAATGAACTAAGATTGGTGTTTAACGGCTCATAACATAAACCTCTTCAATACTCGGGTTAATTACTTTCTTTCCTCAAAAAAAACATCCCAAAGGTGCCATAGGCCCTGAGGAAAATTATTTCTCTGTGGGAAGTTAATATTTAAATATATATGTATATTTATATATACATACTAACCCAATTACTTGGTGGTTTGGAGCCGTTTTCACGTCCATCGTGCCACACATAGTAGTCCTCGTACTCCGGGTCGCGCAGCACTGACTTCTTGAACCACTCGCACTGGTCTGAGGTGTGGTTTGGTACAAAGTCAAGAAGGATTCTGATACCTATAAAAAATAATATATTTATTTTTATAAACAATAATTATTAATCTAAAACACTCATCCAAATTGAAAAAACCTTCCGAGCAAAGATAAATGTCGCCGGCAGGACTCGAACCCGCACCCTTCTAATGTCCGGTTAGATGCTCTACCGTTGAGCTACGTCGGCTTATCGTAAACCCGCCAAGTTAATCAATATATACAAGTGTTCCATTTAATAATTACTGTTTTTTATTATATTTTCACCTGTAAACAACCAACTTTATTAACATAACATTTATCTTTGCTCGGAAGGTTTTTTTCAATTTGGATGAGTGTTTTAGATTAATAATTATTGTTTATAAAAATAATAATTGTTACCCTTTGCGCTATGCACAAAAATCTTGTCTTAAGTTTTTAAGAACTTTAGTTTATCAATTAATAATAATATATTTAATTATAAAAGTGCTGCGTGTTCAATTTTGTTTGTCATTTCACTGGAAAGTAGGGTGTTTAAATGTTCGTAATTTTATTTAAATTAGGTGATGCGTGAAATCTGAACTGATGCGTAATTGAAACAAAATAAGAACAATATTTAATTTTTTATTGAAAAAAAGAATCTTAGCTAGCTCAGACGCCCTGAAAATCGAATTTTATTATTTTAATTTTGATTTTATTTTCAAAACAAATTGTAATAGCACTTCTATTTATTTTCCTTTTAAAACTATTTCCTTTAATGTAAAATATGTTTTAAACACAAAGTTATATAAATATAACTGATTCTGAAAGAAATCTAACTATAAAAAATTATACATTATTGCTAATTTATAAGAACGTACCGCGTAGGGAGCGTTACATTGCTTTCCTTTTTTATAATTATTCGTAGTTTTAAAATTTAAATAAATATAAGAGCGTTAAAAATACCATAAAAAATATTTTTTAAAATGAGTCAATTTTTTTAGATTTTTAGGGCGTTTTAGCTAGCTAAGAATAATTATGGAAATTAAAAATCATAAATTAGTTTCCTTTACAGTATTTTTTTAACGCGTGGTGGAAAAAAATTCACGCTGAAATAAGCAAGCAAGCAAGTACCAGTGGCATACATTGCTCTATGACCAAGCAGTCTTTTCGATTGTAATTGCATATTATTAAATATTTTGGTCACAATATGAATTTACTATTCTTAATTTGCCACATAACATTTTAGAAACCAATCATTCTTTTGATATAAATAAAGGTTTAAAAATTTTACGACACGTACAGCCGGTTTCCAATTAGACAAATTTAAAATATTAGAAATCAGGAAAAACGTTAACAGTGAATTAAATTGAATAAAAAATCAAATATATTTTTTTTAAATATCCATCTCTTGAATTTATTTTCATATGATATAAAAAATAACAACAATTCATTTTTTGCATTCTAATATAAATTTATTATTCAATGCTTAATAATAATTTTTTGATTAACATTTCTGATTAATTACTAACCTGCTTTAATCAATTTTTGTTTATGTTTGTAATTTTTCTATTGTGTTGTAATTTTTATCATTTGTCCTATACTTGATATTACTATTTTTAGTATTACTCCCGATGAAGAACGCATCGCTTTCGAAACATGTAGATATCTGTGTATATTAATAAAGTGGTGAATACAAAGTTTTTAATTAATTTACAATATCTTCTGTTGATGGTTGGTACCAGGTTGACAAATGAGAGAAAGGGGTCCTTACGTACCTCATAGAGCTATAGTTTTCCTACACATATAAACTAAGTGTACGGAATACATACAAATACTGTATTTCGGAGGGAAAAACCGGTACACATCGACTCTTAAACCTGTCAGCAGGACTTTTGTAGAGGTATAGAATATAGGTCAATGAAAGCCGAATAACTTTTTCACAATGTTCGTTTATAAAAATAACTTCTCTATTTACATGATTTTTCGCAATGAAACAATTGACGTATGTTCACGGTGATTGACGTCATTGAGATTGGCAGAAACACGTCAGTTATGATGTCTTTAAAAATTTAGTTGACGTCACTGGTGCATGTCCCAGAAATAGTGACGTCAACAACTGCCATTGCGTGATTAAATGCGTCATCTGAATTGCAGAAATACGTCACCTTGATGCGGTGACGCACTTTTTGCATGTGATTACGTAAGAGCATTTCTGCTATTTCCTAAATACTTATTATGATTTGGACGTCCGATATACTGAGATTGGTCTTTCTTTTTAAAAAAAATTACGCATTATTTTTTCTTAGAGTAGGGACAGCTTTTCGACCGTTATGGACCATACGCCACTTTTCTAAAGTTACGTCAACTAAACTACGCCTGCACATGCACAAATAAATCTCCATATCTAGAGGTTTAAAAAAAACTCTAGTACTTAATGTAATTAATATGAAATACTTTGTTTACACAACTGTTTAATATATAAAGATCAACATGTTTCAGAAACGATGCTTCCCTCATCAGGATATACAGTTTACATGTAATTTATTAATAATGACGAAACAAAATAATTAATTATACATTTATTGAAGAGAAACTCTGTGATATTCAGAATTGAACTGTGAATTTATAATATCCCTATCCATTATTTTATTTTGATATAACCAGTAACTTTTTGAACTAAAATGACTATGTACTTACCCAACTTTTTTGCCTCAGCAATCAATGTATCAATATCTGCGATGGTTCCATATTCTGCGGCAATGTCGTAGTAATTGGAGATGTCGTACCCAAAATCCTTCATGGGAGAAGGAAAAATAGGAGACAGCCACGTGGCATCCACTCCAATGTTTTTCAAATGTGGCAGTTTTTCGATAATACCTGTAAACAAAAGCATTTCTTTATTATGATAACATGCGTTTTTACAGAAACATATTTTACAAACTTAATTAATTGTGATTTAAAAGTTGCATGTTGGTTTGCTGGTATTAATACTTTAGACGGTATTAATACTTTTAGATTAATACTTTAGACGGCCTCCATAGTCGAGGGGTAAGGCTCTCGACTACGAATCCGAAGGTCGCGGGTTCAAATCCCGGCGTGCGCAAGTAATTTTTATTTAATTAATTTGTGTTGTTTCACAATTAATTCATTTAAAAATAATATATAGTATATTTGCGCACGTTCCAGAGTGGAAGATACTCTCATTATTGCCCTGGTGAAAGACCACCATTCAAATTGAAACGTTGCTTGAAATGGCTTTTAGCCGTCTTTGGTGACCAGATCTGAATAGCCAGGCATTTCCCCACCATCCTCTTCCCCTTCTCCTTCCCCTCCCCAATACCTTCAGCCTCACAACATTCCCCAATTGGTAATGTCATAGTCTCACTGGCTCCAGACGGTTGGGAGCAGTTGGGACTCTTGTGAGGTATTCATATAAAAAAAAAAAGTGTAATATATGTACGCGTAAACGTATATTGCATAGTAGCGAATTACATATTTTCTTATATTCATATGTTTAAATGAATGTGTGGAAATGGATATTATGTATTGAAATGTATATTATGAGTTGAAATGTATATTCTGTGTTGAAATATAAATTATACTATTTATAACTGGTATTTTATAAATAACATCTCATGTACCGACAATCTGTAAAACACTAGTAATTTATAAAATTCTTTTTTTTTCATGTTTCTGTAAACTTATGTTTTCTTTATTTTCTTTTTTTTCTCCTTTTTTTCTCTACACAGTTGCACCATATGTGTAAAATACTGTTTATTTATATACTTGCGTAATTTTTTTTGTTATTGTTGTTAATTTCATGTTTCAATACACTTATCTTTCCATAGGTGAAACTTTTTTTTCCATTTATTCTTTATATTTGTTTTCACTATATCTTTAAAACGCAAACTATTTATATATTTTTGAGAATGTTGATATTATTATTCATATTTCTGTATACCCACTTAACTTTTCTTTATATTTTTTCTTATATATAAGTATTATTTTCACTATACATTTCCTAAATACAATCAAGTGCTTACATTAGTAAATAATATATATTGCACAAAATTGCATATTTTACAAATGTTGTTCATATTGAATATATAGCAAACTAATACTACCTAATATTTTTTTTTTAAATCTGCAAGCTTTTTCTTGACTGCATCGATATGCTCATATTGTGTTCCGCGGTGCATGTGAAAATTTTTGTTTAATTTTAAATATCACAATTTATTAAATATGTATTTTATTCCCTTTCTAATTGCCAGACCGAGCTCGAGCGGTGAGCGGTACAAATATAAAAGCCTCTGTAATCTTTTTTTATGTCATTATGAGCAAAAAGCAGTAAAATTGTTTGTATTTTCATATATTTATTTTATGAATTATCGATTTCTATAATTTATTACAGAATATATTTCATAAAAAAATGTGTGTCCCGGGCCGCTAGAGGCTCTAATATATATCGCCATAAAATGTCAGGGTACTTGCCCTTATTCACTCCTCTGAGAACAGAGATCGTCTGTTGTGGCGGGTAACGTACATGTAGATGTATTCAAATAAAAAATCAATTAATGACCGGGTTGACAATGAAAAAAAAATTGGAAGAGGCGAGAATCGTGTATATAGTGACATTTAAAAAAATTAACTTATCACATTTGATTTTTATTTGCACTTCTGAACCTAGTGCCAAGCTGCTAGCTTATGCAAAAACTGCAAAAAATTCCTAATCCTTTTAGATTATTATTAATTCTTTTTACCTATGTACGCTATCTCGGAATGCCAAATTTATAGCCTTTTTATTCGTATGTACTCCGTAATCGAAGAATTGCCATATTTTATCGCGATTGTTTTCGTAAAATCGAAGTGACACGTTAATACCACACAGCTTGTTTAATGGGTTTATCAGCATCCGACTTGCATTCTTTTCAGAGCACGTAATTCATATTTCGGTAACAAATAAAAATAAAAACAAACGATCTGGCCAAGGAAACTTATTTCTCTGTCAGGTACTCGTGTTTCTGTGTGCCTTGCTGGTGTGCATAAACAATAACATGAACTCGTATCATCTTCATTTGTTTAAAGTATCAACCTGGTGCATTATATGTCTTTAGAACTTAAATGGCTTCAGATAAAAATTGTTTAACGAATATATGGAACCTACTAATTCCCCAAAATTACAACAAAAATACGTTTATTAAATGTTGCATGATATAGGTATTATGAGTGTTTTTACAAGGAGAAATAACCATTAAAACCTTTTCTTTCTTTGGACAATTTTAAGTGTAACTAACTAACTAACTAACCATCACGCCGTTTCCCTGCAGGTGTAAACAGAAAGGACGGACCACCAAATAGCTCGATCTTGACGTACACTTCTTGCTTCATGCACATTCATACATCATCTCATACATTCTCTTCTATTATTCCGACTTCTGACATGGCCCGACTCAAGCATTTGATTCACTTGATCGTGCCATGTCTTCCTCGGGCGTCCCTGGCTTCTTCTTCCATTCACATTCGCTTCATCTACTCTTCTTACATTTATTTCTTCTTTCATTCGCTCTACTTGCCCAAACCATCTAAGCGTCCCTTTCTTACGCTTCAATTAGCCTTGCATGCTTTTGCGAATCTCAATATTTTTTTCACACATCATACATGGTTACACCACACATTGGAGCGCTGGTACCAACCCTGATGTGTGGCGGTGAGACATGGAACTGGCAGAGGAAGGATGAAAATAAACTGGATGCCGTAGAAATGAGATCTCTGAGGCGAATTTTAAATGTACTGAGCTTTAATTATATGGAAATCTTTAAATGCACATTACTGTAACTATAAGACTTGACGAAAAATAAAAAAAACTCGGTGCATTTATGAAAAGCCATTATTATTATAAAAATAAGTGGAGATTTTCGATTTCTGATCTAAGTATTCGAAACTTTTTCTATGCTAAATCTTTCAAAATAACTAACAAAAAAACCTACTCCTAAAAAAGAAAAAAAATTTTTTTTTTTGATAATACCTAGTGTCACGTTCTCATTAACAGGTAGATTTTAAACAAAATATTTCCAAACCAATAAAATGCGTTATGCAATAATGTGACAAAATGGTTTAGTGTAATCAAAGTCTAGTCTAATATTTTGTTCGAGATCTTCGGAGTCGTAACCAGCACTTCATCATAATTTTGTTTTGCCGTCTCATCGAGGTTACAAAAGGAAAAGAGTTTTTTGATGTCTGCTTTGTTTTTCACAGACAACATATTATTTCCTAACGGTATTATTGGTGAAATTATCAGCAATAATTTAGGGGATGTAACACCTGTTTTAAATATGTCGAAAATAACAGAAGACTGCGTGCATGTGTCTGAAATGCAGTGAGAAATTATCCCGGCCTTTTCAACACATTCTATCGCACGTGCATGTATTATTTTGAATGGCAACATCATTAAAATAATTGTTTTGAAACCACACTAAACATGAAACCATTGATTTGCCAGTTCTCTGTCCTCCTCCTCTCCTTTCATTCTCATGTTTTTTTTTTCATTATGGAATAAATATTCATTTGTACTTAAAATGAACTCTCTTCTTATATAGTATTCCTCTGTTCTACTGAAAGCACAGCCGGGTAACATGTGAATATTTGCCTCATTATTGGAAAATAGTGTTCACCTCTGCAAAAAATGTTGTTTTTTCAATAGGTGAGTGAGGGCACGAAGGATAATACAATTTACAAAACGTATTTAATGAGTAGCCAGATATTTCGCTTTGTGAAAATTTCTTGCAGTTAGATATTTATTTCGCTTTGTAAAAATGTATTATTTTCAAGGACACATAATGCTCGTAAGTATTTTACTTTGTGAAAATCTGAATTTGCCATTTCAAAGACAACTACGTAGAGAATAAAATAATTGTTTTTAAATTCTCAAAAATAAACTCTTCCATTAAATTTTTTAACGAACTCCCTAAAAAAATACTAACTGGAAAAAAAGTAGAAACTTTGATGAAAAAAAAATTAATTCAATTATGTGTGTATTTTTTGTATATGAACGTTCATAGTATTAGTCTCGAAATAATGTAACTCATAATAGTAACTCCCTCTCTAAATACTAGAATTTCTCTATTAGAGAGATATTATTTAACATTAAGAAAATATAAGGCTTATATAAATAAAAATTAAACATTATTAGTATTAAAATACTATTATGTTAAAAATCGTGAATAAATATGTTATTTATAATATAATATATATTATGTTATAATAAATAATTATATATATATATTGAAAAAACATCCCAAAAAAATTGAAGATTCTTTTCGGGTAAAGATAAACAATGTTTTTATGTGCAGACGGCCAAAAAAGGAACTACCAAATAAACGAAGTATTTTTTTCAGATCCATAATTTTTTTATGCCTACTATATCTAGAGCAAAACGCATCTAACGGCTGTTAATTAGTATATTGATCTGTAATCATTGTTAAAATAAAAATTCACTTGCCTTTAATATCTCCAATACCATCGCCATCACTGTCTTTGAAGGACCTGGGGTAGATCTGGTAGAGCTGCATATGTTTCCACCAATCATCGTCAGTGTCACAAGAGAATTCCGAAAACAATCCTAGCAGGATAGCTAGAGCCAGAAAAATCTTTCCTGCCATTATGTAAAATGACCGGAATTATTACTATTCACTGTTTCACTTACTGTTCCGTCTTACGTGACTGACAGTTGAGCTATTAATGACTTATTATACACTTCGTATCTATAATTTAAATAAAACTGTTTTATACAACTACACTTCATTGGTACATTGACGGAGATAACACTAGGAAGTCCTATTAAGCATACAAAGTAGGTAGATATTACAGTAGGGTTAACAAAAACAAACAAAAAATTAGCCTTTCAAAGCTGCCACATTGCAACTTATCTGCAGGTTCTATCAATTTCGAACCCCAAATTTAAATTGGACTAGTTCATTTGTACAAGATGGTGAATTCAGTTTTGTAAATTATTATAGTTTTGAGTAGTCGCGCGAAGCTCATGTTGGAAAATTCAATAAGAAAACTGTTAATTTTTACATTTTAGCCAATTATCAAACAAATAATTCAATACTCATGTAATTCAATAAAGTGACGAACCTTTTTATTATTATTTACTAGTCATCAGTAAAAGCGGTTTCGATCTTAAATTAACGGCCTTCTATAATAGCGACCATACTTATCTCATGGTGTTGCAATATCCATAATTTAATCGAAATTTAAAGCCGTAAATCGAAAAAAATTCCGAAGATGCAGCTCCTCTACCCTTTTATGAATACATTTTTCTATAGACTTCCATGTTTTAATTTCTAATTTCTGTTCACTAAATATATATCGTAATGAAGATCTTAAGAGAAAAGGCTGCACGGCCTGTTTCATACAAAACTTACTTTTGGATTTGATGCCAAAGTACTCACCTAAACCTAATGATAATTTTTTTCATCAAAAAGTATAGTAAATATCTAGTACGGATTTGAAGTCATTTATTTATTTTTGTTATACATTATTAAGCTTTAATTAATAAAATATATCATTCAGTTTGGATGGGTATTTAGACCTCAAAACCAAAATTAAGTTATGAATGAAACAGGCAGCGCAGCCGTTCCTCTTAACCGACTAAACTAGGTTAATGTTATTAAGATATTAATTTTAAGGTATTCAGCGAAAATCAAATAGAATTCAAATCATGGAAATCGATTGTTAAAGTATTTTTTTTTTGTTATATTAATATCTGTATTTTTAATTATTGAGCATAGTAAAGCTTAAATCTTTTATTAAATATTTTGCAAAATCTCTTTGATTTGCATTATCAAGGATGTTTAATTTTTACCATTAATTGTTGCTTGTTAAAATATCAATATATGTAAAACCTTTTGTTCAATTTGATCTATGCAGGAAGAGGGTAATATCTTATAAATTGGATATAAATAGAAACATTATATTTAATGGCAGGTTTTATTTTGTCACCTCCGTTTTTTGTGGAATGATGAATTATTTGGACACTATACTAGAAAATATCTGTGGATGGATAGGTTAAATTAAATAGAAGGTAGGCGATTGCTTTTAATTGCAGTTTTTACAACGATAGTAAATACGCGAAGCCACTAAAAACGAAAGTACTCCGGTGGACCTGATTTTGTGCATTTATTCGCCACTGGGAAATATAGAATTCTCCACATATATAATAGTAGTTCAATAAGCACGAGCTTGAGGTGGTCTGAGGAAAAAGGTTTTTTCTGAAATCGTGATCCATATTTAATTTTTACGGTTCTTAAATTTATTATAATCACCATCACAATTTGACAAAATAAATGGTGAAAACTCCTTCATTTTCCGTATGATATACGTAAATAGTTTTGTTTCGAATTGAACTATATTCGATTGCTTAATTTCTTTTAAATAAATAACCATCCTTATGTAGTTAATGTTGACACATAAATGTATATGAGATGCAATAAATGTATGATTGACATGAAACTCAGAGTAGAGATACAAACACATGATAAGGAAAATTAATTTGTTAGAAATATGATGATCTTATCTTTTATGAATTTTCGAAATTGATAAACAAGCGAATGACACAATGGTTGTTATTATTTTAAAGTATTATTGTATTATTTGAGGTGTTGCAATTTCCTTGAGGATTACCTCTGATTCATCGTGTAATCACTTTAATCAAGTAATACTAGGTTATTTAGTTTGTTTATGGAAAATTTCACTTCAGAAAACAGTACCTACAGCAAAGTTGGCCCCCCGACAATTGCTACCCCGCCAGTTGATCCCTCCGACAGTTGGTCCCCTAACGCCTAAAGGATTTTTTCTGCTATACAACCTCACGTTACGTAAAGTAAGTATGCAGATACGATATGCGCCGTATAACAAAAGTCGATGTACTTATATTTGCAGGCTTCTATGGAAATCTGCAATATAATATATTTTTGCGAACATTAATGCCGAATCGCGGAAGGAGTATGCAGTGAGGATATACGGCCGAACAACACAATACGACATACTTATATATGCAGTCGTCTTAGGTAAAATACGCTATGGGTTCTTACTTGAACATAATATAACTAAATGTCCCCGAAGGGGTAATCAGAGAGGATACACGGCCGTATGTATGACAAAAGTCAATATGCTTGTATGATATATGCAATCGGCTTTGGGAAAAAACGCTACGTGCATATTATATAACTAAATTTTCCCGAAAGGGTAAGCTTAAAGGATATATGGTCATAGATATTATAAAAGTCGACATACTTATGTCTGCAGGCGTCTTGAGTGGAAATCCGCTAAATAAAATATTTTTACTAATAAATAATGCAGAGTTTCCAAAGAAGTATGCAGTGAGCAGTAGCATGCAGACCATAAAGGCTGAAATCTGAGCCTACCCTATAGAAAAAAACGAGTTCCACAAAATGTGTTACGTATACCCTTTTATTATTTTATGATTACTAAGAAATTAAGGCCGCCTGTGTATGAACAAGCAAAGTTTCATGCTTAAGGCCCCGCATTAGCATCGGCTCTGAATCATGACTGACCACTGTTGAAAGGAAGATATGATCATTCGAAAGATAGAAAGAGCGCGCCAATGTGAAGAGCGTTTAGAATAAATGGGCGTAAGTGACAATTCTAAAAACATTAATAAAACACGTCAAATTTAAGATAGATCAATATTCTCAAGACGAATGTCTTAAGTAGCATTTAAAGAAACACCATGATTTTTTTAAAACTTATAACATGTTAAATAATAGAACAAACCCGTTTTTTTTTAAATTTTCGGAGGATAGTGTACGATTTTTTTCTATGGAGGGAATTTCATATAATTACATTTTCAGCCCGTTGACTGCTTACAGGTTATCTTCAAAAATAAAAATAATTTTTTAAGTGCATAAAACCTCCAGTTTTTAAGGGATATTTGTAATATATTCATAGAAATTATGTTTTGCACAGCCTTAATAAAGTTGGATGTTTCTTCTGACCACTTTCTACCTACAGAACGTATTGGACCCTGTTTCGTGTTCACTATGTTATGGATCTCATTACCCTGCATTTCTTTTTTTCCCTTCCGTGATGTATGTATGAATTATTTTATATACTGATAATTACGATGTCTTCCTAGAATATTTCTATTAAAAATAATTACGGAAACAATTTATTTATTTGGTTTGCTTTTGTCCAATAAAAAAAGAGTTATTGATTATGAACTGCATCGAACGCTAGGAGTGCAGTGCGTGGACTATTGATTCAATTCAACTGAATTCAATTCAACTGTTTATTCTTTTTAAAAATTTTACAAAATTTACATTTTAAGGCATTTTTAAAGATGATATAGGATGTACAACATCCAAAATAATTACTTATAAAAAATAATAAAAATTAAAACAAAAAATAAGTTAGACATACATAATCTCAGTAAATTGTATACAAGGCATACTGGCATTATACAAGTAGCAACAAAGCTTGATGAGTTGTTATCAAAAAAATAATTTGTTTTTATCGCTTTATGTCAAAGTCATAAAGAAAATATACATTATCAGTCCGAGAAGACGAGAAAATATTTAATTAATAATCTTTCTTCTAAGAAAATTATGGCATTGACGGGTTTGACTTGGTGTTAAAACTGTTTTAAAGCTACAAAGGCGTGTATATCTATATTGATAGATATGTACAATTGAAATTAAGACATTAACGGCAATTCTTCTCATTCCTACTGAGAAACTTCTAATAAAGATAAAATCATACAGATAAAATATATTATTAGTCCGAGAAGATAAAACTTTCATAAATTAATTACGTTTCTTCTAGGAAAATTGTAGCATTGACGAGGGTTGACTTGGAGCTAAAACTGTTTTACAGCTGCAAAATCGTTTGTATCTACTCGTACATTGATAGGTATGCCCGGTGGAAATCAAGAAATAAAGAGTACGGAAGTACACGTTTTTCATATTAACGCATTACATTACAAAATCGGATAGAATTATATCCTTTGATGAGTTAATATCAATTATTAATAGCTACGCAAAATTAATTCATCGTTTCCAGTGGCGTAGCGTGGGCCATGGTCGCTCGGGGCGGAATCATAATTTGACACCCTTGTGACGTCATAAAAATAATGATGTTAGTGTTGGTGGATAAATGGAATCATATGAAAGAGCGAAAAATATTTATTTCTAAACCAAAACAGTATACTTAAGTTTAAAATTCGGATCTTACGCGTAGCAAAATCATTAATAACATCCAAACTAAAAATTCTGGTCCCATCAATCTGTTCGTATATAGTATAACACAAGAAAATTTTGACCCCCTCCTAATAGAACTGATCGTTTCCATAAAATATGTATAAAACGACGACGCAGTTTCTCTATCAGGATTTATTTTAAATTAGGGTTTTTTATTATCTAGATAATTTGTACATATGTGGCTTTAGTTATAAATTATAAGTACAAAGCTTATTATATAGAGAGTATTTAAGTATAATGCATATAATTATAATAAAATTACAAAGTCACAGCATTCATAATCCTCCTCACTGGGGAGAACTGTTCTGAGGCGACCTACGCTTTTTTTTAACTAAATATCCATTTATTTTAAATTGTCTTTATATACGAGTATTTTGCCAGTTCATAATCACTCAGTTCTCTCAGCCATGTTTCGACTTTATTTTTAAATACATTTATAGTTTGGGTTGTATACAACAAAGAATAAATTCAGATATGCTCTTTTTTAAATACATTTATATATTATTTTAGATTCTTATTTATAAAGCAAGATATTATAATATATGCGTTTTCCTTCCACTTTGAATAAACTAAAACATATCTACAATTGAAAAATATAATTACAATGCCAAATTTTGTAATATTTCAAAAATGTTCATTGGCAAAAGCTTTCCCACGTAGAGTTTTTTTCGGATAAGATTCATAAACTGATCACATACATTGGTTTTTGAAATATTAAATGTGTTAGAGCAATATTTTGTTACATGACACTTTAGCAAACACTCGTATAATATACGTGTATTTTAACTATTGTAACCATGTTATATATCGACTATTATATACTACAAAATAGGCTTGAGTGCAATAAAAATACTATGATTTTAAGTAAGCGAAGCTCGTGTATTTTTCAAATGCATTATCCATTTTTAAAATGCGCTGTTAATGTGGAGATAAAACAAAACGTTGCGGAAATGCATTGTAATGATAGCGGGAAGAACCCATTAAATATTATGTTACCATTTAACTAGGTTTCTCGTAGCAGAATCTTCAGTTGATAAAAATAACGTATTGATGATGAAATGCCTTAAATATTGACTAACAAACCTCCCAATTATAAAATACGTACTTCTGTGAGAAATATTAATTTACATCAACAGTAAAAAATAAATGCCAATTGAATTTAATTAAATTCACTTTTTTTACAACTTAGAGATATTAAATTGTAAAGCCGCTCATCTCAACACAGGCCTGTCCTAAGTGTGCATAGTATATAAAATTTGTATTAACGTTGTATGTAAAAAAAGTAAGATTGATTCTTAAAAATTCGTTCTACAGAAAGCCTGAAAAAAATGCACCTAATTCATTAGATTTTATGACTTCACCCACTTGCAAATCGGTGTTACTTGTATTTTTGTTTAAAATCTAATTATTCGTATTTTTTACATTAATAGTAATACAAAAGAATTTGAAGATAATAGAACGCCCAACTTCTGATAACACAGTGCAATAAAGAGACAGGATGGGGCGGAAGATTTGAAAAACCAAATTTAAAAATATATTATGACTTCGTACGCGAGATTAGGTTAAATGGAATGAAAAATTATCATCTAATAACCTAAGGTTTAATTTGATATAATTTTTAAAATTCTTTATATAGTTCTAGAGAAAGCAAAAATTGCCCTAAAAAGACCGCCGTTCAGAAACCAAACGTTGTTTAAAAATGATTTAGGTCGATTTTATGTCCGGATATATACCGTATTGTAAAATTTTAGTATTCGGTGACAGCGAACATTTCTCCCTCGTCCTGTGTCAACTGTGGTTAGATGTGGATAAATGTGGAGATAATCTTCTCTACCCAGTGAGCGGGCTGCCTATTGCTACTGAAGGGCTTTTATTTAATTTATTTCAAAGAGTTGCAAGCTGTGTTTTTATCTCCGGATTTGAACAGCCAGCTTCTTCCCCTTTTCTTCATTTCCCCCGCTTCCTCAACCTCGTGAAAAATATTATGGCTTTAAAACGGTTTATTCATATTGTTCAACAAATACCAATTCTGAATACCTAAGTTTTAGATTTTCATAAGAAGCAAACACTTTGTGGATTGTAGGAATCTAAGTTATGTATGTATACATTTTCGATGTGATGATCGAAATTGTATACTTTTAAAAGCAAATTTAATAAAGACAGTGCAATTTAAAGGTGATATTTTCATTCAAAGTCCCGGTGAAGATTCAGCAGAAACGAAACTAGTTGGCATATACTCGTATATAAAATAAAAGTGTATTCATACAAAGCGTATTTCTTTTAATTCATCGAATTTTAATATATATAATTACTCACACACTTTATAAATTATTATTCAAAGGTGAATAAAAAACCATCTCCTCAAAATGCCGACACGTTGGTACCATTGAAACGGTGACCGGGTAAAGTAACACGCGTGGGAATCGACACACTTCTTAAAAGTGTAACAAATTCATTAAAAGTATGAAAAAAAATAGCTCGATAACCCAATCTAACCCAACCTAACCAATAAAAAATATGTATATAAATTTTTTTTTTTTTCAATTAACTAATTTAAGAAGATAGATTAATTAGGTTTTTTGAGATAAGGTTTTAGGGCTAACTTAATTTATTTTTTCTTTCTTACTTATTATGTCATTGTTTTTCTCAGTATTCTTCCCCATTTCCAACTAGAATAATGTTTTTTTTATATGTAATTGCGTGTCATGTGAAAACAGAGACTCTTTTAGATTTAAAAACGCATTAGCAAATATACCACCGCAGATAAAAATCTGAGAAATTGGAAGTTTATGCTATCTACGGAAGTAAATTATTTGGTGCGTAAGATAAATCAGTGAATACGGTATCTACAAAAGCGTTTCAAATGTCGGATTGCTGAGCGGGGAACTATTTTCTTTATAGCTTTTACAATAGCACTCACCTGCCAAACTGAGCAATATTTTTGTTTACAAGTATCAAAGAAAAATTTCAACCATTTTGTAGGTACGTATTATACAAATTAAAAATTCACATAGCCTAACAAGGTTACTCTTTGACAAAACAAATGGCTATTGGTGATTGGCGTAATAAAATATTAATAATAATAATAATCGGACCATTTCTATAGCGCCGCTTTTGTGAAAAATCACCTCAGGGGCGCTGCACAAATATTACTTCCTATTCTTATATTATCTTATATTACGTCTATTCTACAAATTTATTTTTACATTTATTTTCTCTTGACAGGCTATCATTACACATTTTTTATAAACAATATAAAGAGAAGCAGTTAAATTATCAAAACTAAATTTAATGTTAAATTGAAAAAAAAAAAAAGCTAACTGTATTTATTCCTTACGCTATATTGCAAGACGCTAATACAAACGATAGAGTGATTGTTTCCATTATATTCAAGAATGTAATTAAGCTAAGACAACGAATTATTATCCATATTTTTTAAGGATAAATAACACAGAATACTCTTAAAAGGGTGGAGCGGCGGGGAGGTGGTGGCCGGGGGGAATTGATCCATAGGGTCCTCAAAATCTTATTTGTCTTGGTGACGCCCCTGGGCGACGTAATGGGACGGTTGGTGTTGGTCTGCACGTACGCCAGATGGCGCTTGTCGGCCGGTTTCAGGATCCGGAAGGAGTACTTCAGCGTGTCGTCCACTGACAGATAAGATATTTACGTTTGATACTTGTTTTTTATAGGTTTAATCGGTGTTGGGTATATTTTTATTTTTCTATTTGGAAGCAATTTACAATGGATAAAAAATATATAAAACTACAAATATAAATATACTCAAAACACAGTTCAACCAAAATTGTCTGTGACTAAATACTGACAAAACATGCATCATCCCATTCTATTTAAAATAAAAAAAACCTCTAAAACAATATTTGTATCAAAATCCATTAATCACAGTGTGCAAATAAAAAAGAACACGACAATACCAAATGTTTACCCATCACAGGCAAAAATAGCATAAAGTATCTGGGTATTTTAGTAGACAGTCACCTAAAATGAAAACAACAGGTACAAAATACGGTAACCAGAGTAAGAAAACTTATTTATATATTCAATAGATTGAGAAACATCCTATCATCCAATATGATAAAAATGTTTTTTTTCCTCGCGCAATCCATTTTCCAATATTGTTATAATCGGTTGGGGGGACCTTTAAAAGTAACCACTTACCTGTTTAATAAATACAGACATTGATTTTGAAAGTCGTCCTACGAAAACCATCGACGTTTTTAACTATCCAGGTGTTTAACTCTTTAGAGTTCTCAGTTTAAACAAAATCTTCAGAAAGAACACATTGTTAAAAATTCACCATTACAATTCAATAATTTCCACAAAAATAAGTAACCTACCAAGATCACGTGGCAACTGAGAAATCCCTAAATTCAAAACAATTGCTTCTCAACTCCATTATGCCCATCAAGGTATAAATTTATTTAAGGCCGAAACAGAAAAATAAATTCTTTGAAATCACAACTCAAACAATTATTAGATAACTCCAACAGTAATTACAAGTTACAATTTCTTCAGTGAATTTTACAAAACTTTTAGATGTAAATTATAAAAATAATTTTTTTAAATAAAATAAAATATATTCTCTAGAAATATTAGATCAGGCCTTTCGATATAAGACTAAAAATTTAAATTATTTGTGTTTATATCTTGTTTGCGCCTTATTGTCACATATCTATTATCATGTACTGTTACTTTTCTATTTTGTAGATAATTTATTTTGTAGTAACTATCGTGTTCAACGAAACAAACTGTATCTATATTACATTCTTGATGTATTTTATTTCTATACTTAGTTTTCATTACTGTTGCTACATGCTCCGCTGCTCCCCAACTCAAACACGAGAAGTCTTTTTCTATTGAGTTCCTTGTTTTTGTTAATTAAATTTATACCTTATTTTTAATATTTAGCTATTAAGATTTTTAATCAGTAAGAAATAGGTTAGGATACAGGCGAGTTCTCCAAATATTTCTATATTGTTTCGATATTACTACTGTCTGTATCTGTATTTTCTCCATAAATAAATTTAAAAAAGATATATCTCTACTATTAAATATTTTACATTGTTTTAAATGCTTTTTTTTTTTAAATATGTGAGGAGTTTAAAAATCAGCTGTAAACCCTCCATCTTGCAACGTATGAACCCATTGTCAGTAATATGTGAACCCGCTCGATAGCCCAGCGAAAACGTTCAGAATGTTTTCACAAGCAATTTTCAGGGCGATTTTTTAAGTGTCCTCAAATATAAAAAGTTTTTATGGAGGTTTCATATCGCTCAGTACGGCGGGCATATAATTTTGAAAGTGACAAGGCTCAGTAGCTTCCAAGCATCATGTATTATTATGCAGTTTGATATTTCTGTGGTGTTTTTGAAAAGGGAGATGAGTCGGTAAATATATGATATGGATATACGAGTTCTGTGAAAAAATTATGTTTCGAAATGTTAGCTATTGACATACAGAGATAAGTCACATTTTTTCTATAAATTAACTAGCACTAAGAAAGAGTTCCATTTGTCTTTTTTAACTAGAACAGATTTTTTTTAAATTTCTTGATACTGAAATTAACACGCATTTAGAGATGATTCAATTTGTCTCTGTTGACCAAAATATTGTCTCAGAAAACGGAGACAACTTTATTCATCGCTGTATTCGGTGTTTATATATGTTTCATTCCAGTTTCTATGATTACATGACACCGTTTGGAACATCAATATTTATTCTTGTATTCCTTTATACTTTCCTTACCATAAGATTTCAACAAACATTTAAACAGTAACCAGATGATTTTAATACATCTTTTAAACAATAGAAATATGTACTTCAAAAAAACTATTATATAAATGGGTACTGTATAATACATAGATATAAATAAATTAATAAAATAAAAATAAATGAGTTTCATAATTAATTTATATTAATATGTAAAGGTAATTTATGTATATTATGATTATTAAACGACATTTTTTCCTCAGTTTTATATATTATTTGTAAATATATAGCTTTTTTGTACATCTCTATAACGACATTAGTATTTTAAGATAATAGTTTTTCATGAAAAGATATCAACGACTTCAGTATCTTGGGAATTCTTCCTCACTGAAGTGCTAAGGCTTCGTATGGCTGGAGAACAAAGTTACCGGACTGGAGCGTTTGTCTGGAATAAGTAAAATATTATGTTAGTTACAAATATTGTTTAAAAAGCATAAGTGGTCAATCACGTTTACCTACAAAATGTTTGTCATGTTAGTAAGAAAAATTAATTTTCCTAAGTGGATTTTTTTTGCCTTTCATATGGTTTTGCAAAGGATAAATTTTATGAATTACTTGTAATTACAATGTATGTTTTTTTTATATTTCCAAATAATACTAATCTGTCTTTATGAACGTGAACATTCATTTAAAAAACTCATCTCATACATTGATTTTACACCCACAGTAAGAAATAAATGCCTACTTGTTCAGTTCAACTGAATCCATTATTATATTTTTACAACTTTGAGATATTATGCACAGTATTTAAATTTGCATTGACGTTCTATATTGACGCTTATAAATTTGTTCTACAGAACGCCTGAAAAAAAAGCTCCTAATTTATTGAATTTTATGACTTTATCCACTTACAAATCGGCGTTATTCTTTGTTTAAAATCTAATTATACGTATTTTTCACATCAATACCAATACAAAGGAATTTGGAGATAGGCAAGCAAAGTGTGAAGAGCGAATAATAGAACGCCTGACTTCTGATAACAAAGTGCAATGAAGAGATCGGATGGGGCGGAAGACTTGAAAACCCCAATTTAAAAAATATATTACGACTTTGTACGCGAGATTATGTTAAATGGAATGAAAAAGTGTCATCGGATAACCATAAGTTTTATTTGATATATTTTTTTAATTCTTTATATAGTTCTAGAGAGAAAAAGCGATTGATCGCGCCTAATTTTTTCCTGTTTAAATTCGTCATGTGTGACCTAGAATGCTTGTATGACGTCACGTGATGACCGCTCTGATTATGGCAATATTGATGAGCTTTTAAAACATCAATTTCGAAATTTAATTTAACTATGAAAACAAACTTTGAAAAAAACACTTAAAACACACAGAAAGTTAATATTATTATTATTATTTTAATTAAATAGACTGGCGTTCCTAGTTTTATTGGTTCTGGGTTGTTTAAACTCTTATAAGGTTTCACAATAAAATAAAAATTGCTTACCCTGGTCTTCTGGCGGAGCGGACGCTTGAAACGAGTACTGAAAGATTGTCATTAACTCCTTGGAAGCTGCTCTGAAGATTTACTCCTACTGCAGCACTTCCACCACTGTTGACGACCACCACGACTGTCTCATCACCATCCAAAACCCTAAAACATGAACAAGAGTAAATCAAGTGACTGCAGTTGAATACCAGAGAACCATTTTCTATTTAGCTCTTACAATAGCACTCACCCGCCAAACTGAGCTTTATTTTTAAGTATTAAAGAAAAATTTCAACCCTTTTATAGGTACTTATTATATAAGACAAAAATATAAATGTTTTCATATAGCCAATCAAAGTTACTCTTTGACAAAAAATAATTATGGCCGTTATTAAAATATTAGTGACATGAACTTGGGGAATAGTTCACTCGGTCGAAACACCGTGGTAAGATTTTTTTCGTTTGTTACTTGTTTTTGTTAAAGATCTAAACAGTCAATTCTTTTTTTTTCTATTCGATAGCGATTTAAAATAAATAAAAATATGTTTTTATTCGATACATCTACAACGAGAATATTAAAAAAATCCCTTTCGATGGCGTAGAATCTTGTACACATTTAACGTTTCTTCACTTGACACATAAAATTTGCTATCCACATTAAACCCGCATTTGAAATACTAAAAAACCATAAAGATATGGATCATAAATAAAGCCTCTCAGGCATTTACAAACTAAGAGACAATAACTGTTATTCGTTCTACATAAGTAAAACATACGTGCCAATCATTTCAGTCGATCATATTTTTAATAAAGATACAGGAGTTTAAATTATTTATCGTAATGATAAAGACAATGAAATAGATTATTTAGAAGCACTCGAAATTAGCAAAACCCCTAAATATTAATCCTAGTATATTGCATAACCAAGTAAAGTCCTAACCTGGATTATTTGATTGAACCACTCGGTTCGTCCCGAAAAAACCCTAATTACCCCTTTCCCTTTAGAAGTCTCCCACTCCAACATTTAAATATTCATGTATGTTTTTACATTATAAATAAACATTTTTTTCGGTTATATCAATGGTTTAGATTTCATCAGTTTGTAATGATGTAGAGTAAACCAAATAATAAAACCAATAACGGTTTTCCCCCTTGAGTATTTTATTGATATCTATTAGTAAAACATATTATAAAATAAATTATGGTATTATTAACAATATTGTCCTAAATAAATATTTTTTTTTTAATTTAACGTAAATCAAATTTAATAATGTTATAATTAAGCTCTGCAAGTATTTTTGAATTATTATCATTATGACAGTTGTTTCAGCGTTCAAATCCATTTTCAAATAGTAGTTACAAACCAAAGGACTTGAGAAGTTGAGAACAATTAGATTTAAAGAACATTATACCATAATTTAATAATAAAAGCACTTTTTCAAAATTCGCAGAACATCTCTTAGTGAATAATCACTTCCCGCTTGACAACAACGAGCCCAAACACTTTCACATAGAAAGAAAGGGTCATAGATTACATTTTCTTCAACAATTGTAAATTATTAAATTAGCCTATGATCCTATTATAAAATTAATTAATAAAGTAAGGAAAATTATTTATTCGCCACTTCTCAGTATGTTCACAAGACTTAAACAATATAACACATTTAAATAAGTCAATAGCAGTCACGTCATTATAAAATAATTAAGGAAACATCGAATAAAACATTTTTTATTTATTGTGGAGAAAACAGATTTCAAAGTATCTCACAGAATAGGGAATCTATTGTCACAATTATTTTCTCAGTAAATCAGTTTCACCGGTAATAAATCATTTTAGGCACCATCAAAATTGAAATTGGGTGCGGGTAAATATAATCATAAAAATAAATTGTTTCAACGTGGCTTAACCACAGTTTTACAGCGCCCTTGAGGTGATTTTTCATAAAAACGGCGCTATGCAAATCATCCAAATTATTATTATTATTATTTAAAATAGCTTTTAACGCCGAAACAGCTGTCACAATAATAGAATACTAACAGAACTTAATAATAACATTGTTAAACCTGATTTATATTATAAAAAAAATAATTAAATGGAATTCTAGAAATTAAACCCAAAAACAATTAATAAGTCCTACATAATGTGTTCTTACCTGGTAAAAGCAAGAATATCATCACTAAGAGCCTTCACTGTAAGGTCACCGTGGTGCATAACTTCTTCCTGTCTGAGATTTGAGAGATCCTTGTAGAACTAAAAGAAGTAATCAAAATATAAAATAAAATTTTAACCTCTCCGGACACCATTTATTTTAGCAATAATCAAGATGGTTTTTAAACTTCAATAAAAGAGAAAACAAAAAACAGATTTTCGTTTTTACCTTGTAGGCACTCCTTTCATCACTAGTTTGCTTGGCCAGATTCAATTCCAAGAAGTTGCTTGCGACTGGAAGCCAAGTCTTGTCAGATGTTGAAAAACCTGAAGAAAAGAAGCATTGGTATTCAGTTTGAAACAACAGCAAAAAATTCTAAAATAGGCTTAACTTGTTGGATTATTCTATACTTAAATGAAAATGCTTTCATAAGCAAAACGCACAATAATCTCGAAGAAGAAAGACAAATTTTATAAAATAATTAACAGTTTTTTGTTAAATGAATTAATAAATTAGTGATAAGAATATTTGTGTTCGCAATGTTCTAAATTGTACGGTGTTGATATTTCATGTCTTAATCGTACGTATTTTGTTTTAGATAAAAAAAACTTTTTGATTGTTCCCAAGAAACTGGAAATATCTTCCAGATTCATGGATTATGGAAACCAACAAATTTATTAATTTTTCGAATTTCTTCAAACGATTGGTATTCACTTTGAAGCGTCATTATTAATTAATTAATTAAAAAACATAATTTGTTCATACCACTTTATAAATATACATAAATATCTACATGTTATATGAGTAATATATTATATTATAATCCTGATGATGACAGCATCGCTGTCGAAAAATTTTGAAATATTTATGTATATTTATAAAGTGGTGTAAACAAATTATATTTTTTTAATTAAGTAAGTATTATTTTATTACTATAATTATTCATGAGATAAAGCTTTATGTGTAGTTACTAAGAACCTTCAAAATTTCTGGAACCTTTTTGAACTACAAATTCTGACATCCCAGAGATATATCTCTGTGAAAGTATCCGAGTATACTAGGTTTTTTTTTTATTTCGCCTTTAGGGGCTATACTATTTGATTTATATCATATATTGTTTTGTATGCTTTCAGAATGTTACCGGAGTTCTTGGAGCCATCCCATTGGAAGGGGGTCCTCTCGGGGTCCCGGGATGTGCTGTTGAACAGATCGATACCGGCATTGCAGCCTTGTGGGTCCACTGTTTCCTCCCAACTCAGGTAGAAGTTCTCCATGGCAATCTCTTCACCCTTTAAGAAAAATATTTTGCACAAGTGTAAGCATTTCGTTCGATCTCTGTTGAAGGAATATTCGTAAATCGCAGTTCAGATACAAAACGCATAATGTATGTAGAGATATTGATACTTATATGTAGTGAATATCTTTGAAAATGTAAACGTTAATTAAATTGACCAACTTGTGTTCCTGCAGAAAAAAAACTAACGTATAATTATACCGCAAAACAAGTGCTGTCCCAACTACCTATAGCAATTGTAATTCTTATCTCTTCAATTTCACGAATTTCGTAAGCCAGAACATATCGGTAAAAGAATCACGGATGGAAATAGGCTTTAGACATTTGAAGTAACTTTGGTAGCTAGGGCAAAACTGAAAGCAATTTCTACCCTTGACAAAGGAAATTTCTTTCCATATTGATATTTATAGCAGCTCTTAAAGGCAAAAAAAAAAGATTTTCTAAATGGGTTTCATATATATTTCAGGAAAGTTTATCTGATATTTATTTAGAAATTAAAGATGTTTGAAGTATTCGTTACTTACATTATAGGTAACCGCGACTCCTGGAAGGAGCATAGCAATCATCAGGATTCCGTCAGATCGCGCAGGTCCAAATCGAGTAGCTGTCCTTGGCTGATCGTGATTACCAACCTAAAAATGTAATAAAAAATATTTGTCACGTATTCCATTTACTTATATAATTGTCATTATGACTGCATGGGTTGTAATATAACAAGCATTTTGTGTACGTTATTTTTGAACTAATAACAACGTTTTTTAACAAAGACCAATAATCACATTATTCATAACTATCAGAACAAAATTATGATTAATTTCTCTAATCGGTAATACATTATTTCGCCACAGCTCATTCAACCACCTTGGGAAAAACAATTCTTTTATATTCTCTTCTCGTTCGGGCTTCCTCTGCCAGTTCTATGATTCAATGCCATACATCACGATTGATATAATATCTTCATTGTGAACAGTCTCGCCTTAATTATCAATATGATTGGCAACTGTTGCAGTCAGTCGATTACTATTTGATCAAATAATGACAATGTTCTTATCAACCTACCCTGTTGAAATATTTCTATAACATACTCGTAATATTCGGTCAAATCTTTTGGAGTACCACAAGGCAGTGCGGTGGGGCCAATATTGTTTTAAATTTATTAAACGATTTATTTAGTCTGGATATTCTTGGTAATTTTTGCAGAAGATTCTGCCTTAATATTCGAGAGTAAAACTATTGGCGATACGTTTAAAAAATGTGATGCAGGTTAAAGAGTAGATAATATTAACTTTAAACACACTAAAAACCAAATATATCACTTTTAGTTTCTTATCTAAAGGTCAGCCTTTTGTCGTTCACAATTTAAGTATTCACAATTACAACCCCTTAGAAAATGTAAACGGCATTAAATACCTAGGTGTAAAAATAGAGGTAATTTTTAAATCGAAAGATCATGTCAAAATGAGGGTAAATATCACAAGGAGGCTAATCTATATTTTTAAAGAACACATACTGGACAAAGCACAATTAAGAACTGTTTATAATGCAATATTCCAGTATCTACTTCCTTGTAACATATTTCTTACCTAATAATACAACGTGCCTTCTTGACAGTTCATATATACTGAAGTGTTATTTATTACGGCTTTGCATTCTTTTCACAAATTAACAATAATGCTTCATTCAACTTACCACCCAGTTAGTGACGCGTCCCTCCGGCAGGTTGTCGAACCACCCCACGATGTTGTTTTCAAGGACGCGGGCGTTGGCGCTCTTGTCGAGGAAAGCAAGGTTAAAGTTAAAGGGGAAATGGGCTCCCTCGCTAGTTCCGTTGCCATAATACTTCATCACAAGGTCCACGGAACTCATGGCTTCCATCAGCAAAACACTGAACAAACGAAAATAATATATTGTTATGATCAAAATGTATTTCACGAACTCATTGATAAAAGATTTTTTTTTAATCCATCATAAATCCTGAATATATTATCGGAAAGTCATAGGAAAACACACAATTATTGTACAATTTGTAAAATCTCTTCAACATACGTGGTATGATATAAAATTGCACAACTACACAGGCACCTAACTTCCCAGTTGTACTAACATCAATAAGGCAAAGTTTGATTTGACAGCTAATCTCGTAAGTGATAATATTGCAATTTTTTTTTTTAAATTTGATTTACATTAAATTTAAAAAAAAATTAAATGAAGTTCTACGAATTAAACACAAAAACATTTAATAATATTGCTAATATTGCTAATGTTGCTAATATTGGTCTCTAAGACCTATTTTTTAAACAGTAGCGTACATTTCTCCATGACCAAGGGTAGGCTGTAGCTTTACAGGGGGTGGTTATAATTATTCATCATCCCAAAATGTATAACGAACAAAGCGCTCAGGGTAGAATCTTAACTAAAGAATTTTGTAAAGCGGAAATACTTTCTGAAAGTAAAACGATCATGACATAAGACGTTTCTAAAATGTACGGAAAAAAATACTTTGTTTTTCAGAAAACTAGACACAAAGATGGGTAGGCACCGCTTTCAGCCTTTATGGGCTGCAAGCCACTGGTATTAAGGCTCAACAGATTAAAAATTGTGATATATATTTGTGTTCGAAGAGTCATTTTGTTTATACTATTAACGTTACAAGTGACGTTAATATGGCTAATTGACTTATGTAGGATGATCATAAATAGAGCTGCTTAAGTGTGGATTTAAATATGAAAATACTTTCATTAACAATATCTCGAAAGATTTTACGGGTATAGTACATATCATCCCCTTAGAGGTAAAACTCATTAAGTGCCATACTAGCCGAATGATACTTAGTGACTAAACTTAGAACTTATAATGGAATGATATACTAACACATATTTCTGAAGAAAAAAAAGTAAGTGCTCTTACATGGTCTCTGATTCGGTTTCCTCTGCGAATTGGTCAAAGGTGGCCCTCCAATCGTAAACAATCTGATAAGTCAAATCCCTCTCCCTGGTGTGGATATGCTCCAAGTAATCGTAGCTCTCTGAAAATAAACACAAAATTAACAATCATAAATATTTAGTACACAACATACAACCTCAGTAAATATGAGAAACTTCACAAAAATACATTTTATTTTAGGCCTGGATGTGTTCTTCCAAAGCAACTGCATACGTTATTCATATTTAAATATTTCTTATTTTCTTATTAAATATGATATATTATGAAATTTACCTGGGTCGTCTGAGTTTCCGGACAGGGGTTCGTCTGGGTAGTTACCGCTGGCATCTACGTCAACCTCAACCAAGTGAGGGATGGCATCAACGCGGAATCCTTGTACTCCCTTAGCGAGCCAGAACTTCAACACATTCTAGAAAAACGAGACCAAAATTATTACTAAATTACCACAAACTTTTCAGATAGATTTTTGTTGCCTTGGTAATATTGTGGAACCAATCAGAAGTTTAAGGTAATCTTCCCAAAAAAATATTGTTTCTGAAATAATATGTCCATGCAAAACTTTAATAATACGTAACTGTTACTTGAGTCTGTATAATTTTCAGTAGTTATTTACTGACTAATGTAGTCACCTCTGGTCTGGAGTCCCTAACTACATGAAAAACTCTCGCTTTGGTTGATAGGGCAATCGTACAAGAGGAATTTCAATCCTTGGGACTCGGACGTCTTGTGGGATTTCTGTGTTTGCTGGTGCTCCAAAGAGCAATCGTCACTTTTTTTCCTTTCTTCCTAAATCATGGTTCTCCACCAAGACTCCTGCTTACTTTTTATAAATTCTAAAAATGGCATCTACATAGGACCCATGAAGTTATAAAAAAAATTACCTTCTTCAATAGGTTTGTATTTACTTTGTGGTATCTTCATCAATAAATTAATAAGAATAACTTTGTTTACACCGCTCTTTTAATACAAAAAGATCAAAATATTTCGAAAGCAAAGCTTTCCTCGTCAGAATAAACGGCATTCTAATAATAATGACAATTATAGAGAAGTATATTCGATAGGTTGCTTTCGAAAGATGTTGATATTTATATATAAAATAAGTAATGTAAACAAAGTTATTCTTATTCATTTATTAAAATTACCTTCATTTCTTCAACGACGAGGGGATCACGGTAGTTGAGATCTGGCTGTTCCTTGGCAAACTGATGGAGGTACCACTGATTTCTAATTGGGTGGAAAGTCCATGCTGATCCACGGAAGACTGAGATCTGAAGAATTAAACGAGCATGTGATTATGTTTAAATATTACTAAAATACAATTTTACGAATGACCTTTAATAATAGAGATGATTAACTGGGAAATAAACAGGACGTGCAAGTTTTAAAAATATAGGTATAGAGGTAGACGCATAATAAATTTGCATACCCAGTTGCTTGGGGGACTAGCTCCTCCGTCGCGTCCATCATGCCACACGTAGAAATCCTCGAACCCAGGCTCACGGTTCACAGATTTGACGAACCACTCATTCTTGTCAGATGTGTGGTTTGGCACGAAGTCGAGAAGGATGCGAATGTCTGATATAAAATGAAACATTCTTAAAAAACAAATCACATAAAACGTAATGAATCGACACGATCCGCAGGGGTATGCGAAGAGATTGGATAGCCACTAAACTTCGACTTGGCATGCAATCATCTTCTTTTATACAGACTATTGCCAAGATTTGTTGCAGAAAATAAATTGAATTTCAATAATACTATTTTTTTTTAAAACCAATTCCGACTGAGCTGAATGGCGATCTAATCTCCCCTCACGTTTTTTCAAGATCTTCTATTTTTCGCATGTACGAGCTGAAGGTCTGCATGTCTCAGTTACAATTTTATTTTTTAATTCAAATGATTTCTGATTGATTCGAATACTTACTCTTTTCCTTTGCCTCGACGATTAGAGCCTCCAAATCAGCGATAGTTCCGTATTCCTCAGCAATATTGTAGTAGTCAGCGATGTCGTATCCGAAGTCTACCATGGGCGAAGGGTAGACAGGGGACAGCCAGGTGGCGTTGACTCCGATGTCGGCTAAGTGCTGGAGCTTGGATCGGATTCCTATATTAAAATACACAATTAAAGGATTTTTACAAAGCTAACACCGGAAGACTGATTTAAAAATGATAGGGTAAGATAGTTTGCAAACTTTTTTAACACTTCATTTATATTTTTATTTAGAGTTAATAGTTCATACAGTTCCAACCAATCCTATTATATTATTCCACAACAAAAACATCAATATCAAAGAAACAGTTTAATTTCTTTGCTCCTAAAGTCTTCAATATTTTCACAATTAACATAAATTCAATAGCCAAATACCATAGTTTTAGGAAGGCGCTTGGAGACCTTTGATGAGTGAATGTGATAGTTTTAGTTGCCTGTTTCTTGTAATCCGATAGAGGTGTATGCATTATTGATATGTGTGGGATATATGTGTGTATGTATGTGTATGTGTATAAATGCATATGAATTTATATATATGTGTATATATATATATGTACATAAATGTATATATATATATATGTCTATGTGTGTTTACGTGTGTTTGTATGTATGCACCTATGAGCACATGTGTGCAGGCAAAGAAAAATTGAAAAGTTTTGTATATTTTTATCATCTAATCCTTATGCATGTCTTTTTCTCCTATCTATCTTGTACTTTCTATTATTAGTTCACAACTTCATGATTCATCGTGTGTTAAGGCGCTGTGAAATATTTAATTAACTGTAAAAAAAATGACGCTTTGTCGTTTGTTCCATGTTTTTCATTACATCGTTATTTAAGGGAATGCTAACATCATCAGAGAGAAACAGTAAATACGAACATTTATTATGTAAATAGGGTAAATTCTTATTAAATATCCGTGCAAAACTGGGTACTTCTTGTAAATAAGAATTATAAGCGTGATCTTGAAAAATGTATAAATTATCTTATCTTAGAAATCATCATTTATAATAAATAATGAGTATTTATGATACGTATACAATATGTTCTTATCTATATTTTATCGATTATTTTATATCAAGGTAGACAGGTCATGTCTTTCAAATCAAACACATTAATCTATTTATTTCAGTAAAGGAGAAATATTATTGATAATTTTTTTAGTGGTTCATCGTCTTCAAAATAGTTACAATCATAGTAATTAGTAATTTAATGTCATGAAACTTTAATAAAATTAATGATTAATGCTTATTCTTATCGCATTAATAATATTCCGCTTAATTTATGTCTACAGATAAAGAATAATTTTTCAAAGGATTAGATGGCAAATTTTATTTTCCAAGTCAAGTGGGATATTATTTAATCTGTTCAAATGTATTACTTCAAAATGGATATATCTTTTTTGTAAATCTAATTTTTGTGAAACACTAAGCAATATTATTAACTTTCAAACAATTAAATAGAAAAACATATGGAAAAAATATATATTTAGGTGGCATCCGGATTTGAACCGGGATGCTGGTCGAACATGTTCCACGTTACAATTACAATTACACCACGCCACCTCTTATCCAACGTAAGATTTTTTTCTGCGTTACGTATTTATTATGTATTTTAATCATCCTGCAAGTGAAAAAGAGTACGAAGAGAATAATAATAAGAGTAAATTTGTAAAGCGCAGTTTTGTGACGGTTCACCTCAAGTGCGCTTTATACTAACTAAACTAACCTAATATAATTGTAAAATAACAGATATACTACTAGTATATCTGTTATTATAATATATATATGCAAATTAAAACTATGACGTAAAATATTCATGAGCAGGTATTATAAAATAATAGTTTAGAAACTAAGGGTATAAATAATCAAATATCACGTTGGTAAAAATAACAACAGAGCAAGAGAAAGTTATATGACATTATGTACATGGTTTTTACTGGATACTAAGGGAATTAAAAAACAAGGGGAGAAAACCGCAACTAAATAAGCTATGGAGGATTAACAGAAAAAAAGTCCTGAAATTCTGTCTCTACGCACATGAATTTATGTTTTATATCGGATATTTTGTTTTTAATACCCGTTTGAAGTCTGTTAAATTCGAGATGTTAGAAATATTTGGGGGAAGCTTATTCCAGATATACGAAAAGCGCAATCATAGTACACGGGTATATTTGACCGAGAGGGTTCAACTAATCGGTTAGCAGCATTGAAATCTGCTGACCTCAAAGAAAGCTGTCTATTACCTGGGTTTTGTCGGACACATAGTTTAGATATATGGGCTGGTGCCTTTCCCTGGAGTGCTTTGAAGGTTGTTAAGCAAATCTTGAATTCTATTATTTCAGGGCGTCGAAGCCAATTCTCTTAGAAGTGAAGTTATTTTGCAATATTTAGGATCTCCATATATCAGAGAAAAAAACGGTATAGATGCACAGAGGTAAAAGAGCAGATCACCGAAAAACTCTGTTGTCATTTTATTGTGGCAGATAATTAAGCTTTTTTTTTCATAACCGATTGAGAGTATAGTTTTCTTACAACACAATTACTTACCTCTCTTACAACATAATTACACTACCAGAACTACAACCAAACCTAAATGTGTATGGTACTACATCACCCCAAAGACGATTCGTCTACCTGGCTCCTAAACTCTTCAACCGTTTGCCTATAATAACTTTAAAAACTGTAACTCAAATCCACACTTTTAAAACACAAATAACGCTGTCTCATCAACCACTTATACGTGTCTCATTGACATTTATACACCCCTTTATTTCTCGTATTATCTAATTATTTAACATTTCTCGTATTATCTAATTATTTTAATTATTTAATTCATTATTTTTAACACCAACTACCTATGTAATTCTTTTTTGTCAATATAAATCAAACTGTCAGCTTCGTCCGCTATAACACAGGGACATCCATTATTTGTATATTTATTTTTATTTTCAGTAATTGGAACACATAGAGTGGTTAAAACATCGTTGATATTTAATTCTAGTTGGGTAAAGGTTGCTTAAATGGTAGCTAAACCTCCGATATACGCCAAAAAATTGATATTATTAATAATGTACGCTAATGATATCATTATGCAACGTTTATAAACAAAATACTATATTTTCTATGTATTTTTAATAAGTTTTTGGTTCGACAATTTTCTAAATTTTTTTTTTCATAGCGGGTTCAGACGTGTAAATCAGTTAAATCAACCTTTAAATTAGGGTGTTTTTTAAATGACCACTGTGAATTCAATCCGTCTATATTTATAACACCCTTGAGGTCAAAAACAGCACTATACAAAATTTTCTACCATTATTTTCTTTATCTTAAAGTCCGGAAGTCACGTTTGTAAAATTGTTGAGTAGAGGGGTTTGACGTTTTACTTTCCTTTGAAGTATTACTAAACCACCTGTATTTCAGATTAGACTATTTTATAAATTTATTAATGTTATTATTAAGTTCTGCGAGTATTTCAGTTTTATTTGTGGTTTCCCTTCTTAGTTTGAAAATGGCTTTGAACGCAAAAACCACACAATAATACAAAAATTAAAATACTTGCTAGACTTAATAATAACATCATAAAATTCGATTTACATTAAAATTAAATAAATGGAGTTCTGCGAATTAAACAAAAAAAAACAATTTATATTTTAGAAGTGCCTATGTGAATGTAATATTGAAATTTGCATTAAAAACTAAATTTCGAAAAAAAAAGTGACTTCCGAAGTTTCGTCTGGAAGTTAGAGTAATTATTATTATGAGTACATTATTGTAGGTCCGTATTTGACATCCGGTAGGAATGGAAACCGTAATGGATTAAAAGTGAAATTAATAAACCACTGCGCCGAAGGGATCGCTCCAATTTCACCTGAGAACGGGTTAAAAAGAAAAAGTTTATTTTATAATGTTGAGACTTTCCTTTCTAAGTTGCAAAAACTTTTCAAGAACCAATAGACGACTGGTCGCTGAATCTAAATCCAAAGTTCTCCTGCCATGCCGGTCCTGTACTTTTATTCCGTCCCCGTTTTTGGCGAGCCCATTGTGCGACACCGCATTGTGCTAAGCTCGCTGGCAACATTGAATTGCAACAAATGCAACTGATTACCATTACATCGCGGCGGCAATTGCGGGTAGCTGTGACTATTATTCTCCGTTAATATCCCTACAACTCTTTCCGCGTTCCTAGCTCGTTGAGAAAACTTACTCGGTGCAAAATGCCGGAAAATACAATCATTTTCTGTAAGCTTTTCTCGAGTTGTTCCTGGTACTTGCGGCGGGAAGAGGGTGGAAATATATTCACTTCTCTATTTTTTAAGCTTCACTTCTTAATATTACCTAAGCTGGGCTGCCCGGAACTTGCTTCAATTTTCCTTTTTGGATTTTATTTGTAATCTTATCAAAGGGAGGTTTTAATTCAATTGAAAATGCCAACTTTTCGGGGATTCAAATGTTTACTCTGGAAGAGTGAATTATTTAATAAGATTTGCACGAAAGGGATGATTATCTTTATGTATTTTAAATATACATCAAAACACTATACGTTTTACGTTCCATTTATTATAGCGATTTTTACAATAAAATAATGGATGGATCAGAAAATAAAATATTAACAATTGACTTTAACCCTCAAACTGTATTGAGTTTTTTTTAAACATTAACTTCTGACAAGAGGCCATGAAGAAAATAATTTTCCTAAGGGCCTATGTGATATTTAGAGGTGGTATGTGGAGGGTATTTTTACGGAAGGCTAACAAATACAGTTAACGAAATCTTAAAATAATGTTTTTTCAATATTCTTTACGAATAGGACTAACTTAAACCCCATAAAATCCGAAAAATTTCGTATTTATCCTCTCTAATGATAACTTATAAGAATTTTTATAAGTTATGCCTGAGTTTCTTGAAGTCTTTATTCTCTTCCAATCCTTTTTTTAATCCTGGTGGCCTATTCTGGTTCTTTTTAAGGAAAAATCCATGTCCTTTTCCTAAGGCTTAAAGACATCTTACTTAACTGCGATTTTGATTACATGTTAATGACAATACATTTTTAAAGGAGTTTTGTGGTGTTATTATCACAGTGCTATTAAAAATTGTAGTGGCATCGCACATACTTAACACGTGCGGTATATTATTACTCACTTTAGAGCTGCAGTTTATTATGATTTAGAGTATTTAAATCACTTTTATCTGACATTTCGGACTTTTGGCATAAGTACTTTAAAAATATCGCAATTTCGTTATTTCCGTTCATTTAATAACATTATTATGCGCCAAATGACTCATTAATATTATCAAATTCAATACTTACTATTGTAATTATTATATAGGGTTTTTCTTTCGTTAAAACTACGCAAATATCGATATTTTTAAAGAATGTCGTTCAATGAATGACAGCGTCATCCGAGAGAACCGGAACCGCAGTTAATGAAGAATTATTCAAGCCTAAGGAAAAGTATTAGGAATTTTTCTTAAGAATAACCCGAATAGACCTCACGGTTGTGAAATTTTGATGAAATATTTTAGGATACATTTTAAATAAAATAAATGTATTGTATTCATTTAGGCAACAAACTCTGCCAATTAATTAAAAACTTTTTCTGTCAAGCCAATCAAGTTTATTGACCCCCAACCAATTGAGCCCATTTCAGTATTAATTCCTGTTGCCCTTATAATTGCCCTCTATTGACAATATTAGACAAATAATATCAATCATAGATGATGTTTATTGAAATTCTGAAATGAATCAGAAATCTTCAGAAATTCAGATATTTCCATAGAACAACCCACATGTTATTTCCATGAGTCTTCGGGAATTTAGATATTTCGGGAATCAATAGTTTGCGATTATATTAATATTTCCGTTAATCGATAACCTTCAGAAATTCTCAAACATTTAAAACTCTTCAAAACATGCACCTATATCTTATATTCCGAAAATCTTTGGAAATACTTTCGTGAAATAAAAATTGTCGTGAATGCCAATGTTTCCATGAATGAATTATCTTTGGTGTTAATGAAATGCAAAAACTAATCAAATTTATATAGCAGTTACCACATTGTAGAATTCGCATATAATTTATTTATTTAACCCATAGTGGGATTTAACATGGAAATTATAAAACAAAAAAAAACAAAAAAAGTTGTCCAAAGAAGCAAAGCTAGCAGTCCCCAATGGAGTGCTGATAACAACCTTGATGTATGGCAGTGAGGCATGGAACTGGCAGAGGAAGGATGAAGGAAGAATGAAGGATGATGTGTGGTAAAACCAATTATGATCCTGTGAAAAATATTGAGATTCGTAAAAAATGCAAGGTTGATATAAGCGTCATTAGTAAGAAGGGGGCGCTTAGATGGTTAGGGCATGTAGAGCGAATGAACGAAGAAAGGAGTGTAAGGAGAATATATGACGCGAATGTGAATAAAAGAAGAAGCCGGGGACGCCTGAGGAAAATGCACGATCAAGTGAATCAAATACTTGAGTCGGGCCATGTCAGAAGTCGGAATAACAGAAGAGAATGTATGAGGCGTTGTATGAATATGAATGAAGCAAGAAGTGTATGCTAAGATCGAGTTGTTTGGCGGTCCGTCCTCTCTACCTACCCCTGCGGGGAAATGGCGTGATGGTTAGTTGGTCAGTTAAAAAAATGAAAAAAGCAAATTATATTCTACCAAATTTCTTACAAAAGATATGTGAAGTATTTTCAAATATGCATTTAAAACCAAACATTTTACAAAACTTATTAGTTATTTTATTTACGTGAAAATGAATGTCAACCTTTCGTCAAATATAACACCCAAGTTCCCAAATTAAGTGACGTGTGTCAATTTTAGATTATTTTGAGAGAATTCATACATTATTTGGCTTTGCAGTTTACGAAAACGAATGACTTTACACTTTTCAAAATAAAGAACTGAAGAGCTAATCATTCACAAATGCTTAATTTATGAAATCATCAAAAATATGACAATCGTCTATACTACGTACTGTTTTAATTTTTTCACATCGTCAGCGAATAGCAGAATTTGTATATCTTTAAACATAGGTAACAATGTCATTTATAAATAATGAAAATAAAATTGTCCCGAGGAGAGATCTTTGGGAAACTCCAATCACATAATCAATACGATGGAGAGTTACCCCCACCCACATAAATGCAAGAATTCTCAATTACTTTTCGTGAATACCAATAATTGCTATGGTATTAAATCAATAATAATTACTTTTATTTAATTAACTTTAAAAAAAACGCTTTATTTACACCGCTTTATTTGGTGTAAACAAAGTATATTTTTAATAAATTAATTAATAATGACGCCACAAAGTGAATACCAATCATTGGAGAAATTAAAATAGATACTTTGTTCAAAACCACTGTATTAATACAGTAGTTTTAAAGTAAGTAATTATTATTGATTTTATACATATGATTCCACACATTATTATATTATTTTACATCATTTGAAGCTATGGTATTAATTTATGACTAAATGAATATAAAACTAATTGCATGCAAAGTAGCTGCATTTAACAATAAATGTTTCAAATGATAACTACTTACTAATATGCTCATAAAGGGACATATAGCAGATAGCAGGGTTATAATGACACCCTCAATAGCAGGATAGTGCAGAAAGTCTTGAGAAACTCACTGAAACTACTATTAGGATCATATCCAGGACATCACCTCACACATAGTACAGCTGCTATTTTAATTATCATAACTTAAAGCGAGCCTAGTAGTCAGAAGTGTTGAGTTCCCTCCCATACATCGTAGGTCAAAACTTCTGCTAGACTCCTAGACCTATATTATAGGAGAACGGAAATGTTAAACTTTAGTTCTAAAAAAATAACAAAGTTTTCTCTCTGTCTCTCTCTTTCAATTCTATTGTGTAAATTTAAACCTTTCCAAAAACTTTCGAATGATGAGGTTTGGTATTACGAAAATTTTCGACGGTCACTAATGCAACTAAATATTCTTAACTCCCAACATCTTTCAACAAAACAGTGCTGAAACTCGGACAAAACCAAGTAGGTACTATAAGCCGGTTACATGACGAGATTACACATACACGAAATACACATGGAGAGAATTACACCTACTGGAAATAAAAAAGCAAAAAAAATTTTTTTCGGTTTAAATTTTATAGTGGCATACAAAACTTAATTTTAGATTTAAGGCCAAAACACCCACCCAAACTTACTGATATTTAAAAAAAATAAAGTTGTGGAAAATATCTAGTACGGATTAGAAGTATTTTATTTATTTTTGTTTTAAATTATGAAATATAGGCCATTGGAAAAATCAATTTTTTATTTTGTTTTTTTTTTTTATTAATTGTCGTATTTACTGTACGAATACATAAAATAACATTAAAAAACAACGTCTTAAAAAAAACGTTTTTTTTTTGGTAAACATTTTAAATTAATTACCGAAAATTTGTGTTCCAGCGTTAAATTTAAGTCCATCGTAATGCTTATTTTTAAACTTTTTTTTAATTTTTTTACTTTTTATTTTATATTTTTTTATATTTATATTGTGAACGGGGTAGAACTTTTATTCTAAATAGTCATTAGAAATTTTGATTTCTTTAATAGCCTTTAATTGGTTATTTCAAATAAAAATACAAATACTTCTAATCCGATAATCTAATCTTCTAACTCTTTTTAACTATCTAACTTCTTTTGATGAAAAAATGGTCATTCGGTTTTTAGGTGAGTATTTTGGCCACAAATCCAAAATATTGTATGAAACAGGCCGCGCAGGCGTTCTTCTTAAGGGCCAGCACTTAAAAATAACCCTAAACATCACTTCGTAGTTCTAACTCAAGAAATACTGCAAATGACTTATAATATGTAAATTCTATTCGGAAAGTAAAATTTATAAGGTTTAAAAGAATCCTCAACTGTATTCCTTTAAATTCTTTGAAAACCAGTGACGGCAATTTTGATCGTTTCCGCCTTCAATTTCAGTACGTATTGCATATGGAATTTAAATGTTTACAGTTAGAATTCTTATCCATTGAACCTTTATGCATTTTCCTAAATGCCCTTTTAGAATTTACAGAAAAATTAATTTTAGTATTTCTTACTTTAGCGCCCTTCAAAAAGAGTATTCGTGCCAAATAAATTTCATACGGAAAAAAACGAAAGAAAGAAGAAGATTCGAAACAAGGAGTTTTTTGAAGTGTAATGGTTTTTTATGGTCATTAAAAAAAACGGCCACTAAAAAATCTTTTTATGGTGCACTTACAAAAAAAAGTTAATCCTTATCTGGCATATTTAAACCACAACAGGTCAAAAACCTATGTTTTCAGTGGGGGGCTTCGCTAATTTAGATAGTTCTGATGATGTTTTATTTGAAATAGATATTTTAACCGATCTTGAGATACTTTTGTAACTGTCTTCATAATATATAGTTGGCTATGTCAATCGCTTCTGATATTTACTTTTTCTCTGTAAAAATTTCAAAATATTTCTCTACTTACCATTGATATCTCCGATGCCATCTCCATCGCTGTCTTTAAAAGACCTGGGGTAGATCTGGTACAGTTGCATATGCTTCCACCAGTCTTCATTGTCCTCATCACAGGAGTACCCTGAGAGGATAGACAGCACCAAAGCAATAGCCAAGAAGACTCTTCCTTGCATCTTAGAAGGCTAACTGAACCACCAGATTCACTTCTCTCAAAACTTCAAAAAATTGAAGTTGTTTGCACAATCCGTCCTTCACTTGGGACGGTCGTTGTATTATTTAATGCCTAACCATTTGTGATAGCTTCTTATATAAGAATTAAAAATAATAGATTGTACATATTTGGCCTTGAATGGTGTCAAATCTTCCAACGTGGAAGTGTGATTAGATAAATATTATTTAAAAGTTATCTAATATATTAATTTGATCTTAATTCTTATCGCGTAGTTGATGGAACGCATTATTGCACGACATTTTAATCAAAAAATAAATCTGCGTTCATCGGTCACTTTAAATTTATATTAAAAATTAATGTTTGTCCTATACTGGTATTGTCACCCAGTACAAAGTATTCATTTGTTATTATGTTTAATTCAACTCCATTAATTTACAGAAAATTAATTTAGTAATGTTTTTATTAAGTTCTGAAAGTATTTTAGTCTTGATTATCGTGACAGCAGTTTTTGCGTTTAAAGCCGTTTAAATTATTACATTAAATTTATTTTTCATAATTAAAAAAAAACCAAAAAAATAGTGTAATATATATTTTTTTAAATCTATTTTTCTCCGCTTTTATAGGAATCGAAATCATATTAAAGTCGAATATACTATTCAAAGAGAGGCAATGCTTGCATACAGCATGTTTCAAACTTGTTATTCGGCTTCAGAAAGAAAAATACCAGCGGAAAAGACAAAAAATAAATTTAAAAGACACATTGCAAAACTTTTCGAATATTCGGATTCACTTGTTGTCTGTTTCACGCTAATAATAAAGACATTCTCAGGAACATCATTGTTGAAATTGTTAACATATGCACCAATACACACAATTCTATGTTGTGTTGTATGGGTCAACCGTATCGCCCGACCTATGTGATGATTCAGTGATGAATTCTATTACACTGAACTGTTTTCCTTTTATCCCAATTGGCTTCTTACAAACATTTTCTTTGACAGTTCACAAGTCTATACATAACTCTGGCATATTTCCAGCAAAATTTCACAGTTTGTTGATCACATGCCAGAATCTCCCATCTCACTTTTAATGTAATGTTCAGAAAAATTATTAGAAAGTTTACAAGATGATAAGAATGCATTGAATCCAACGAACGTATGTACGATTTTATTTTTGGTATCGTGCCTAAAACAGCCATATATACCAAAAGAACGTTACTTTATAAGCGTCTATAAAGCCGCCACCACACATCCGACTTGCCCACCGTTTTTAAGAAAACATGTGGGAAGGGGAACAATTGGTTGAACTTGAGACTCAGCAATACCCTCCGAGCGGTAACTAAGCATTGTTTGAAAATGAGATATATTAATATAGAAGAGAGAGAGAGCCCGCTAATACGAAACAAAGGCTCAAGGCGTAAGCGTAGTTTTTTAAACATTTAATTAAAACTACATTTTTAGAACGTAGCAATAATCTTCAGACTTCTGACTCAAGTAGCATTAGAAAAGCTGTGAATTTTTCATACCTATAACATGTTAAATAACAAAACCACGCGTGTTATTATAAGTTTTTTTAAATAGATAAAAACTTTAATCTTCCGAAGAAATTTTGTAATATGAACATAGAAATTCTGAATGCGAATGCTTAAAGAAAGGACGGTCGGAAGTTCGAGTCTTCCACGCGGTGGTTTCAATTAGTACGGGTGAAAACGGTCGTATGGAGGCACTGTTTTGACGAATCCTAATACAACATATCGTTTTTTAATAAAATTTTCCTATCACGTATCAAATAGTTCGAATATACTTTCCATAAATGAAAGTATGAAAAAAGGGTTCAAGATTGTAATCTTATAAAAAAATGAGTATGAGTTTTAATTATTACAAAAATAACCTAAGTACATAATGATATTATACGCTTTTCGACTGCCAAATAAGCACGTGTCTGTATTATGGCACTCGACTAATTAGTGAAATAACTAATAAATCTAATGGGGTACTAATTGTTACAAACATTCCTTTTCATACATTACGTATTTAATGTATGATAGAATTTTAATATTAAAATTTACCAAATTCATTTCTCTCAAAAAAATGGTTAGCAAAATAAAATTACACAGATAATAATTGACAACACCAAATTCGTAATTATTCTCTTTTTTTGTTAATATAAATCAACAAATAACAATTATTACTAAAAATAACAATATAAAACATTGGGCACAATTACATTGTATAAACTTATATAAATTTAAACTTAGCTAACATAAAACAACTTTATAGTAACCCAACAAAAAAATAATATTTTCTCTATTTAATAAGAATCAGAAAAACAGGATAAAATATTGTAGTTGAATTGACTCCCATTTATTTATGATTTCCAAGAATAAAACTCAGTCACTTATTTTTAAATCTTAGACTTAAATCAGACCCATGAGTTAGGGTCCAAGTTGGATTATATGCCTCAATAATATTACAAGTTTATTATTTGACATTTCCAAAAATGTTGTGACAAATTTCTTTTGTAAAACATCGTTTAAAAAACCTTTTCTGTTATATCAGTTATTCTATTTTCGGGTCAAGTTTTAACATTAAAATGCTTTTCTGTTTTAAATATTTTCTCATAAAATAAGTATTAAACAGGGCTTACATTATGTTTATAAGTGCTGTGGTGGACGTTGAGGGGTTTGTTTGATAGCTGAATTATTATTTCAAAATAACGAGTCATAAAAATGACAATTTTTCATTCTCCGTGTAGAAATATTGTTCTTGTATTTGGATTCTCGACGGACTGAACAACGTCGTTGGATTATCGGATTCAAATAATGTAGTTTTTGGAAGCACTTCTCAATAAATCACCAATAATTTCCACATGACGTAGACATCAACGTAAACGTTCTAATTATATATAAAACCTCTTGTTAAGAAACCATGAACTTAATAGTACATCGTGATGGAATTGTTTGTTTTTTTAAGGAGTGTAGATTGTATTAATTGGTGATGTTAGTTCTATTCGCTCCAAGTGGATGTGGTTGTTTCTTTGATTCCTTCCGCCCTCAGTCTTGACAGGATGGGTCTGTAGATGTCTGGTGTGAAGGGTAGCACCACGCCTCTTTGTTGGATTTCCCCTAGAAATAAAATACGGTTACAAATTAGTCTCGGTGGTTGGAGTTATTTTTATGTTCGAGTGAGTTGTATAGTGGAAACAACGACTAATAAGAAAAATTTAAAGAATTAAAAAAATAAATCATTTGAACACTTTATGTATATTTTGCATTAAACCTCATAAAAGCTTCCCAATCTGACGAGGAATGGAGTTTGTTGTCGATTATCGTCCACAAATATTTATTGAAATGATGTGATGTCAGTATGTGAGTTAGTATGCGTACATCTTAATCTGAATATAACAAAATAGTGGTACGTGGATCATAACACAAGACTAACTGCAAACGATGGACTTCTAATACGCAAGTAAACACGGTCAAAGAACCTTAGTGTTCCAAAAATGTACAACATTTTACCCAATTCAATAAAAAATTGTGAACTTATTTTCAGAAGGATGTATGCTTAAAAACAGCAGTGTGAAAAACTGTTTGTTCAATTTTTGTCATTTTTTCTCTGATTGTCACTGTACTTTTAAAACCATTTTTATTTATTTTTTTATTTTCTGCACCTTTTTTCATTTTTTACAAAATATATATTTATTTTATAATACATTATAATAATAATGTAATATAAAATACAAAATGTTTTAGAAACTATTCGACAAACCTATACCAATCGGTTAAAAGAGGCTCTCCTCTAATAATTAAATAACATTTATAAAAAAAGGAACAGATTAAAAATAAATTAATCAAACGAAAGACTCAAACTTTGTTTTATCCACATTTATTTTACATGCCCAAATAAATGTGGTTAAAACCAAGTTTGATTGTTTCATTTGATTATAATGGATAACCACAAAGTAATAGCTTCATACGATAGTATAAAAAGAAATTATTCGAAAGTTTTCATCAGTTGAAAATCTTCATGCTTGTATTTAGCAATATGAGTACGTTGTTGAAATATTTTTGATATCAGTCTAACGTTCGAATATTATTTCTTGCAACTTACATTTTTTCGATGTTAAGGTTTTAAGTGATGAGAAGGTTTATTTAAAATAATGATTAGTATTGTAATCGGCAAATGGTCTAACAAAACCTTAGGATAAGGTAACTCCTAGGTATTGTGATAATAATAAATAAATGTTTATTTTAATTTAGTGTAGGATTTCCCTTTCTGAAGATCGACATAAAAAAAATTACTCTTAGGTTCATGTCTTGTGATACTTAAGCCGTAATACGAGCTCAATAATACAGCCTGTGGACATGACATTATATAACAAAAAATCTAAATAAGATAATAGAAGAAAATACTACGTAATCTTTGCCGAAAACTAACTACTTCAGAATTAGTCATGCTTAGACATGACAACAAAACTTTTTAAATAACTTTATATAATATTGCACAAATACGAAAAATGAACAATGGTACGAGCACAGATATTAATCGCTTGTGGTTCCTATCAAAAGACGCTCCATCACAACAGCTTACCCATTTGATAAATTGATAGTACACGCACCTGGCACAGAACTAATATTTGCAATTGTTTATTTCTAGAACTTTTCGTGGCCCCAAGAATTATTGCAAAACAAGTGAATGACGTCATAGTTTATCCAATTTAATTTCAACAATAATATATTGCATATCTTAATGCACATTGAGTCAGTATGCATTGACTTAAATATCATACCTTTAGCATTGAAGTATTTAAATAAAGGACAGAAACTGTGTGAGGGAAATGACAATAAAAATTATTTGTATAACTCTATATAGCAGAAAATGTGTATGTTGAAGCAGCAAGAATTCTCGAATTAGACTTTTAGTCATAAAATTTACAATTTTTTGTCTGAAATTTCAAGGTATATAAACCGGAATTCAAATGTATTTGATCATCGAAGAAGATAATATTAACAAATCCTAAATGAAATGGGAAACCGAAAAAACCACAGAACATAAAAAGGTATCACATACGGAATCGAACCCAGGATTACCAGTCTTACCGGGACAACCGCCCTACCAACTGAGCTTATGAGACCAGTCCACTTTTACGCCATCTTCATCGATATAATACCTCAAAATCAAGACTTGTCAACAGTATCCTCCACCAAATCCCATATTATTTGCTGCTATCTTTACTATGATTACAAAGTTCTACCTGAATATATTTGCAATCTAGATAGAGTCTCGGATATACCTAGCTTTTATTTTTATTTTATATCGGACATCTACGAGTATTTACTTTTTCTACAAATATAGAAAGAATATTCAATATATTTTAAAAACTTATAGTTTAATAACTTATTGAATAGGGTTTATAACTTGAAGTTTATAAACCCTATTCAATAAGTTATTAAAATATTGAATAAATATATTTAGCTTGGAATGTGAAATTTCTAAATATGTATTCAGATGAAACCCGGTAGAATCACTTTCCAGGTATTTAACGTCTTATAAATATAATATTCACTGTCATAATGTTAAATATATGCGCTCACATTTTTAAGACATTTCATACATAACATTATTTTGAGGCCAAAATACCCATTTAAACTGAACGATACATATATTATTTTTTAATTAGAGGTTTAGTTAATATACCGATGAAAAAATTTTTTTTTTTTTTAAATTATGAAGTATATGCCAACAAAAAAAATTAGAGGCAACTTAGAAAATCATTTGCGGGTTTATTGTATTTTTTTTAATTATCATATTTGCTATGAAAATATGATTACGTAAAACCTTTTTTCGGGTCAGTATTTTAAATCATGTGCGGCAAATTTGTTTTCCAACGTAAATTGGTCATTTTAAATTTAATTTAAAGTCCACCAAAATGCTTATTTTAATATATGTATATTTTTATTGTTATTTTATATTACATTATATTTTCAAAGCAGACGGGGTCAATTTTTTTTAAATCATCGTTAGCCCCCAAATTGAAGGTGCCTCTAAAAATCAATTCCTATAATGGCCTATATTTCATAATGTAAAACAAAAATAAATAAATTACTTCTAATCCGTACTAGATGTTTACTATACTTTTTGATTAGGTTTAGGTGAGTATTTTGCCCCAAATTCAAAATTAAGTTTTGTATAAAACAAGCCGCGCAGCCATTCCTCTTAAATATGTCGCGTAAAAAATATTTCTTTTCACATGATTTTCTCTAATGCCATCACTTTATGTTCTCCTCGTGCATTCAGGTTATTTATATTTCCGGGGTTAATTCTTTTATTATGTCTTCAACCACCTGTTAGGGGTCCGTTCCGTCTATGTACCTTCATTATTCAACATGCGAGTATCATCTAACAAAACAATTTCAACAAAAATTGTGTCCGGTTCTCATCAGGTTCAATTATATAGTTACTTATCTGTACGGGTTTATATAAAATACTATAATAAGAGTAGTTGCTGGTTTCATTCATTAGTTCCTATGTTTGTATATATAGTATTAAAAGAATTGTTACCATTGGGGTAAACTAGTAATCGACGTCTTTTTTCCGGTGCTGTCAACTCAGGTACATCGTCTCTTTATACAGCGTTTTTCAAAATAGTACCGGTATATTGACTGATTTATGCGTTATATGGGAATTATACACATGGCAAATGACCGGTAGAGTGCTCGCACCGCCAATCAGCCATTTCGTGTCAGTTATGGTTAAAATGGCTATTATGCAACACAAGGTTTTCTATTCTTGTGAGTTCTGTAAAACTGAGTAAGTAACTGTAGTGCAGCATACATTTCGTATCCATTTTTACATTGAACCTCCAACCAGAAAGAGCAATTGTCCTTAGCGTCATCAATTTGAACAAACTGGATATCTTTATAAAGTAAAAAACCCAGATCCGACCACGTGTATCAGAGGAGAACGTGCGAAATTATGCCCATCATTTTGAATAACCCTGGGTAATGAAATATAAGTAAAAAACACGAATATTTCACATTATTCAACTAACAAAAACCTAATCAAACCCAACCAATAGTCGCTATCACCAGACCATAAGAAATATGTTAACACGGATAATGTTTAAATATTTACCATCAAGAATCATCTTGGTAGCAATAGCAGTGGGTAGTCCGACAGTCTTGGCCATAGCAGAATGTCCCCCGTTGGCGGCCAGCTCTCCGTACACCACCAGGTTGATGCCTCTCTGCTCCCTCCTGCTATCTGGCCAAATGATGTCCACGACGTGGCGCAAGATCACAAGGTCACGCTCGTCCTTTCCTAAAATCACAACGGTGAAAAACATATAGGAAAATCTGATTTCTCTTTACACGTTAACATTTTTTTTAAAGGTGCGGCCTTTGTGAAATTTTAATAAAGTGGTAGAAATATGTGCAAATATTGTTTTAATTGTTTACTCATTGTTACTAGTTAAAATAGCACATAGAAAGGTAATGAATACATAATAAATGTCACTCATAAACTCAATTAAAAATATCCAAAATGACATAACTTTGAATGTACATAAGTATTATAAATAATTATTAATGAATTATTACCATTGTTGCGTTTATTCTAGACAAAAATTGATTAACATAATTATATTATTAATTGTTTCTACAATATTATTCCCTCTCAAAGATTAAATCGAATGCTATGTTATAATTGATAATTGTACACTTTTAAAATATTCCTATACCTCGGAAGGAATTAAAAATGAATCAATTCATTACGCATGGAAGCTAACTCAGTTTTTAATATATATGTTTTTTTTAATTGTAAGTAAATCATTTTTAATAATTTCATAATTAAGTTCTGCTAGTATTTTTTTAAATTTATATTTGTGATAGCTGTTTCGACGTTCAAAGTCATATTCAAACTGTTGTTAGACCATGGTACTAAACTCTACAACAAAATCACACTTTACTTCAAAAATCACAATAACAATAATAAATTAAAAAAATCAGATACGTGACATAGGGAGATATGAAATATAAAATATATCAGCATCATACACAGACTAACACTGAAACCAGTTAACTGTACTTAAAACACCTCACCTTACAATATTTTTTTTTAGCAATCACATTAATTTAATATCATATTTTGTAAATGAAATCCTCAGCACGGGAAATCCCACTGAAGATGTCATTATTTTTTTGTTTTTTTTTTTAAAAGATATTGAAATGATATTATTATTATGTTATTATTGAGATGAATTATTTGTGATAATTAAAATTCATTATGAGGTATTTACAGTAGAAATCTGTATTCTCAGTTAAGAAGTGGAATATGGACACCTATTTTAAATTTATTTATTATTGTAACGTTACATTGTAATCATTAGTTCTTTTGGTTATCTCTAGTTGTTCCGGTAAATTTATTTAAGTCGCCCAGTTGTCGTACGGAACGCACTGTTTGCACCCGGTTGACTCGAGCGTTCATCCCATAGAATTTGACAAACAAATATACTATTGATGGCCATTGAAAGTTCAAGTACGCACATCAACATATTCCTGAAAACGTGAGTTGTGATATGTCGATGTGTATGTATCTAAATAAAAACTCACACAGGTACTAAAATAGGGGTTGCGCAATCGGCGAGGTATATTAAATTTGTGTATCTGGTATGTAGTAGAAGAGCACAGTAATATAATAGTATAAAATGGCAGTAGAAAGATATAATATTGGAGTTACCTAAAGCCAGCCTCTTGGACAGGTAGTGGCTGAGCGTGTCGAGCGGCGAGCCCAGCTTGTGCACGGGCTTCTCGTCCAGCAGACCGAGGCTCTCTAGGGCAGTAACACCCTCCGCGCCTCCGCGCTCGGTCGCGCGTGTCTTCAGGTTCTCGTAGAAGATGTTACTGTCGGCGAGTCCGAGCAGTTCGCAGATGTACTGGCGCTGTATTGAGGTAAAAAAGATTAATTCATTTTAGTAAATTACGTAATCATGTTCTAAATGGTTTATTATTCACCGCCCACTGTAATACGAGAGACACTAACCCTTAGGGAATAGTACAATTCAATTTCAATATCACCCTGCGAACCTCCTCTCAAGACGTCCAGGAAACCTTTTTGGACTGAAGGCGAAAGACTGCTGCTATCACGATACTCATCTGAAGAGTCATGGTAAACTCAGTGGCACACCTCGGACGTGTAAAACAAGTAGTTGTAAATCCTACTATTGAATTGCCAGGGTTCTCTCTCCCTCGGAAGACATGGAATTAAACAACATCCATTGCAGTCACAACCGCTGTGCGCACATGATTCATAAATGGAGCCTGAAAGATTCCAAGCTTTGTGAATGTGGACATATTCAAACAACAGAATGCATCGAAGAAGAATGTGTCCTTCATCAGTTTCCCTATGGCACATCAGTGCTAAACCGAGTGACTCCCGATGCCGTCGACTGGCAGAATAACCTCAACATCCCACTATCACCTTCACCAATTCTCCTCCACCATACGAAGAAGAAGAAGAATGGTTTACTTCTATTCATTGTAATATCAAGAACAAACTAAATCTAAAACTAAAAGTGTTCCTCTTCTCCTTCGTTGGTGGAAGTCAAGTTGGGATTCCAATATTTTTCATTCAATCAACAGCGTCGAGAGTCTTTGATTCAGCAAAGACATGCACGGGAAAAACTGATGGTAAAGTCATTTTTCTACCTTATTAACGACTATATAAATAAGCATGGGAAAATACAAAATATACTACAAGTGTAAAAATGTTTATTGAATAACAGTTTAAAATTCAAAACGGTATAAAAATTGGTTAACTCTTTTTTTGTGTGTTTCCTTAGTCCTCCTCACTAGGGGGTCCTGTGCCGACTACTATATGGATTTTGAGGAAAGCGGAAGTGGGAATTACTGTAAATGTGTTTTTACTCGTTGTTGTTTTAACGATATTATTTTTAGAACTTCGACAAGTTATTCGAATTTATTAAACTTTTTTTAGTCATATCCCACGAAAAATTGTGCACATTCTGTTGAAAAATCAATTTAAAAACAATATAAATATTATGTATTGAAATCAATGTCACCTTATGTTATAATCATTTATTTAAGAGACACATTCGCTTTGGTATTACGTAACCCATAGATGAAATGATAATGAACCATATAAAGCGGGATGTTGAAACGTATTTTTACGTACGCATTTTTTATTATAAATAATCCTATCGCAAAAAATCCTCGATTCTTATAAGAAGGTGAAAACACTTATATTTATTAAAAATATATGTATGTAAATTTTTATACAATATAATTATTTGTTTATTATCCTTTCAGCGGCTGGTTACCTGCATAATTATGAAGAGAATGAATTTACGGGTCAAAAAACTATTTCTTTTTGTAAGCCTCGTTTCAAAGACAGGTTAATTGAATCTCTAAAATAAATAAGAAAATATACATTTTTATAATAATTTATTATTATGTTTGTAGATATCGACCCTATTACATTAAAAATTTCCCTGAATTAATAGGAACGGATGCGCGGCCTGTTTCATGAACAAATTAATTTTGGATTTGAAGCCAAAATACTCACCTGAACCTGATGACCTTTTTTTGTCATCAAAAAGTATAGTAAATATCTAGTACCGATTAGAAGTAATTTATTTATTTTTGTTTTACTTTATGAAATATAGGCCATTAAACGAATTGATTTTTCGCAATTTTAGGGCACCTTTAACAATTATTTGTTTGATAACGTCGATTAAAAAAAAAATTACCCAATCTGCTTTGAAAATATATAGAAATAAGACATTTTTTTTATAAATATTAAAATAAGCATTTCAGTGGACTTTAAATTCAATTAAAAACGATGAATTTACGTTGGAACAAAAAGTTTCCTTAAATTATTTAAAATATCGACCAAAAAACATATTTTTATTTAAATGTTTGTTTTGGTATTTTTTTAATTACATAATGATATTTACATAGCATATATGATAATTTAAAAAAATATAACAAACCCGCAAATAATTTTCTAACTTGCTTATAAAATTATTAATTTTTAATGGCATTCATAACTTAAAACAAAAATAAATAAAATACTTCTCATACGTACTAGATGCTTACTAAACCTTAAAAAAATATATATCATTCAGTTATTTTGGGTATTTTGTCCCAAAATTCAAAAAATTAAGTTTTGTATGAAACAGAGGGCGTTCCTCTTATTATTTTTTTTTATATGTTGAATAGCTTCCACTTTTTTATGTAATATTATTTTCAGCTTAGTGAGTGAGGCTTCATGTATATTTTTAAACGTTCTTAAGAATTTAAAAAAAAAACCATAGCTTTGTTCACACTTATTAAGTTTTTTTTTATTATTCCTAGATATTTCAGATTCCCAAGCAACATTGAAGAGACCCATGAAAACAGAATCACGCAAAGGCTTAGTAAAAGAATGAACTAGAAATTTGTCGTAACTGCAGAAAATAATTCTTATCAAAAGGATTCATCACTCAACTCAGTCAGTGGAAAACACAAATATAAATTCATCGCCTGCGACACAAGCAGGGGTTTCTCATATTTAGTACCTTTCCATGAGGTATTTTTTTTTATTAAATCCCCATTTGCCAAACATATAATAAAATTTCTTAGAATCCGTAAAAAAAAAAAAACAGTTTTGTAGCTCTCTGTGGAAATTTGCTAACATGAGATCCGCCTTTTTCTATTATTGGCAACAAATTACTTGTTTCGGATGCCCGCTTCAAATTAGTTAATTGCCAATAATGGATTTAAGTCAACTTGTTATCTTACGTCGCTTCTTCTGTTAAAAATTGACCATAAGAGCAATTTTCTTCACAATGGAGCCCTTAATGTCTCAATAAGCGTCACTGCATACATACTAGTCACGCTTTGAAGTAATGAGGTACGGCTTCTTCCCATGCCACGTCTTTAAATCTGCATTTGGAATACCGAATGAGAATTTTCGTACTCTTACCATTCATTCGGTGTTCAAGATTTTGCAGGTTCTTTCAGTTTCAACAGACTTTCGCAACACCATAATCACAATTTAATAAAGAACCAAATTTATTTTTAAGAGGGTATTTTAAAGATATGTTTATAATTGGTTCCTTGATAATTCAACACAAGTATCAAACGGTAATCTTTTTAAGGGTAATATAATGTCATTAAAAGTACAAAAAAATACTCTTACAAAAACATAATTTAACTACGATAATTCTTTTTTTTATAATAAAAAATATAAAATTATGATTAATTAGGTTAAGTTAGATTAGGTTTTCGGGATGGTTTTTTTTTTGACTTTATGACTTTTAAAAAGTGTGCCGATTCATATGTGCGTTGAATTATCCGCTCACTCCTATATTTACCAGTAAAATTTATTACAAGATCTCGAAATAATATAACTTAATTCAAATAGAAATGCTATTTAGTTGTTTTCCGCTCATTTGCAAAATGAGTATTTCGCGCTTAAATTCCAGAGAAAAATAAAGCAAACGTAACTAGAACTAGAATTTCTGGACCTAAAGTCAATTAAGATAAAAAGAATCTACAAAAGTGTTCCAGCCGAGCATTTTCCTGTTCTACCCTTCCGGGAAATTCCGCTTTCGCTATTTCCATACTTTTGTTTCGTTTCTAACGAGCTTGAATCGCATTGACCGGTGATTCAATTAAAAATTAAACACTCGACCTTATTTTAATTTACACTGAGCAATTTGGCCGCCTTGTTTCTTTATTATTCCCGTTGAATAGATGTTTGGTACTGTTCAGGTGCAAACCCCATTAATTCGTTAAACGTTGTATAATTTACTAGATTTACTAAATAAAGAAACGTTTTCTTAACATAGTGTATTTCTGAAGAATCTTAACTGGAACACCTGAGAAATATTCTTTGCGTTTTTCTATTGGTGTCTTTGTTAATAAAACATGGCTGGAAAAAAAGAGATTCCATTATAAAACCCCGCATCCAGAAAGTCTTTTTGGACTGAATTTTAAAATCTGCTTCACTCGTGATATTCCCCCGAAGGTTTGTGATATACTTAGTGGCAGACTTCCAACAAATATATTTATATGACATGATTTAAATACTTGATCCCGCTGTTTTGCTGACAGGGTTCTCTGTGTGTCAGAAAGCTTATAAAACCGCATTCAGTGCAGTCACAGCCGTTCTTCAAACGTGATACATAAACGAGGACTTAAAGACTCCGCATTACGTAGACGTGGACAGATTCAAACCACGAAGTACAATGTTGAAGTGTCCACTCTACCAGTTCCTTGGGGACGTATAAATTCTGAACAACGCGGATCACGATTGTCTCGATATTATTTATTAATGATTATTTATAACCCGAATTCGAAATTATTGATTCAACGATTTACGAAGCATATCTTAATATAAGTGTATATTGATAGGTATTTAAAATGATAAAATAATTTTCAAAATTACTGCCTCAACACAGGCTAGCCTAGTGAGGCGGGTTATGTGAAATGTCAACTATAACTGTTATTATATTATTTTCTAGTTTACTTTATAAACCACTGCACACTTACATTACTATATTATACGGTCTTTTAGTTATAATTAAATTTAATTGCAATAAAAATATTATTATTATTATGAAAGATTATTTATTGCAGTCACCATCAGCTGCGGTAGTTGTCGGCCTTGTGCACAAAACGCTTGATTGTGAATTCAATGGGCCAAAAATATTACCCCCTAACTCCCGTTTCATAACAAGTTTGGCTTATTTTTTTACCATAAGACTTAGGATTTTTAAAGAACTAATATTGAATCTTGGTCATACATCATCACAAATGTCATTTGACGTTGGAGAATTATAATTTCGCTAACTTGCCTCCCCCGAGTGTCACTCAGTAAATTGCAAAGGCCTCATAGAACGGTCATCATCGCGATCCCTTGGGAGAAATTTACAAATTATCCCAAATTGTCAGAAAGCCTCTCCTCACTTTACCGTATAGTCGGAAATGGTTCCGAGAACACGGTTATATGGACATGATGTACTTTCTCGTTGGACATGAATATTCTATTAATTGTGAATTAGCTCGTTCTGAAGCTTCCGAAGTGACATGTTTAATAATAATAAAAAAGCACAGGAAATAATTTTAATTAATTTTAACGATGGCTAAAATATTTTTGCTAACCATGTAGAAGAAACTATATTTGCGTGAAATCTGAAGTAGCAAGAACATAATTTCATTTTCATCAGGGTGTAATACGTTAAATTATCCATTTACATATTAAAAAGATGAGACACCATTTTCTACAATATTGTGTATTATTATTTTTTTTTTTCAAATTTTCACCAGAAAATAGTAAGGCAAAGTATCCAGGTCGTAACAACTACTAAAACTCAAATAAAAATACTAAGTTTTCTGTAACTTGTTTACTGAGGTAGCTACTTTACTGGGTGAGTAGAGCCAAAAGATATTCTCCTTAATGTACTCAGGTAAAGTAAGCTGTTCAACTATTGTATTTTACTTAGACAATATCCGTAAAACTGGGGTGGGTGTATTTGCTGAAAATGCATGCAGATTTCAAGTGGGGTGGAGTGCTTTAAACCCTCGAATAAAACCGTTCTTCCTTAACTCATTAATAGAAGCGAGAAGTATATTTTGTTCTAATTTTAAATTATGCGTTTTTCTAAATTTTTAATTAATCTTTATCGTTTATGGTAATAAGTATCGCGATCACTCATAATAAACATTTGTTCGTTACATCGATCAAACGTATGCATAATACACTCATTTACTGTGACCAAGAAGCGATCGGTAAATTTCACTCAACAGTTCCCACCGTACAATAAAGTTTCCTCAGTGAAAGAAATATCATACTAGAAAAAGGCACAGCCTGCTACTATGATGATAAACGCATTGCTGGGGAAAGAACTTAAGGAAACCATAGTGAAAACTTAGTTTGAAGTTGAACAAAATACAATTCACTTCTTACTTCCATTCTATGGTCAAAGGCAATGGCGTAATCTTTTAAAAAATGAAATCACTTTGATCGAACGTTTTCAATGGATATGTCCAGAGAAACAAGTGATTCCAAAGTTTGAATCATAATATTTTGAAGAAGGGGCTAAAGGAGAGTGGATGTAGATTTTGCGTACAAACCCTAAAAGCCTTTTTTTATCTTCAGTACTGACTTACGATAGAACAATAAAAACCATATGTATAAAACGTACAATATAACTAAACAAATATCGAATTTACCCCGTCTTAAAGGATAACCAGCTTTTCACATCTTATTATCGGAAAGGAACATAGTACAGCTTTGATTTTTGGATGAATCGAAGGAAATTTACCTGATTAGGGGCGCGATCTACCGTAGTGAGACGATACAATCCATACATCCGAATTCATTCCGGATATCCTGCTAGAATGACCAGATAGTAGATAAACGAATTTATATTTACCCATGTAATTTCCGGTCCATCGGGGTGCAGCATGGGGTGAGGGTTGGGGTCGATGAGACCCAGGAGTTGCATACAGCGGACACATTCAGCATACCCTTAAAAAAGAAGAAGGAATCAATATGTTATTAATGTAATTCGTTGGAGAAGGAAACTATGATAAAAATTACGCCTTTAAGTTTTTATGCAGAATTGTGAGTTTTGCAATGGAAACTTTTCCAAAATACACTTACTTGCGGGTAAGTACTAAATCAGAGAAACGTCACTTCGTTTTATATATACAGGTTGTTAAGTGATTCCTGAGCATATTTGCGGTAAAAAAATTTACTTAAATTTTGTTCTCCGGTGGCATTTGTAGAACTCCCCCCTTGACCCTAACTGTTATTGCTGATTTTGTATATTTTTAAATGAATTAAAATAAAATCTAGAAGAGTGTCGCCCCGACCAAAATTTCATTAACATTTTTTACTCCAAATAAAGTCAGGAATCGCTGAAAGTAAGGCTGCTCTCTGACGGTCCGGTGAGGAACGAACATTTCACTCGTTACTGCAGACACCGCACAGAAAAGTCAAGCTTGCTAAAGTAAGGTAACGGCTTGCAACGCAGTCCATTGTGGGACTTTTCTGCGCAGTGTCTCCAGTAGCGAGTGAAATGTTCGTTCCTCACCGGACCGTCAGAGTCAGGTACGTCTCTTAACCCAAAATAATAACTTTTTTTTGAAATTTTATTTATTTATGTCAGTAAATTTTAAAATGGAAAGAAAAAGAATACTGACGATGGAGGTTATAATATAAAAACAATAACTCAATTAAATCATTGATTTTTTCATAAAAAAAATAAGCAACATTGTAAATTATAATAATAGTTAACTACGTATAAATCGTGGTACCAGTCGTTGAAAAAATCAGTATTTCATGGAATATATTTTATTGCTCATTTACTGGAATAGCCCGTTGAAATGTTTTATTGTTATCCCAGCTTCTAGTGCTAGTTTCAAATGTCAAAATACTGTTTAAATTGACGTAATTACTTATTTAACCGTTGCATATACTTTAAATTTTACTCACTAAAAATTTAAAATATTGCAGCTTTTTTTCCTTTTCACACATGCACTATCTTTTTAAATAAATTGATGTTACTTTAATATTGGTACAAAGCATTTACTTTGTGGCTTGTGATAATTATAATACTTTTGGACCACTTCATTTCAATGTAATAATGTCGACCGGTTTAGGAAGTACCCTTCCCTCATCAGGAATGTAATAAAACTAAACTACGATATAAAGTAACGATTGACATGCATGAATATTAAGGTGTTGGAGTGGAAGACGACCAAAGAGGAGGAATTAAGTAGGGGTTTTTTGGAAGAAAAATGCGATTCACTGGAAAAATATCTAAAAGAGAACTATACGATAAATTTACTTAGTTATTCAATATAGTACAATAATTATTTAGGGATTTTCTAATTTACAGTAATACTGGAAAGTATATAGTCCTCTTTCAGATATTTTTCCAGGGAATCGCATTATTCTTCCAAAAAAAAAACCAAATTACCCCTTCCCCTTTGGTCGGCTCCCACTCCAACAACTAAATATTCATGTATGTCTATCATTATTTTATATGTTAGTTTAGTTTTAATACATTCCTGACGAGGGCAGGGTAATTCCGAAACCTTATTATATTAAATTCAAGCGGTTCAAAACAAATGTATACGTTTATATTATGATGTTACTTAATAATAAAAAAATGTTTTTCAATCTTACTCTATCAAACGAACTGCTTTAATAAAAACTGTGAAGCGAATTTCCTTGCAAACTTATCGTTCATTTAATCGCTGTGGTTAACTACTACTGAACTGCGGTCTAATTAAACTTTTTGTTGAACGTTGCTTTACCGCTTTAAATAAATTTGCATTGCATTTTTCCGCTGAAGGCTGGAGTTATTGAATAGATCGATGGCTAAGGCCCCATTTGACTTTGAAATAAAATGACAAATGTCTCTAATATGTATTACAAAAGTGTTACCATTATGATGCATATAGGTACAAACAATTATTTCCCGCAACCAAAATAACAAATTTCAGCAATCCCAAGACTTCACGGTTGCGGGAATTAATATACTGATCTGCAAGATAAATTTAACGTTTCCTTGTCGGTGCTGTCAACTGAGTCGATATGTCTGTAATTATTTCAATATTACTAAATACACAGTTCATATGTGCAATATATTTACGTATTGGATAAAATGACGATAAAATAGTTTTATTAAAAAATCGTAGATATTGGCAATTTTTGAGCGAGAGAGGCGCTGTCACGATGCTCCAGTAGTAGCCGGTGGTCTGGGAACAGTAATGGACGTATCACGCGTTTTATGCACGGCCGCTGTTATTTCCTTGTTTTTAGCAGTTTTGCTCTATATTTTACTTATACAATATGATTTACATAATTAATGTATATTATATTAACTTTTCCTTTTTATCCAAATTAAAAATTATAAAACCATAAATCTGTTCAGTGTACACTGAATGTATACAACTGGAATTTAAGAGATCTTTTAGCGCCGTGAGGGAAATGTTTATTAAATTTTCAAATCAAAAATAAATTAACCAATTATTTATTGCATTACAACCCCTACCTACTTTAGTAATAATTAAACTATGTATTTCACAATGCTCCGCTCGGATTCCTACCCTACATGGCATGTGCAGTGACGACGGACGCCAAAAAGACCCGCCAACGGCCAAACACATACCGGAGAAGATGGCCGTTCAGACAGTCATTAGTGTTACCAACGACGAATGCTCTTTCCAATTGGAGATTCAATATTAGAGTGGAGACGAAAGGTACGCGAGAAAGGTACTTCCGAAATCGCCCGAGATTATTATATTAAATTGGTGGTTCAAAACAAATTTACATGTTCATATTATGATATCACTTAATTTAAAAATATATATATTAATCCTACTCTATCAAGCGAACTGCTTTAATAAAAATTGTGAAGCGAATTCCCCTTGCGAACTAATCGTTCATTTAATCGCTGGGTTGTTTAACTGCTACTGAACTGCGATCTAATTCCATTTTTTTGTTTGGAGAAGATGGCCGCTTAGACAGTCGTTGGTGTTAGCAACGACGAATGCTCTTTCAAGTTGGAGATTCAATATTAGAATGGAGACGAAAGGTACGCTGCACTACAGTTGCCGACTCAGTTTTACAGAACTCACGAATACAAAAAAAACTTGTACTTTATAGTAGCCATTTTACTTACAACTGACGCGAAATGGCTGCTTAGCAGCGAGATGACTAGCGATCGTTTACACAACTATGAGCGATCCAGTGGTGGAATTCGAAACGTTCTGACCTTCTCTTTCAATCGCTATGTATATCATTCACATATAACATATAATTCGGAAAATATTACGATTCCAAATTCAGTCTATCATTTTAAATAACCAAGTAGTTATGAATGAATTCCATTGTTTAATTAATCAGTCATTTAATGGAGCCGGTAGCAAATTATTAATATTAAGTCAATTGTGAATTAAAACTATTCAAAAACAAAATTAAATTAAAGTTCTACTATGACTATTTCGTTTATATCTATATACATAAAATCATGAATACTTTTGAGCGCTTTCCTTCCACTTATCTTTTTTTTCTTTCTATTTTATATTAAAAAAATGAATGTTAGTCTGTCTGTCTTCGATTTTCTGGAAAATTACTGGAAAAGTTTCACTAAAAATAGCACAGTTTGTTCTTATTAGTGCCGGAAAAGTTTATAGAGTACTTTGAATGAAATCCAATATGTAAAACTGTTGCTTTAACGTTTTAAAAGCATGAAAACATTTAACCCGCGATGTTATATTAATGTTAGCCCATAGATATGCCACTCTGGTTAGCCACAGATTACATATTCAAAAGAAGAAGGTTTACTTTCGTAGAATATTTTCAAAATGGAAAACACATGTACATACCTACTTAGAACTTTATTATTTAGATTTTTTACATGAATACCGCACAAGAGTCTCAACTGCTCCCACCCGTCTGAAGCCAGTGAGACTATGGCATCCCCAATTGGGGAATGCTGTGAGGTTGAAGGTATTGGGGAGGGGAAGGAGAAGGGAAAGAGGAAGGTGGGGAAATACCTGGCTATTCCGATCTGGTCACCAAAAACGGCTAAAAGTCATTTCAAACAACGTTTCAATTCTGAATGGTCGTCTTTCACCAGGGCGATACTGAGAGTATCTTCCACTCTGATTCCACATTCTTAAAAAATAAATATTAGTATTGAAATTAATGTTTTTTTTTGTTTCTTTGTTTACAGATTGTAATAGTCATCACAAGGCAATAATTTCGCTATCAAATCATTTATGGCACCCAAACGACCAAGCAAGACCGGTTACACATTAGCTAGTGTAATATAACACAAGTAGAAAATCAAATAAATTAAATTATTGTCCGCACATGTAGGTTATAATAAGTAAGTGCATTTAGAAGTGAATTATTGTATCACGCCACTTCACAAGATAATTGATTCAGACGCTGAGAAGTAGATTCGTTGTCCCTGTTATCATTCGATTAATTATTCCCGTATCGGCCTGACTAATGACTAGTTATTTTAACACTACTTTGTAGCTGAAAAATAATCTGTCTAAGTAAATGTTATTTTAAATGTAATATCTACCGAAGACTAACTGCGAACGATGGATTTGTAAACCCCAGATACTTAAATAAATCTTATTATACTTTGTCTCAAAAGTTTACAACACTTTAAGCAGTTTAATAAAAAAATATGAACTAATTCCATAAGGAGAGCATGCTGAAAAAAAAAGAATTTTTACTCATCTTTATTTTCTTTCTTTTTTCTCGGATTTTCATTGTAATGTTGGTACTTTATTTTATATTTGTTTTTCCCTGCATTTTTATACCCTTATTTTTATTTTCGTAAGCATTAATTTTTTCATTAAACAAAAAGAAATAATAATAATTTAATCGGTATAAATATGCACCTTCTTAAATTTTAAACATAAATGGTTAATAAGAAACCATTGACAAAGTCGTTTCAGTCAATTTAACGGGAATTCATTACAATATTTATGTAACCCTAGCTGATGTGTACCCGGCCTTGCTCGTAAATTTTTTTATATAGTTTTTAAGTATATGTTTTTGTGCATTCTTGCTTGTCGTTTAGGTGCCATAATTGATTTTCCATCGAAAGTAATGCCTTATGACGATTATTACTATACCTAAACAAAGAAACAAAGAAAAATTCATTAAAAAAATTTATATCATTCCAAACATTTATTTTTTCGAAACATATCTATATAATATAGTTCTTAAGTAGGTACATGTGTTTTCCATTTTGAAAATATTCTACCCAAACAAAACCTTTTCTTTTGAATATGTGATCTGTGGCTAACCAGATTGGTATATCTATGGGGTAACCTTAATGCAACATGGCGAGCTCAATGTTTTTCATAGTCATTTTAAAACGTTATAGCAATAGTTTTAAATATTGGATTTCATTTAAACTACTTTCTAAACATTGCCAGAACTAATAATAATAATCTGTGCTATTTTCAGCGAAACCGGTAAAATAATTTTCGAGAAAATCGAGGACAGACAAATATTCATTTTTATATATTACTAGCTGATGTGTACCCGGCCTTGCTCGGGTATATATAAAGTTATGTTGTTGCGAATTATTCCCGGCACTAATAAAAACAAACTGTGCAAATTTCAACGAAACCGGTCCAGTAATTTTCGAGAACATCGAGGACAAACAAACAAACTTACATTGATTTATATATATAGATAAAGATATTTAAAAAGAAAGGAATATTAAAAAAATAGAAATTGTAATTATAGTAATCAAATTCAAGAACACTTTTAAATATGTTAAGCTTTGAAATGAATTAAAAAAAACATCTTCAAACCTGATTTTACTTACGATTAATATTCTAGTTGAAAGATCATGATGTTTTCCTTTTAATAATTAAATAATTATTTATATTTATTTTAAAAACTTATTGAATCTTATAAGCCTTAGTATAATATTTAATTATGGAAGAAAATAATATTAACGAATCCTAAATGAAACACGAAACCGAAAAAAAAACACAAAATAGAAAAGGTATCAGTTGTATCTGGCAATCGAACCTACTACCTCTGTCTTTCTGGAACAATCGCTCTACCAACCAGTTCACTTTACGCCATCTTCATCGATATCATACTTCAACATCAAGACTTGTCAATATTATCCTCCCTTAAATCACATATTATTGGCCGCTATATTTATGATGATTACAAAGTTCTTTGTCCAATATGCTTGTTTTTTGACTAATTGAGTTTGAGGATGTTTGCATGGAAGCAGGCTTCTGGTTTCACATGTTAGATTTTTTTTTAATTAAAGTATATTTAGTTTAATATACATAAAATGTGTTCTGCATTGCGAAGCTGTGAGCTTGTTTCCTTTCAAAGGACTTAGTTTTAGTCTGCCAACGAACGGTGCGGAATCTTAACTTCGCCTCTTTTTGTGGTATGCTTACGATATGCGTATGTCAAAAAAAAAGTATTAGAAAATAATATACAGTAACTAGAATGGCAATAATACTATTGATAATTCCCACATTGTTTTACGGTAAGATGGATTAAAAAATAATATTATTTTTTTTAATTATTAATTATTTTTATTGAGGTTTAAAAACCTTCGTGTAATATTTAATCATTGAAGAAAATAATATTAAAATAACCTAAATTAAAGATGAAACCAGAAAAAACCACAGAAAATAAAAATATTTCAGTTGCATCTGGGACTTTAACCCAGGACCTCTGCCTATCCGAGGCAACCGCTTAACCAACTTAGCTAATGACACCAGTTCAATTTATGTCATCTTCATCGATATCATATCTCAAATTTAAAATTTTTTCAATATTATTTTCCATTTTTAATCTCATATTATTGGCAGCTATCTTATGATGCAAAGTCCTTCACGAACACAATTGCAAACTAAACAGTGTCTCGGATTAATATCCATTTTATTTATTTATATGAGACATCTATTGAATTTTTATAAAAGTCTAAAGAACATATTCAATTTTTAATTAATTATTTTTATTCAGATTTAAAGACCTCATTGTAATATTTAATCATTGAAGAAAATAATATTGTTTTTTTTTCCGGTTTCACCTTTCATTTAGGTTATGTTAATATTATTTTCTTCAATAATAAAAAATAATAATTTTTCCCTAAGAGGGATCTCTTGTACTAGCCTGCGAGATAACAGGCTACTTAATGTGGCCAACAATAAACGTAAATTGAATACTCCCACTCTATTAACATCATAATCGAGTTTAGTTCTGCGAAAGAAAGCCATACAACATACAATCAAATGAAAAACAGGCTTCTATGTTTATAGCTTTATCATTTTTTAAATTCAATGTTCCGAAAATAAAATACTCAGTAAACGGTGTTTTTAAAATATGACTGACAGTATAATGAGCCGTTTACGATCTACTCTAGAATTTTCCAAACAATATGAAATATCCCTTTATAAAGGAGAAAAAGAAAATACATTAAGGCGCATATTATTCCCACTGATAACTTTTTCGTGGTATTTTTGAAAAAAAGTATTATTCATAAATTAAATGTCTATAAATAAATAACATCATAAAAAAACCTTTACACACAAAGTTGAGGAATAAGAAAGGAATCTTCATAGAGATATTTTTTTTATTTGAGAACACAGTTGAACTTCATGAAAAATTATCATTGTAAAATTGCTGGATTATATTTTGTAATTAACTTTTCGAGATTCTGTATCCAACCATTGGAAAAAGCTATGATTATGTCGTTTTTTATGCATTTTGATATCTTGTAATATTTTTCTTTACGTTTATAATCAAATTTTGCATAAGAAATAGGTATTTATGAAGACCTATTATCACAACAGGGCGTATAATATTAATAAATGAATTAATAATGACCTTGAAATCACCACTTTATTAATATACGCGTAAACATATCAACATGTTTCGAAAGCGATGCTTTCTTCATCAGGAATATACAGAATTCTAAAAAATAATAGTGTCAAGTACAGTCAAGTATTATTATTTTTTCATTATTCTGTATATTTCTGAAGAGGAAATAATCGCTTTCGAATCATGTTGATATGTATATATCAATAAAGCGGTGATCACAAAGTAATTCTTATTTCATTAATAAATAAAGACGCCACAAAGTGAATACCAATCTTTTGAACAATCTCTTCTCATATCTTTTCATATTGAATACAAGATTCTACCCGAATTTATTTGCAATCTAGATAGTGTCTCGAATATACCTATCCGATCCTAGATAATACATCTATTGACTATTTCTACAAGTCGTAGATTAATTTTTTTTTTATTGGAATAACTTATTAAAGCTTATATTGTAATTTTTTTTAATCATTGAATATTAATCTTATCATTTATATAGGATTTTTTTTTAATTTTTTTTTTTTTAAAGTAGGAACGATTACACAGATGAAAGCAAATATTTTTATGCCATTCCTATCGAGTCATTGAAACGAAATGTTTTCAGCTATATGACTTGGGAAAGGAAAGTTACGAGAGCTTTTATTAAAGCGAGTTTTTATTCTGAACAAATAACACGTCAGTTTGACCGAATTTATGGCTTGACGTTAGTCGGAATTTTTACTTTTATTGATAATATATAGGTACACTCCATTGCCAAGGCAGACTGACAAAGGACGAGAGAGGGAATCTTTGATTGTTTGGATATATATTTTTGTATCAACTCAAATTACGCCATAATTAATTTTTGAACATCAGTCTTTTGAAGAAATTATAAAAAAGCACGTATAATATTAATCTGTGATAGTTTAATCTTGGCTGATTGTATAGCCTTTCGTCGGGTGGCTCATTTCCTGATTATAAAAAAAACCTTATTAAATGTGTTCATTTTTGTGTCAATTATCAACATAAGATAGCTTTAGAGAAAGTTCTCCTAAAACCGTAATGAATAAAAGGAAGCATTCGCTAACTATAAAACTGTTTCTGAACAAAATATACACAAGTAGATGGGAGTACTGCACACAAAACTAAATTTAATTACAACTAAATTAGGAAAAACCGCGTCGTAAATAGCATCCATGCGGTGGGGTAGTTAAAAAAAGCCTTTTCGGTCAGGGCTAAATTGTTTTTGTATTTAATTCGTAGAAACTAAAATACTTGCAGAATTTAATAATAATCTTTTAAAATTTGATTTACATCAAAAATTCTAAAAAATATATTTGTTAAAAATGAACAATATTTTTTTCTGCTATATATTTGTATGATTACAAAAATCTACCCGTTTAAATATAGATAGTGTTGCGGATGTGCTTGTTAGTTTTATTTTATTCATTTTTACTGTTTCACAATTAATTAATTTTAAAATAGTACATAGTATATTTGCGCACGTTCCAGAGTGGAAGATACTCTCAGAATCGCCCTGGTGAAAGACCACCATTCAGAATTGAAACGTTGCTTAAAATGGCTTTTATCCGTGTTTGGTGACCAGATCTGAATTGCCAGGTATTTACCTACCTCCCTTCCCCTCCCCAATACCTTCTGCCTCACAACATTCTTCGATTAGGGATGCCATAGTCTCACTGGCCCCAGATGGCTGGGAGCAGTTGGGACTCTTGTGCGGTATTTATATTAAAAAAAAAAAATGTGCCAAGACAATGTTATTTATTTGGGACCCACCTCAAAAAACATGAGAATTAATTGAGGACAAAAATGACGGAAAATAATTAAATTTCCGTAAGATAGAAGATCTCGGTTCGAGTTCCAGTTGCGACCGTTACCTATAGATTTTCTGTGTCTTTTACAATTTCATACTTTTCATTGAGATTAGTTAATATTATCTTCTTGAAAGTGAAATATTACAATGAGGTTGATAAACTTCAATAAGTTATTGAAATAAATTGAATAATTTACTGGAATAACTTCATCCTAGATACGGGACGTGCTGACCATCCATACAGATATGGGATCTACCCCATAAAACTGTAAATATTCTTCAATATTTTTCATTTATCTATGGTCTAAAAGCTTTTTGTTAATACAGATAACCCAGTCCGATACTCGTAAGCACTGAAGAGTAAAAACGATAGAAGTGTTCTGTGGCTGCCCGAAGAAAAATTAATCTTTTTTCACTTCGGGTGACATTGATCATACTTTTTCGAATGTCTGAATTCTTTTTAGAACATAAATCGATTTCATTGGCCTGTCTATGGATTAGCAATCAAAGTTCGACATCAGTTTTAGTTCATACAACTTCGAGTGTACCAGGCCTTGCTCGGGTTTTTTTTTAATAATGTTATGAAGGTGCCATAATTGATTTGACAGTGAAAGCAACGACTATTACTATTTCTAAACAAAGAAACAATTTGAAGTTTTTATTTCATTACAAATATTTATTTTTTCAAAATATATCTAAATAATAAAGTTTTTAAATAGTTACCGACTTGTGTTTTTAATTGCGAAAATATTACACACAAAAAAACCTTCTTCTTCTGTGGCTAACCAGAGGGGTATATCTAGGGGCTAACCTCAATACAACATGGTGGATTCAATGTTTTTCATTCTAATTTTAAAACGTTATAGCAACAGAGTTTTACATATTTGTTTTCATTCAAACTACTCTCTAAACCTTCCCGGGACTAATAAGAAGAAACTGTGATATTTTCAGTGAAACCGGTTGAGTAATTTTGAGAAAACCGAGGACAGACAGGCAGACAAGCATTCATTTTTTTTAATATAGAGATTAGTATAGCGTATAGATTCACACTTCTAAGAATTTTCTGTTCAGCGATCATAGGGGTTTTTGGGAAAACGATCAATCAATCATAATACTCTATTATTCTACCCGCACGATTTTGAGATACATTTTTTTTATATATACAGGCAACAATTTTCATTAATATATGGTAAATATCGGATAGGCATGATTTCCGGTACGGTGCGATGTGGACGATCAATCAAAAATTTTTTTTTTTCTATGGCAAGAAAATCCTAAATCATGATAATTATTGGGGTGTTACCCGATATATTTTTTTTAAATTAACGGTTAAAGGGAGTGTGGGTAAGTAAATGAGTAATGGAAAAAAGCTAAATCATTAATGATAATATTAACATATCCCAAATTAAATACGAAAGCGATAGGTAACGGTCACATCTGGGAATCAAACCCAGGATCTCTGTCTTAGTGGACAGGAACTATAACCAATGTGCTAATGAGACCGTATTACATACCTCGTTCGATGATAAATTAATACACGTATGAATCGGCACACTTTCTTAAAGTCATATACAGTCCATTAAAATTACCAAAAAAAACTAGGCTGAAAACCTAATCTAACCTCATCTAACCTCTCTTAATTAATATTATTTTTAATTAAAAAATCATAAATAAATGTATTAATATACACATATTATTTTTTTTTTCAGTTCCATTACAAGTAATTTAAAAACTAAATTTCATCAAATCGTATTCTTGGTCTTGTATGCCTTATCAGAAAAGAGGAGTTCTTGTGTCTGATAAGGGATCCACGATTCTTAATTAGGTAGTTGCATAAAATTTAATTTACTTCCTATATATCTATAATGGTTTAGTTGGGATAGATTAGATTGTCGACCTAGTTTTTCTTTGGATGGGTACATTTAATGATTTTATATCACTTTTAAAAAGTGTACCGATTCAAACTTTTGTTAATTTATTCGGTCACCCATACCTTAATTTAAGAATTACTAATATTTTGAAAAATCAATAAATATGCAACCCACGACTGAGCTCGAAATATTATTTATTAAAATCCCTAAAATCAAACGCGAGTGCTGTACATAACAAAATAAGATGCACAATAGTACAAAAACTTGCCCGCTTATAACACCTATACTAACTAAACTGATCAATCTGAGCTCGAAAGAAGGTCAATTTCCTGATAGTTGCAAAATCGCAAGGGTTATTCCAATATATAAAGGTTCTTCAAAAACTCAAACTTCTCTATCCTGTATATACATTAGGTTAAATAACTTTCTAAAAAAAATCATTTTTATATGTTAAACAATACGGTTTTAGAAAAAAAGTCAAACACTCTTTCTGCGACTATGGTAAAGACATTATAAATAATCTTAGAACCAGCATAGGTAATGGAAATTATGTCATAGCAATTCTAGTAGACTTCCAAAAAGCCTTCGACACCATGAGTCATGAAATATTAGTTAAAAAAATAGATAAAACAGGTGTAACTGGTCCTCTTAAACTTATCAAATCGTACCTAAATAATGTAAAACAATGGGTTAGCATAGGAGATAAAAAAACAGTCAACTCAATACCATAAACTATGGAGTTCCTCAAGGTTCCATACTGGGGCCACATCTCTTCCAAATATATATATAAAGGATATATGTCTATATAATTAAATCTAAATGGTGAAATATTCTTGTACGCAGATGACACTCCAATACTTTACTTTGGAAAACCTGGAACTTTTATTAGAAAAATCTTAAGTGGATCTCAATATATTAAAGAATTGACTTTTAAAACATATTAACAATTATTGTTAAAAAAACTCGTTATATGATCTTAAATTCACCAAAAAGAAAAACGCCGATTCATAAACCATTACAGGTAGAAGAAAGAAACCTACACATTTTACATAGTGGAAAATACCTGGGCCTATATATTGATAAACACTTGTCCTTTAGACAACACATACAAAAACAAAAAGAAAAAATCATCCCACTAATTGGTGTATTTGGTAGAATAGCTCAGCACACGTTTAGAGGGGCCTATACATTAGTTTAATCTAGTCCCATCTAAATTACCTAATAGAAATATGGGGAATAACACACGTTATATACTTGAACGAATTGCAAATAATACAGAATAAAGTTAAAAAAAAAATCAATTATAACCCAGACACCCCCACAAAAAACTTATATCAAGAAATGAACTTGCTAAAAATCAGAAAACTGTACGAACTTAATATATGCCTACAAAATACAAAATGGACTTATACACACGAACACAGCATTTATAAAAACATCACTAGTACACGAACACTACATAAGACAACATAATAAATTGTACACGAATGCAGTTTTGAAAATGGTAAACAAAACTTAGGCCATAAGGGTGTATGAGTATATATATACAATCTCCTTCCCGATAGCCTGAAAATGGAGAATCGAGTGAGAACATTAAAAAAAACTATTCAATCTCAAAATAAATGAGCAAAATAACAAAGTATAATAGGAATAATGTGTAATCTAGGAATAATATGTAAGATATATAAATAATGTAAGGTAATATTAGGTAATATGATTTATAATATAAAATATAATTGATATATAATTTAAAATAGATTAAGAATTATATATATATGTATGTAGTTATGTTAAGAAAGTGAAATAATTATGTATTTCTTTTAACTTGATAAATAATAAAAAAATCTTCCAAATATTTTGGGTGCTATCTTTTTGTACGGTTGCAAGGTTCTACCCGAATTTATTTGAAATATAGATATTATCTCGGATATACCTGAAGGATTTTTATTTTTATTAAATATTACCAGACCGGTGAGTGGTTGAGATGGGATCGCATTCAGATATGGTCACCAAACACGACTAAAGCCATTCCAAGCAATAGGCAATATTTTGGTTCGTAATCGTGCAATTTCACCAGTGCGATACTGAGAGTATGTACCACTCTAATTCTTCTCGTAAATTATATTTTATAAATTTATAATTTTTTTATTCTTGAAAATGTATTGTTTTTACTTACGAGCTTCGTGAGTTAGGGGCTTATTTTTTTGTTTTATCTTTGGAATTATGGTAATAATCTTATGACATAGGGAGGTGCCTGTATTCCACATAACGGTTTTCCTGGTTTATCAGACGACAAATGCAAACGTGCCTACATACGTTAACCGTTCCCTTATCTTCAAACGTGCCCTACAACGGTGGCCTTAGAACAAGGGCACGATAAGTCAGAAGAAACAAATTTTGAAAGATGTTTAAAAACAAAACTATTTCTTTAAAATCAGTACCTATCGAATGCTAAAATTTAGAAAGTTTATAAATCATACTAAAATAATTATACCTGTTTGCGACTAACCAACGGCCTCCATGGTCGAGGGGTAAGGCTCTCGACTACGAATCCGTAGGTCGCGGGTTCAAATCCCGGCGTGCGCAAATAAGTTTTATTTAATTAATATGTGTTGTTTCACAATTAATTCATTTAAAAATAATGTACAGTATATTTGTGCACGTTCTAGAGTTGAAGATACTCTCAGTATCGCCTTGGTGAAAGACCACCATTCAGAAATGAAACGTTGCTTGAAATGGCTTTTAGCCGTGTTTGGTGACCAGATCTGAATAGCCAGGTATTTCCCACTTCCCTCTTCACTTCTCCTTCCCCTCTCCAATACCTTCAGCCTCACAACATTCCCCAATTGGGGATGTCATAGTCTCACTGGCTCCACACTGTTGGGAGCAGTTGGGACTATTGTGCGGTATTCATATAAAAAAATATATATAAAAAAAAATTATTTTATTTTATTTATTTAAACTTTTTTTTTTATTTTAGTCACCGAATTGACACTGTATTAGCTAAGAAGATTTTTTTTTTTGCTTTTGTAATTTTGCCGCTCTATTCCAGAGTTGTAGATGCTCCCAGTACCGCTCTGGTAAACCAGCACCATTTAGAATGAAACAACTTTATCAGTATTTAGTGACCAGATCTGAATAGCCAGATAACTCCCAATATTCCTCTTCCCCATCTCTACCTACTCCCCACTGTCGTCAGCCATAACATACTATATTTGGGGATGCCATAGAATACTGGCTCCGGAGAGTTGGGGCTCTTGAGCAGTATTCAAATAAAAAAATAATTGAAATAAATAGAAATTTTAGGAAAACCAGGCATACTAATAATTTTTTCTAAATAGACGAAATTATAGCAAAAAAAAACTAATACGTATTACAATAATTTTTTTTTTAAATATGCCTTGAGAAAATAATCAAATACATTTCATGAAACATTTTTTTTTACATTAACATCACGCAGGAGGCCCTGAACGATATTATTTTCCTCGGACATGTCATTTTTGGGGATGCTATGAGGTGGTTCATTTTAGGGAAAGGATGGAGATGAAGTTCTGGGATGGAAAGGGGGATTAATACATCCCTCCTACTGCGGTGCAAGGAGATGGGTCGAGAGAGTCCGGTTAAGGTCAAGACCTGGACGAACCTCCTCCTCGTCAACCCGGACACCGCTCCTAAGTCATCAAACGTAGGAAACCATTTAGGATAACTTATAGCAGGGTGTTTGGTTATCCAACGAATGAGGCGATCCATGGCGGCGGTACCTATACCCGACTCCCAAATTCAGAATGGAATATAAAAATAAAATAAAAAATATGAAAACAAATTTTATATTTGTGAAAAATATTGTTCTGCTTGACTTGTCTCACTATGCTTCTAGATTAACGATAATGTATTACCAGATAAGGCCTAATCATGTAAACATAATAAATATCACAGTGTTCCTACATACTCCTTCATGAAGTTATATAAATACACCCAGCTACAAAAATATATGAACAATCAAAAACCCCAAGAACTCCTCAACCCCAAGCGTAAAATCTCGAACCATGCAAAGCCAAGCTGTTCAATTATTTATGAAATTGGCTGTACCACTAGTTCATTGTTTGTTAACGGAGTTGTTGACATGTTTGTGTTTAATCATGGTTCCGTTTATCAACCTCAAATATTTTTACATCAAACAAAATTCCTAATAATTAATCGCACCCTGGCGTGCTGAGTGGAGGCATTCATGAGGTCGGCTCATTTCGGTTTTCAAACTAAATCCAATTCGTTTATCGACGGAAAAGACATTTGTGGGTTGACACAATTTATTCCTTCTATTTTTGATTAATGAATGTCACCCTTTCTTTAATTTACCACTCTCAAAATACCATAATATAGTCCAAATATACCAGGCTTTCTGTTATATGATATCACATATGCTTAAAAAAAATTTAATTATTTTGATCCTCTTAGACTATTGTTAACCTTACTCTACTTTGTATGTGCATCCAGTGTATTATTTTGCTTCAAACAGATATCAAATATTTCATGATTTTTCAAAATCATGTGTTTTCGGTTTGAGAATTTGATGGCTTAGAAATATCTTAGATGATTTAATTAAATACTGTTAGTAGAACACACCTTGACATTTCGTTTAACCGTCCATTTTTTTGGTGCGTATTTTTATAAGCCTAGAAAAAAAATAAATGTCTCAAACCTAAAAAATGTTTAAAGCGCAAAATCTCCTACTTACGAACTCTTTTCCGATATTTTTGTATTGTTAATTGTGATAAAATAAGTTTTTTTAGAATATGATGGTAAAACATTTTTATATTTTTGCCTTAGCTTTATAAAATAAAATAAAATATTAATTTTTTTTGCGTAAATCGAACATGCGGCCGATGTTAAGTTAAGCAGGAATTTCGACCATGTCCCCACTTGCATAAGGAGCGCATGATTTCGTTGGAATTTTAGCAAGTTGATTGCCTTAATTATTTGCAAAAGCCCAAGGGCTCGGTGCATGTGTGTTGATACATATGTAATTAAAAATAATAATGAAAACATTCTCATCTCATAAACTATACCTGTACGTTATTAAAATAAAATTTAACATTAAAACATATTTAGTAATCGGCTTCGCCTGAGTCGTAAAAAGATATTTTCAAGAAAAACAATGTATATGGAAAATTAAGCTTTGACAGGTAACCAGATATTTCAGAGCGCAATCGCTCATGATGAAAATACGTTATGAGCGAAAAAAATATAATTCGTTCACCTAAAAGTTACAATCATAAAAAAAAACACATTTTATCTTTTTTTTATAAATAAGACCTTCAGATTTTTTCATTGTATGAATGTGGATTTGTTTAAACTACAAACACGAGGTTGAATAATTGAATTGCTTCCGTCTCATCAATTCGGCTCCCGATGCTCCCGCAAAACCCGATGTTACCAGCACGTTTAACTTAATTTCCCCGTTTACAAGACCTAAACGATTCCACACTGTGCGACCGTCTCAAAGGGCAAACAACGGTGCAGTTTGATGAATCAGCGAATCATGTCCACTCCACCTAATCCCCCGGGGTCGTTCCATCGATGCTGCACTGACCGGCGTCCAATGCAATCAGTTGCTTGACAAATCCAGCCATCCGGAATTTGAAATGAAATTACCAAAAACCTTTCTCTCCCAACACACCAAAAATTAGATATTCTTTCAGTATTTTACTTGGAACTATAATATTTTTTTTTACCTTTTTGGTATTTTAGATAATAATGATAAACATAAAATTAAAAGAAGTTTCAGAAAAATGTACTCAGGTTTTAAATCCAACCTAATTTTGATAAATTAATTTACAAAATGACATCGTTGCAACACTATCCCAACAATAATTCGAACTTAAAAAAAAAGTATAATTTTACCAAAAAAAGTGTAATTTTAACCGAAGGTAATGAGGGGTGTGTTTTCCCTTGTGGCCTATGTCATGACTAAATCCTCAAGAACGATTTCGATTATTCACGTTCTTTTTTATTACATTATTTTTCACTGTCCCTTGCAATACACTGCACCCAGCATTCGACAGTTCAGAAACCAACCCATATGCAAAGAAACAGATTTTTTTTTTAAATATCTCGTTTTTTGGATGGAAAATTTATTAGTTTTACTGTTCTTGTTAATGCGTCACAAAAGCATTGTTTATCTTATTATGCATCAAAAGCTCTTTTGTTATTGAAATTTAAAACTTTTATCATTCTCTTTCAAGCAATGCTGGTGTAGAGAAGTGGAGTGTATATATTGACATTACATATTTACATAATAAAGTTATATGCTGAGAATATCTTCCATTCACCATCAATACTAATCATTATATTCAATATGTTTTACCTTTGAATCGAAGGGTTCCTCTCTTGACAGTATGCACCTCAGACTTGATGCCGTAGAGATCAGCGTAAAGGGTGCTGTCCCTGTTGGGGAATCCCTCCAGGTTGAATCCTGGCAGGAAGTCCAGGGCCTTGGGACTGGACATCAGCTCTCCACCGCCAGCTATTTCTACAATCTGCCGTTAAAACAAAACAAAAAAACCTTAGCAAAAAAAAGTAAACAACGCATTACACAAAAATCTGTGTAAAACACGTTTACAAATGCTTTCACAAATCTATTAATATACACATGTCTAAAATCCGTTTTTCACAACTTTTCGAATGATCGATTTGACGTACCGTGTTTTGTTGAGCATTCATTCTGTTTGCCTGTGTCCTAGAATTTTTTTATCCTAAATTGTCTATGGAGGTGCCCGCCCACTTTCGTAGACTATAAAATAGTACCCGCCCACTTCCACAGGATATAAAATAGTGCCCACCCACTTTATAGACGTACATTTGACATTTCACGTTTTTCGATGAGTGAAAGAACAAGACAAAACGTAGCTTACATTAAGTAAAATAACTTTGGTTCTCTTCAGTTTTATTTAAAATATACAAAAAACATTTTTTTGAAATTCGTAAACGGAAATAAATCTGTGTCATTCAATATTTGAATCGTGATAAATAGATGGCCAACGAATAATGATGTTTGACATTTCAATGACATTTGTTCTCCCTGTAGATACTTTGTATAACTAGTCCTTTGTTGAGGGGAACTTAATCCACTCAAATCGATATCCTAAATTGATCTTAAATTTGATCGAGAAATTCATTGGGAAGAGCCTATTTGTGCATTTGAACAGTGCTGAGGCAAAATTTCGGCTCAACAGTTGCTCAGTAGGATCGGGAAGAATGGCCGTAAGTAAAACTCATAATTCACCCTTAGCGAAAAACAGTTGCTCAGTAGGATCGGGAAGAATGGCCGTAAAGAAAACTCATAATTTACCCTTAGCGAAAAACAGTTGCTCAGTAGGATCGGGAAGAATGGCCGTAAGTAAAACTCATAATTTACCCTTAGCGAAAAACAGTTGCTCAGTAGGATCGGGAAGAATGGCCGTAAGTAAAACTCATAATTTACCCTTAGCGAAAAACAGTTGCTCAGTAGGATCGGGAAGAATGGCCGTAAGTAAAACTCATAATTTACCCTTAGCGAAAAACGAAGCAACACATTAATTACTTGGGTCATTAACAAAATATAAATACACTATTATAAATAAATTAGCATTAACTAGTACGTTCTAAATAATAATTTATTTGAACTTATGCGACATACTAAAACGGACTATTACTTTCAAGTAAAACCACTGACGTCAGAATGGATAGACTTGCCCTAAGTACCAATTCGACAACTGGAGGCAAAGGTCACGTGACCCATTTTGGCTGATGCCTAGTTGACTGCGGTCTTCCTTTTTTTTGCGTGTTTTTGACTGTGGTAATCAAATTATTAAACATTTATAAAAAGGGTCAAACGAAAAACTGTAAAAATATTCGGTTTCGAACATTTTCACTCATTTGCTCTATTACTTTAATTGGCGGCACGCCTAGCTCGCCCCTCGTCCCTCCGTTTATTTTGGTTTCTTCCCCTTGCGTGTTAGGGAATCTCTGTGAAATAAATATTTCTGTAAAATTGTGTACAAAAGGTATATTTTTTTATAAAACTGTCTAATTGATTAAGCGTCCTTAGTGCCACCCCCTGTGTAATAAATGAAATGCGACAGTGGATTTATTTTATCGTCGATAAATAATCGTTTCTTGACATTGTTAGATAATTTTATTTATTTGATTTCCCCAAGGTATGAAAACTTTTATTTGTTTTTATTTCTAAAAGTTTTTTAAAGGAAATCACTGCAGATCGGACAGCTTCTATTGGATTGCGACTGGAATAATAGACCAATCTTTAAATGTTAACTGTCGTTTCCAAAAAGGACTTGTTCAGCGCTAAAAATTGTCAATTTTTTTTTTGTTTTTAAAAGAAAGACAAATATTCCCGGGTTACGAATAACCTGACAATATTTGAAAATCTCCTACTATCATCACAGTAAGCGGAAGATGTTGCTTGTGTCATTATGGAGGACTTAGCCAGCCGAGGAATTGAACTCACGACGCCTGGGTGAGACCCAAACGCGATGCCAACTCAGCCACTGACCGGTCAATAAACATCACTTTGTAGTCACTCAAACAATACTATAAATGATTTCTGTAAATTCTACAAGGGTAGTTAGAAAAATTTCTAAGGTTTCCTTTGAGAAAAATCGTCAGACTGTAATCTTTTATAATATGAACGCATAAATTTGTTTCGAACCACTGTAATTTAACATAATAATTTCGACCGGTTTCGGAAGTACCCTTTCCTCGCCAGGAACATATTAAAACTAAAAGTAAAACTAAATCTATCCTTACTGTAACAAAACGTTACTACTGTTTTTTTTTTATTTCTCAAATTGTTTAATACTTGTCTTTTATACAAATATGATGATCTCCTTAATTATATACGTCCTTGGTATTTGCTGTATCAATGCTATTTTACTCATCCTTATGTTGTCTTTTAAACAAATATTATGATCACCTTAATTGTATACCTCCTTGGTATCTGCTGTATCGATGCTATTTTACTCATCCTTATGTTGTCTTTTAAACAAATATTATGATCACCTTAATTGTATACCTCCTTGGTATCTGCTGTATCGATGCTATTTTACTCATCCTTATGTTGTCTTTTAAACAAATATTATGATCACCTTAATTGTATACCTCCTTGGTATCTGCTGTATCGATGCTATTTTACTCATCCTTATGTTGTCTTTTAAACAAATATTATGATCACCTTAATTGTATACCTCCTTGGTATCTGCTGCTGTATCGATGCTATTTACTCATCCTTATAAGTGTCTATTAAAACAAATATTATGATCAATTTCTTTAATTGTATACCTCCTTGGTAGTCTGTATCGATGCTATTTTACTCATCCTTATGTTACCATTATACAAATATGATGATCTCCTTAATTATATACCTCCTTGGTATCTGCTGTATCAATGCTATTTTACTCATCCTTATGTTGTCTTTTAAACAAATATTATGATCACCTTAATTGTATACCTCCTTGGTATCTGCTGTATCGATGCTATTTTACTCATCCTTATGTTGTCTTTTAAACAAATATTATGATCACCTTAATTGTATACCTCCTTGGTATCTGCTGTATCGATGCTATTTTACTCATCCTTATGTTGTCTATTAAACAAATATTATGATCACCTTAATTGTATACCTCCTTGGTATCTGCTGTATCGATGCTATTTTACTCATCCTTATGTTGTCTATTAAACAAATATTATGATCACCTTAATTGTATACCTCCTTGGTATCTGCTGTATCGATGCTATTTTACTCATCCTTATGTTGTCTATTAAACAAATATTATGATCACCTTAATTGTATACCTCCTTGGTATCTGCTGTATCGATGCTATTTTACTCATCCTTATGTTGTCTATTAAACAAATATTATGATCACCTTAATTGTATACCTCCTTGGTATCTGCTGTATCGATGCTATTTTACTCATCCCTATGTTGTCTATTAAACAAATATTATGATCACCTTAATTGTATACCTCCTTGGTATCTGCTGTATCGATGCTATTTTACTCATCCTTATGTTGTCTATTAAACAAATATTATGATCACCTTAATTGTATACCTCCTTGGTATCTGCTGTATCGATGCTATTTTACTCATCCCTATGTTGTCTTTTAAACAAATATTATGATCACCTTAATTGCATTTGCTGTATTGACGCTTTAATGCTCATTATTTTATTGTATTTTAAACAAATATGATAGTTTCCTTGATTGTATATCTCCTTGATATATGTGGATATATTTAAAATTATTTAGATGCTACTAAAATATTATTATCACTGTACATAATGCTGTTTTTATATTTCTCAACTTGTGTAATACTTGCTGATATTTCGATATTTTTATGATGTAATCTAATTGGAGTCTTGTATCTCTATAAAAAAACTGTAAATAAAAAATGCTGTGTCCATATTTTTTTTAAATATCTTCTCCAAATTGTGAACATTGATCACAACATGCATGTACCTATATTGTACTATTATTGCGCTTCATTTGTATGGTGATTGTTATTTATTGTTGTATTATATTATATTATTGAACTAAACTCCTGCTGATAGCTTACTTGCAGTAGCTTAGCGAGTACCAGTCCCATTATACGAAATTAATATATGATAATAAAAAATAAAAATATAATAAAACGGTTCAAAACAAATTTATAGAATTATGACAAGCCACAAAGTAAACGCTTTTTACGAATATTTAATATTGTAAGTTTTATGAAATCCATAACAAAATGCCAAAATATAATAGGTACATTTTTAGAACCAGTGAAAGAATTTTCGATGGTTCCACCTCAAATTCCACTGGATATTTCATTTAAAACTTAAAAGCTTACGGTCTAAGAATTTTTTCACTGTAAACCTTATACACTTTCGTAACTATCCGTATAGAATTTACGGATAAATCATGCGTAGTATTTTTTATATTCGCAGACTACAAAAGTATGTATTTTTTAATGTTGACCTTTAACTTTATTGAAAATTCTCTCTCATTCCACGAAAATTCGACAGTCGAGGCAGGTTGCCGACAGTCGAGGCAGGTTGCCGACAGTCGAGGCAGGTTGCCGACAGTCGAGGCAGGTTGCCGACAGTCGAGGCAGGTTGCCGACAACTACTCAATATTTTTTAATAAAATAGATTTAACTTGACACGCCAATACTAAAATATTGTAAAAATTTCGTTTTTCAAATAGAGTTAAAATAATCGCCCTAAAAAATATCATATCTAGTACATACTTATCGATTGTTATGGATATTACAATTTTATTTTTTATACAAAATAACGTTTTTTTACAACACAACATCATTTCCAATGAGAAACTCCTGCCTATTTAATTTATTTTATTATCAATAATAACGTCATAACTTTTATTAATCACCATTTTCTTTTTCTAAAGTTAGTTTGCATGGTTAAAATAAATATTTTTTAAATTTAATTTTTCAAAGCCCGACAAAATACTCCAAATCTGTGGTCGGTCGGTTTTGAGGTTAGAATATCAAATGTCAACACAAGGATATTAACGCACGTAGGTAAGTTTATATTCTATTAATAGTAAACCATAACTAAACATATGTAATAATATTGGTTACGCCATATTAATATGGGATACATGTAGGTACTTGCTTAATAGTGATATAGTAAACCTCAATATCAAATCCCTCCATACTCATACACAATCACTCCTTGGAAATTATTACCTGCCTAAAGCCAGTTTCAGTTGCAATTTAAATTTCGGTTCGAGCGGAGGTGACATTGAAGTTATTGATATACAAGAGAATCGCGAAAGCAAAGTAATCTGTAATCGGGGTAATTTACATTCCATACCTTTTTACCAATTTGTGCTATTTTATTTGATGTTCCACAGGCTCAAATTATACATATTGAGGATACCGTTCAGTGTTTATCGAGAATAAGCAGATGCGAAATTTGTCGCCGATAATTATCGATACTTATGATACAATTTTTGGATATGGACCTTCGAATATATTCTCGGGAGAAAGCATTATAGGGTTTATACCCGGCTTGGCCCGCGAACGGCCGGTACAGTGGAGTCGTAGATTCGCGACTCCCCATTAGCATGTACCTTTTTAGACATTTTAATTCAAACAATAATAAGAGTATTTAAGTGGAACGGCTGCGCTGCCTGTTTCATACATAACTTAATTTTGGATTTGAGGGCCTAATACCCAACCAAACTGAATGATGTATTTTTTTTTGTTTAATTAAAGGTTTAGTAAATATCTAGCACGCGTGAAAAGTATTTTATTTATTTTTGTTTTAAATTATGAAGTATATGCCATGAAAAAAATCAGTTAGAGGCAAATTAGAAAATTATTTGCGGGTTTATTGTATTTTTTTTTAATTATCATATTTGCTATGTAAATATGATTACGCAAATATGAATATAAAATAAAAACATTAAAAAAAATAAAGTTTTTTCCGGTTCGATATTTAAATTATGTTCGGAAAATTTGTGTTCCAACGTAAACGGGTAGTTTTAATTTAATTAAAGTCCACTATAATGCTTATTTTAATATTTTTTATTTTGTATTTCATTATATTTTCAAATTAAACGGGGAAAAACTTTTTTTTAAATCACCGTTAGTCCCCAAATAATTAATAAAGGTGCCTCTAAAATCAAATCCTTTAATGGAATATATTTCATAATCTAAAACAAAATAAATAAATTACTTCTAATCCGTACTATATATTTACTATACTTTTTGATGAAAAAAAAAGATCATAAGGTTTAGGTGTAGTATTTTGACCTCAAATCCAAAATTAAATTTTGTATGAAACAGGCCGCGCAGCCGTTCCTCTTAACATCAACTTTATCATAATGTCCGTCGTTTTCCCATGAAGATTCTTATTTATTTCATTAATGATAGTATTTATATTAAACAATTATTGAGTTTAATTTCACACAAATTGAGTTAAAATTTCGCCAAACCTAAAAAACCCACTAATAAAAAAATTCAGTCAAATATAATTGGTACCAACATAACAGGGTGTTTGTATGAGATGATTTTATTCGATTTTAATAACAATTTATAAATTATAACCAATTAACTAACTAACTAACCATCACGCCGGTTCCCCTCAGGGGTAGGCAGAGCGGACGGACCTCCAAACAACTCGATCTTGGCATACACTTCTTGCTTCATTCACTTTCATTCAAGATCTCATACATTCTCTTCTGTTATTCAGACTTCTGATATGACCCGACTCAAGTATTTGATGAACTTGATCGTGCCATGTCTTCCTCGGACGTCCCCGGCTTCTTCTTCCATTCACATTCGCGTCATATATTCTCTTTACACTCCTCTCTTTATTCATTAGCTCTACATGCCCAAACCATCTAAGTTATAAATTCAACTTATAAAAAACTTTCTAATTTATAAATTCAATTTATATAAAATAAAGCGTTTGCTGATTTAAATTAATATATTTTTTTGTAGGCCGTAATATTTTTTTACTCTAGTTCCTCATTATTAGCCGCAGTTCAGTGTGTTTACCTTCCTCTCAGGTGATTGAACAACAATCACCTGAGAGCTGGCAAGTTTGACTAATTACAGTGATTTCATGGCTGTTTAACCATAATGTAATTGGTTATTGATTCAGTACGTCAACATGGAATGTGTTTATTGGTTACCTGTCCACTGCTGAGGTATTTGGCAGGTGCCATGGTAGCCAGGAGCGCCCCTCGTGGTGACCACGAGAACTTGTATCGCAGAGGGTTGTCGCTGTGCTCGGGTGCGGGCAAACCTGGAAATATGCAATTATTAACGTGGTGTAAAATAATTTTGCTCTTAAAAAATACTCCTTGTTGGAATATACTGCAAGTCGAAAATTTCACCGTCTGTGTATTGAATTAATAAATGATTATTTCAAACGAACTTAGATTGACGGCCTCCATGGTCGAGGGGTAAGGCTCTCGACTACGAATCCGAAGGTCGCGGGTTCAAATCCCGGCGTGCACAAGTAATTTTTATTTAATTAATTTGTGTTGTTTTACAATTAATTCATTTAAAAATAATATATGGTATATTTGTGCACGTTCCAGAGTGGAAGATACTCTCAGTATCGCCCTGGTGAAAGACCACCATTCAGAATTGAAACGTTGCTTGAAATGGCTTTTAGCCGTGTTTGGTGACCAGAACTGAATAGCCAGGTATTTCCCCTTTTCACCACCTTCCTCTCCCCTTCTCCTTACCCTCCCCAATACCTTCAGCCTCACAACATTCCCCAATTGGGAATGCCATAGTCTCACTGGCTCCAGACGGTTGGGAGCAGTTTGGGACTCTTGTGTGGTATTCATATAAAAAAAAAATAAAAGATTGAGAAGAGAGATTTTAAATTCATGGACAAGTAACAAAAAATGTGAAAATACCCTATAAACTGGGTCTTGCAAACTCGTAGACAACAATTAAAAATAATTTAGATCTAGTCTCTCGATTCCAAGCGAAGTACATTATTTAAATTTTGAATGTATTTATAAAAACTATTTTTTTAAATAAATTATTCATTACCTCTTTCATTTTTGTTAGAAACTTTAATATTTTTTTAGTAATTTAAATATCTAGCTATATTCTCGGAAAAAAAAACTGTAGATTTGTATACAAAACACATAAACAAACACAACCAGGGTTTTATATGTATATAGATTTTGTAGGTATATATGATAGTTTGAATGTTAAATATCATATAATGACTTCTACTATAACTAAAAAAAACAATTTCTAAACATTAAAAATGCTATCTAGACCCAGTATTTCCTTCCCTCAGTAGGTATATTTTACTTACATTACCTAGTAGCAACTTGTATATTACGGGTCTTGTCTTCTGAAAGCCTCGAGGCATATTGCGGGGTTTATCTTCAGTACTGATATTACTTATTCAATAACGTCCTCTACAACTTATTAATTAAACACTGGGAGCTATAAGTTATTATACTTTGTAAAAGCAAACGTAACCAGTAGCCCGGGGCCTAAACATCAGTGACGTAGGTTTACAGTACACAGGCTACGTTCAGATGACGAGCATTTTGTCTGCAAATTTATTTTTCCGTAATTGGCATTCATGAAGAAAATGTCATTAATTTCAATTGGTTTCGTTAGCACAATTATTGGCAGATGCTTCCTCCCGAATAGAGGAAGATTCCGAGATTTAGCCTATTTGGCAATTTATTTTTTTAAGAATTCTGGATGTTTTTTTCGAAATCGCGTTGCTTGAATATTATTCAAATTCATAAAATAATTAATATAATATTTAAGCGTAAGCTTTGAAATTTAAAATTTATTTAGTATTTCCCGTTGATAGGAACATATCTACTAACAAGGTGTTATAACATACGTTCAGAGAATAAATTGTGATATAGGATTATGGCTGGACAAAAAAACATTATATTAAATTGATTGCCTACCTACGCATATCGTATATAGTATATACTATTGTAGTAAGTAAAAACACAGAATTTACCATATCATTATTAAAAAATTTTCAGAATGCAGGGTCGAGTTTTGGTTAACTCTTTAGCATACTCGTATTTATAATGGACCCAATATACTGATTTTTTTACTAAAACAATAATAGGCACTTTTTCTTTATTATCATTACAATAACGTTTGTAAGTAATACAAATATAAATGAAAAACGTTCATTTTCTGTATTTTTACTTACCAATGGTGAATGTCTAGCATGTAATTGTAGTAAGTAAAAACACAGAACTTACCATATCATTATAAAATACTTTTCAGAATGCAGGGTCGAGTTTTGGTTAACTCTTTAGCATACTCGTATTTATAATGGGCCCAATATACTGATTTTTTTACTAAAACAATTGTAGGCACTTTTTCTTTATTATCATTACAATAACGTTTGTAAGTAATACAAATATAAATGAAAAACGTTCATTTTCTGTTTTTTTTCTGTATTTTTACTTACCAATGGTGAATGTCTAGCATGTAATTGTGGTAAGTAAAAAGGCAGTAAAATATTTTTTTGTATTTATAAATTTAACAAGATATTTGCCTCTTTGCATCACTATTCTATGTATAAAACAGGTTTTAGAACAATACACGAATATATAAAAACACGAAAAGTGCAACAGAATAACTCACTTACACGTCAAAAAATCTAGATGGGAGAATGTATTTCAGGATGTTAGATAGAAACGCAGCATGTTAGTACGAATAAATGCAGTAAATTCAATATAGGAACTATGTTTTTAGTTACAGAAAGAGAAAAAATGCATTTTTTCTTACCAACAGTCATTAAATTGCGATATCATCAAAAAATACCATCTTTTTTAATACGAAAAATAAGTATATTAAATTATGAAAAAAAAGAAATTCTATACTCAATAACTTCATATATTCAACTCATGATTGATAATTTTAGTAATTACTGTGTTTTTACATACTACGGCAGTAAAATGTTTGAATAATTAGGTCATTATGCAGATTTGCCAGATACTATTTTTTTTTTAAATTACTGTATAGCAAATTAATCATGTACTTAATAGTGGTCAATTGATGATAAAATCGTATGACGGGTGACAGAAACCCGATTGGCGCAGATATGATTGTTTGGTTCTACGTATTGATGCATCTGTATAGAGGTCTCTCAAGAAGAAATAACCTTTTGAATTCTGTTGACATTCTATTCTGTTCTGGTTTGCAGTATTATTCCAAGCTTTGGGGCCTGCCTCCAAAAGCGCGAGGTCACAAACTGGGTTAGAAGAAGCAATATGTTTGTGGTTTCCTGCAAGCGTTCGGTCAATCCGCTCGCAATCCGTCAGTCCGTACAGTCCGCAATAGCGCATATTCCGCGCGGCATCGAGTTTCGACGGACTGCAAAGGGAAACCGCACTAACAAATTCTTCGCTCTGGCATAATGTGTGAATTGAATGTACAAAAACCGATACAATCTGCCACCATCGCCAGAATTCTACCACGTATTTTCCTCACGAACAAATCCGCCTTGTTTAAATATAACTAATGCCTGTGTACAAGACTCTTATCTAACTGATTTATTAGAAAATATATTTTTCTTTCCTCACGCTCATGTTGCTTTGTTAATTGAGCGGTTTTTCAAATATATTTATGTAAATAGCTTGGAATTAAAACATCATTAGTAGTCTTCTCGACTTTTTGTCACAGAACTATGGCAGTACCTATGTTCGTTGAAACGAAGCAAATTTAATGCACATCCGGGAATAAAATGACCTGAAAACTTTCTAAACTAGACTTTATGTTTAGACTTTTTTTAAATAGAATTTACTTATATCATGGTCACGGGAGATTTTTGAAATATTTTGTAGAAAATCAGACGTCACTTAAAATGGCGAAAGCTGTGTTAAGGAGCCTTATCCCGGTTCCTTTTAAGGAGAAGACAATATCCTCATCCTTAGGATGAAAGACATTTTGTTTAACTGTGATTCCGATTAAATGTTAATAATAATACATTTTTAAAAGTGTTTGTGGTTTAATTATGACAATATTTTAAAAAGTTATAAGTGCATCACACATACCTAACACGTTTAGTTTAATATTACTTACTTTACTATTGTATTTTATTACAATTTGAAGACTTTTAACCAGTTTTATCTGATATTTTGGGCTTTTGGCGTAGGTACTTTACAAACATCGCGATTTATTTTATTCGGTTCATTTAATAGCATTATTATGCGAAAAATAACTACTTAAAAATGTTTGGCGTCAATACTTATGATGATATTGAGTTTTTAATTTTGTTAATTATGCAAATAATTATGTTTTTAAACAATTTCATTCACTGACTGACAGCTGTCATCCGAGTTAACCGGAACCGCAGTTAAGCAAAGAATCTTTGAGCCTAATGCAAACAATGCGATTTTCATAAAAATAACCGGAATCGTGTCCCAGATTTGAATACCTAGTAACTTTTTAAGCTATTTCTTTTAGTTTATCTAGTCTCCTTTAATTGAAGCAAACTTCCCAAAATGCTCTCCGTTGATATGCTCGGTTTAATCTTAAGTGACCAGCTCAAGTATGAGGGCTCCATCGAATCCAGAGTAAAGTTAGCCTCTCAGAAGCTGTACGTATTGTACAGAGCCCGCAGATACTGTAATAGCACACAACTGCTGACCCTTTACAAATCGTAAGTATTCCCACTGTAGAATTTGGCAGCCACCTCTGGTCGGAAGCCCCAAAATATCTGAAAAAAACCCTTGACTCGGTGCGGTCAGAAACGGGCGGTCGTTTGATACATTCGCATATCTTAACAAACTGATTGCAATCTTTGGAGTACAGACGTCAGGTGGGAATGCTGTACTTGTTCTACCGGTATTTTAATGGAAGATGCTTTGAGGAACAACCATCATTGATCTCTTCGGCATCGGTGCATAGTCGGGAAACACGCCAAACGCGGGCCCAACATTTGGGCACTGTTGACATTTGTCACATGAGAACGATTCGCTTCTACGACTCGTTCTTGTGTTCAATAGCTCGGCTGTGGAATGATCTGCCGGCCTCTCTGTTTCCTCCCTCCTACAACATGAGTCTCTTCAAGACCCAAGTTCACTCCTTCGTATCCTCTAAAAGACCCTCCACACAGCATCCCCAAAGATGATATATGCCTTGAGGGAAATTATTTCCGTCAGAGCCCCCTGTGTAGAGTTACTGTAAAAAAAGAACCTTCCTCTGCCTCATCTCATTCCCCTTCCCAGCCTCACAGCATGTACCAAGTGAAGATACCATAGTGCCGCTGGGATATATTCACATTTAAAAAAAAAGGCAAAATTATTTATCTTGAAGCCGGAAAGTACCTTAATAAAAACACAAATTATGCTTTTTGGGACAGCTGTATGTAACCTAGTCTTGGAAAACCATTGTCTCCTGAAAGCAATGCCCTACGTGTTGATAACCCATTTGGCCGGAGAGTTATGAGGGTATCGGAAATCGGTATTGAGGAAGGATTGGGTGTGAATTATGGAAAGTTTACTAAGCGACACCCTTTAGATGTTAATGAAGATTGGTCCTCGCTATTAAATGTGGCCATTGGCTGTAGTCCGTGTAATTTCTTTCAAAATATGTACTTTTTCATCAACGGTTGAACATAAAACCGTTATCAGGTACTTACTCTATTTCGATTCATACTCGTATAAAATTTGTATTATCTTAACCACTTTGCAACCAATTAATAAATAATAAAACATGAAAATCTATTCTACTTATCTCAACAACTTATTGAAGCTTATAAAGCTAAGTGTAATATTTAATCATTAAATAAGATAATGTTATATTAAATAAAAGAAACGCTTTGTTATATACCACGAATTTATTGAATTTTTCGCTTAGATCAAGCTTCGTCAGGGCAAATATAATAACTAAATATTATTACAGAGTTATTGAATATATATATATATATAAAAGTGAAAAAAATAGAATGAGACAGATATATTACAAAAAGAGAGATAAAAGAATAAAATATTAGAGGGAGACAACGATAAATAATATGTAATAATAATATGTCTCCCTCTTATAAATAATAGTTTTCAATTGTTGTCTCCCTCTAATATATATATGTATATTTATTTTTATAATATATCTGGCTCAATCTATTGTTCTGTGTGCCTATATACTCGTATATACGACAACTTGTAATATTCTTTATTTATTATATTTTCCCTGACGACGATTGATCTGAGCGAAACCGGTTGGCGTAAAAATTCAATCAATTCGTTGTTTATAACAAAATGATTGTTTTATTTAATTTGATGAAAAACCACAAAGTGATTGCTTCTCGTGAAAATATTGTAAGATTATATTAACAAATCTCAAATGAAACATGAAACATGAAACAGGGAATCGAACCCAAGACCTCTGTCTTAGCGGTATAATGCTCTAACCACTGAGCTAATGACACCTATACAAACAAAATAACAAATTTATAATTATTACTTATACAAAGATAAGATAAAGCTCACTTCAATATTGAAATAACTTAACATTTTCGTTAATAATTTCTCTAAATGCCACCCAGTAAAAAGATAACTTAACACAATACTAGCATTATTTTCTAAAGGTTAAAACAATTAAAATCCAATTTTGATTTGCTGTAATTAATTATATGTACATATTTTCGGTACAACATATTAATTTGTGTTTTTAATAATGAAGATTCCAACTTTGGACAATAATATTTGTTCATCTTTCCGCGAAGGTAGAAAGTTAGAAGACAGTATGATTTTCATTCCGCTTAATCCATGTTCAGCATGACATTATTAACAAGATCTAGTTTGTAGCAACAACATATTATTGATTCTGTACGTAATGATGGAGCCAAACTATTACTATCGCGTATCCCATCTTTGGTGAAAAAAAAATTAGCTATCGGTAATGCGAAAAAGCATCAATCTGTTTTTTTTCTGACAAAGCTAGCTGTGTGTGTATTCAAGCAATCGGCGAAGAAATTGCATGATTTTTTTTTTAATGTAATACAACCTTCGAAAATTACGAACACACTTCGTATCTCTTAACACCGAAAACGACTAGTTTTCCATTAAAACACGACTAAAAATACGCTCCTTTCTCTTCTCTACAACATTCTATACAACGTTAATTCACCCAATTATCTAAAAAAACATTTTTATCTGAAAATGGGCTCTCTCTTCGCTCAAGTGATGAGAGAACCCATGCGATTCCCATCCACCAAGCTACAACATTATCTTATTCATTTTCAGTACAAGAATCACGTCTCTGGAACAAACTGCCCTCTGGCGTATGGAATGCTCCCTCAAATCCCATTTTCAAGGCAAAAGTGAAGAGTTACTATTCTAATTTCTTCAAACGATTAGTATTCACTTTGTGGCCTCATTATTAATTAATGAATTAAAAATATACTTTGTATTCTCCACTTTATTAATATATACAGTTATCTACGTGTTTCGAAAGCGATGCTTTCTTCATCAGGAATACGTAGAATACTAAAAATAACAAAAAATTAGAACACAATAATTTAATAATAGATTTCCATAATAAGCAAAAACACTTTGTGGATTGACACGATGAATTAAAAGAAATACACTTTGTATGAATCCACTTTTATTTTGTATATATGTCAACTAGTTTCGATTCTGTTGAATCTTCATCGGGACTGAGAAATATACGAATACATGTTTATTTTTCAGTCCCGATGAAGATTTAGCAGAATCAAAACTAGTTGACAAAGTAAAAGTGGATTCAAACAAAGTGCATTTCTTTTAATTTAATTATAGTTTCTTTACTGCTTTCTACAAGCATAATTATGGTTAATTCCCATGCACTTTAATTCCTCCCTTCTATTCCCCCCTTATCCCTTTTCTACCCGAGACATTATTTTAAAAATACACATTACTTCTGAAAAATCACACTACTTGGAGAATGTTCAACTATTATTATACCATCTTGTTTTCTCACTAAAGATTGGTCGGTAGAAATTGCCACTAGGCAATAAATACACCCATGAAAAAAACATGTATATGTATTATGTATAATCAATATGTATAATGATTTATGAAAATTGAATACAAAAATAAATGTAATCTCAAAATTTAAAAAAAAAATACTGTTTCTGCTTTGTGGTTAAGGTTAACTACAATAGATAAGAAATCTGTTTTTTTTTTCAATTAAAAATCGCAAACATAAAGCTCAGGCGTTATGAAATTTAAAAAATAAGGACTTGTTAATCGCATAAATCTCATTTAAAAATGTTGCACCTTGCGATTTTGCAATTCAATTAATTTTCCGGTAAAGATGGCAAGGAAAAAGAGCTTAGAATCATTTATATTTCTTTCTAAGTTATTTGCGCAAATGAAACTAAACGAACCTTAAAAATACTTCAATCTATTGCTCTCTTCCTAAAAATACTTCAATGTATTGCTCTCCTCCTAAAAATACTTCAATCTATTGCTCTCCTCCTAAAAATACTTCAATGTATTGCTCTCCTCCTAAAAATACTTCAATATATTGCTCTCCTCCTAAAAATACTTCAATCTATTCTCTCCTCCTAAAAATACTTCAATGTATTGCTCTCCTCCTAAAAATACTTCAATCTATTCTCTCCTCCTAAAAATACTTCAATGTATTGCTCTCCTCCTAAAAATACTTCAATCTATTCTCTCCTCCTAAAAATACTTAAATCTATTGCTCTTCTCCTAAAATTGCATATCATTTAAGTTTGGGAACCTTAAATTGAGATGAACATTTATTAAGAAATACCAGTCGGCTGGTGAACTTTTTCTATTGTTTGTAAAACTAAAACCTTCAAACAGAGTAATTTCTTTTTAAATCCTGCTCCAGAAATATAACATCACCTTAGGACAGCAAGATTTCATCTGACTATACTATCCTGAAAAAATCATCTCTAAAGTAACTTTATATACAGCACCGGAGACATACTTATGTAACTTTACTCGATGATAACAAATAGTGTACAATTAATAAACGATAAATATTTCAAATCTTATCTCTGGGGTCCAGAACAAGCTGCCCACCGCCACTGGCATATTTCAAATGTACCAAACAATATATCCATTTATTTAATGCGTATAATTTTACTCGCAAATTTCACTGGAAGGGAGGTTAATTGGAAATAACTTTCACATTATTTGCGAAAACAAATTCGAGGGCTACTCGCATAACATGAGATAATTAAAAGTTAATTAGTCGATATTAAAAATCTGGGCCTCGGTAAATAATTCATATATATTTTGGAATCCGAAACTTTGGCCTTGTAGAAAAGGGTTCATCCGAAATACAATAAGGGCCCGACCTTAAAGTTATGGTTCAATGAGTTGAACTGAAAGGAGACCTGGGACATTAATAAGGAATTTGTTAGTCCGATAAACAACACGAAACTCGAAATACAGAAAGGTTTCTAATATGACCTCCAAGAGTCAAAAACTGACACACACCCTCCATATTTACCTCTTTCAAACACAGGTGTTTATTTTCGCATCCTCGAAGCCTTGGAAGTGCAAATACGAAAAGGTAGTACGATAAAACGAGGAATGTATTAATAGTTATTTTTATGCCTTTCCGGGAATAGAACTTATTCACATTTTAAGGTTGGCTAGGAGTTTTTTGGATTTTCGCACGTGAAGTAAATACTCATGTTCCAACTTTTACGAATAGCACTGCGAATGTGGCATGTCTAATTTTGGAAAAAGTATGAATAGTTTTTTTAAAGAATTACCTCCGCAGTATGAGATGAATGATTCAATCCGTCCTCCAGCATTCTTGACTTCATCGATGCACTCCATGGCCAAGAGGTGATCTATTCCTGGATCCAATCCAACTTCGTTGAGAATGGTGACTCCAGCATCTGATGCGCTGAAATAGTAATAAAAACATAAGCATTCATTTATGAACATTTTTAATAAAATAAAATAAAATTAATGAAAATAAAAAATAAATTAAAAAAAACAATATAATTTGAACTGTGAATTTCCTGAAAAAGTAAAAATTATTATAACTACCCTGAAATTATGAAATAATGGTAAAATCACTACAACATCAAAATCACTACAGATAATAGTGACATGTTGAAAATTATACGGGATATGAAGAGATGTACCTAACTTATTTTTACCAGTGATTCCTGACCGTATTTAGAGTTAAAAATTTGAAAGAAATTTTGGTCTCCGGTGAAATTTTTCGTTTTAGTTATTTTATTTTTATTTTTTTATTTTTTATTTTTCAACTGCAACCATTATTTTTCTTTTGCATATCGCCAACTATTACTCAGCCGAGTAATCGTCCAACCCTCCACCTCGTCCCTACCTGTCAAATACTTACAGGCATATGTTTTTTTTGTAATTAAAAAAAAAAGTCGCCGGAGAACAAATATAATTCACATTTTTTTCCTCCAAATAAGGTCAGGAATCTCTGGTTAAAGTAAGTCAGGTACGTCACTTAACAACATGTATATTAAATACTGGTTTAAACAAGACAATATTAAAATTTCTTTAAAATATTGGTATTCACTTTGTGGCGTCCTTATTAATAACTGAATTAAAAATTACTGTGTATTCACCACTTTATTAATTAATATACACATATCAACATGTTTCGAAAGCGATATTTTCTTAATTATTTGTATTCCTTATATTCCTGACGAAGAAAACATCTTGATATGTATATATTACGAGGTTTGTTCAAAAGAAAAGGTGAATTTCGAATTTTTTCGAAAAGTATTTATTTATTCATCAATATCCATTTTCTGCCCTTCAAAGTAATCTCCCTCAGATATAATGCACTTATGCCAGCGCTTCTTTCAATCCTCGAAGCACTTCTGGAATGCGCTTTTCGGTATGGCCATCAGCTCGTTCATCGATTCTGACTTTATCTCATCAATTGTGGCAAAACGCTTTCCTTTCATTGGTCTCTTCAGTTTCGGGAATAGAAAAAGTCGCAGGGAGCCAAATCTGGTAAATACGGTGGTTGAGGCATGATTACGGTGTTGTTTTTGGCCAAAAAAAATCACGAACAAGCATTGATGTGTGAGCTGGTGCATTATCGTGATGCAAAATCCACGATTTGTTTTTCCACAATTCCGATCGTTTGAGCCGTATTGCTTCACGCAAACGTTGCATAACTTCCTTGTAGTATTCCTTATTAACCGTACGACCTGTTGGCAAAAACTCATGATGCCGACCGAGTATTTGATTAACTTGATCGTTCCATGTCATCCTCGGGCGTCCCCGGCTTCTTCTTCCATTCACATTCACGTCATATATTCTCCTTACACTCCTCTCTTCGTTCATTTGCTCTACATGCCCAAACCATCTAAGCGTCCCTTTCTTGATCTTGCTCACTACGCTTAGATCAGCCTTGCATTATTTACGAATCTCAACATTTTTCACGCGATCATATATGGTTTTACAACACATTCGTCTCAGAGATCTCATTTCTACAGCATTTTTTTAAAAAAGAAAGACAAATATTCCGTGGTTACGAATAACCTGACAGTATTTGAAAACCTCCTACTACCATCACAGTAAGTTTCTTTCATTTATTTTTTTATCGCGTTCTCATAAATTATAATTAATAAATTGGTACGTGGGTCTGTAAAAATACTGCTGATATTTTATTTCTTCTTTATGAACTTGTATGCTTTTCTACAACATTTTTTATATGTATAATTGCTGTTTACCTTTGATGTTGTTTTGTATTGTTGTATTATTTCCACTTTGGTTTTAAATGTGTTTTATAAATAATGGAATAATTAAGTAGCAAAATATAAAATATTAAATAACTGTCTTAACAGTAACAAACGGTCGATGTTACTTGTGTTCCCGATACACCCCCACTAAATTCCCATCCTGTCACTTAGTAACTCCACCTCTGTTACTCTATCTCATTCTTATCTACTCGTACTGTCTCACTTTGTTATCTGATTGTGTCCATGTTTGTAATTAAATTTAATTAATACTAAATCTTAATAAAGCGCGAAAGCAGGTCACGTAAAACAGTATAATAAAATAGTTCTTAGAGCCGTTTAAAACAAAAAATGTCCACAAAAACAAACATTATTAATTTACAATATTCACATTTATTTTTAAAACTTCCCGTAAAATATGATCCCAGCATTTTTTTATTATAAGGTTTCATTAGAATACCCTTTTCCGGGCATTTATCTTCTTCTTGTCTGAAGCAAAATACGTGAGGGATAATCTGGATTATTCTAGAAATTCCGACAGTAATTTCAAAAGCTTTGTGGGTTATTGAGTTAAGCCAGCTTTGCATTTCATTCCATTCGAACCTGCATCCAAATACTTCCGCACGATCCTATGGGACTCGGACGTACCAAGTTAAGGAAAGAATTAAATTTATCATAAAACTGATTTTAAAAGAAGTGACAACTCAAACTACACATGGTCCAGGACAAGTTCAGTAATTGTTATAAACAACTCAATAGTGGGGCGTTTCATGATGAATGAAGAATAGACAAGTTTTGCTGAAATAGAAATCATTTTGCAATATTCATGGTAGACCTTTATCGATACCCGTACTCATAGTCTCACTTAAATATACTCTCTGATTATGGCCTGACTTATTTATTTCACTTGATCGTACTATATTTTTTCGATGCGTCCCCGACCTCTACTTTTATTCCCTTGCTTATCATATATTCTCTTGGAACTCCATCCGCAATTTGTATTCAAAACACCTAACCATCCTTTTTTTAACATTTTTTTCTAACTTAGAATCTAATAGCGGCATATCACTGGCATCCATAAAGACTTGAAAGTTGTGCCTACTCTAAGAAAAAATAATGATCAAAGCGTATTTTTTCCAGGAATTTGGTTAGGACATCATAAAATAGTAATTTTAAAATTCAAGGCCGTGAAGAGTAATGTTCCACTTTAAGATGACTTTGCAAACCTCCCGGCTAGCCACCTGATATTCAGGAAACCTTTTTGGACTGAAAGCAAAATACTGTTTCTTTCACGATACTCCCCTGAAGAATCATGGTGAACTCAGTGGCACACCTCGAACGTGAAAAACAAGCACCCTACTGTACACTCGACCTATTAGATTTCCAGGGTTCTCTCAGCCTAGGAAGACGTAGACCTCATTAAACGACATCCGGTGCAGCCACAGCCGTTGTGCATATATGATTCATAAATGCGGCCTAAAGGATTCCGAACTTCGCGAATGTGGACATATTCAACCAACAGAATATATCGTAGATGAATGTCCCCTTCATCAGTTTCTCTATGGCACATCTGTGCTGAACCAAGTGACTCCCGATGCCTTCAACTGGCTGAATAAATTCAACGTCTCACTATGACCTCCACCAACTCTCCTCCACCATAAGAAAAAGACTTTTCAAATATTCAATTTTCAATTCATACCCCAACATGAAAAAACCTCGCACAGTTTACCTCGGATCATAAAGCAATGCACGCCACTGCTGCATAGCCAGATGCTTTCAAACCTTCCCCTACACCATCTCCTTTCCCTCCTCCCATCGATCAGCATCGCAAAATGCTCCAAATTGTAGAATGCACGGTCAGCTGGCTACGGAACTCACGTTCGAATATCATATTTAAGAATTCTGCACTAAACGGTAGGTAATAAACACGCTCACGCTTTATGCAGCTCCTTGATGCCAGGCGTGATGTACGACGCCGTGATGAGATGCGCCCCGGCATTGATGCACGCCTTGGCTACCGTAGCGTGCAGATGATAGGGCAGCAGGGACACCACCGCGTGACTGCGACTGGCCAGCGCATCCAGGGACCCGGCCACCTCACCTACGCTCAGGTAGATAGACTCCACCCCTGGGTACCGCATGGCTAGGGCGTCTGCTTCTTCTTTCAGGTGAGAGGCTGTGAAAAAACGAACACGCTAATCAGATTGCTCATTTATGTGGTTTTTGGAGTGCATGGTTATTCATCAAAGTCACTATGGGATTGTGCCCTAGACCAATTTTAGAAGTCATTATAATCGAGAAGTTATCTTTCTTTTTGCTTGTGTGGGATGTAAAATAAGCCTCCGTAATCTTAAGCTCCTATTTTAAATCTAATAATATGAACATGGTTAGTAGTCATTCTTTCCAAATTGAGAATGTCGTCGATGGTGGGGCATAAATCAAATGTGTCCGGATTTTTGGCAGCTGCGCATGCGCACTCAGTCGAAAAATATATTTCATGAAATTATGTTTGTTTTTTATTTGTCGGTTTACGGTTCACATAATACTTATATCCCTTCTATTGGATAGAAAATATAAGAAATTGGTTTTCATTAAAAACAATTCATTATTTGATTTTCCATTAAGTACGAGTAAGCCTGTGTGTGCCACGTATTGGAAACCATACATGACCGGTAAGTTCATACTTATATATTATAAAAAAGTATATTAAATCAATTGAGTCAATAAATTTCTGAGCGGAATTGATAATTTTATTGTGTTACTTGTAACTGTAAATTCTGAAGTTGGAATATTGCTTTTATGTATATATTTTGAGAGCCTGGCCTGAAACGTGTTTCATTTCCTAAGCCGCTGTTTAAACTATTTAAATGCCTTTAATTTTATATGAATACTAAAATTATTTCATAGTTGGTTGGTGGTTGTATGAAAACATGTGTCATTTCCATATTCATGTCAAGAAACCTGAAGTTATTTCAGAAACAAGTGTAATTCCATGCAATTACGTCCACTTCACTACATACTGCAATTTCATGTGTTTCGTTCGGTTGTCGCAGGTAAATATCACAAAATAAAAATGTTTGCATGGCTTCGTGTTCCTAAATTCACTTTACAAGTACCAATGTTTATGGGGTACTTAGCGATCCTAAAATACAGCCCGTATGTAATTTACTATTCAAATTACACCTTTCTATGGAAATAGGTCTGGTATGTGCCACAATTCGCAATGTAATATAGTGTACGGTGCTGGTGGATAAATTGCTCTCAAATAAATACTGATACCTGCCTTTACGTTTACTCCTCTACAAATTACGGTGTTTTCTTATTCAATTGCTAACACGTAATAAGCCGCACTGTGGGAAAGAATCAATTGATACAAATGTGCTCCCTAAGTTTGGCCAGTAACAAAGGGGGGAAAATATGTAATTGCATTTTAAATTGTAATTGATTGGGGTTCTGCTCCCGGCGGTGTGTTTTTCTCAGTGTAGACTAAAGTAAGTAATATGTTGGGTCATTCAGAAACCTCAATGATGAAAATTTTGTTTTCCTTTGATGGAAAACATTCTATAGTTTTTTTTTAATTTTTTTTTATTATGATTATTCTCTCTCAATTAATTACTCTCATTCCGCTAAAATTCTGATAGTGTTTATAAAATACAAATAAAACTATTCCAACAAAGTTTTTAATGAAGAGATATATGTATAAAATTAAAATTATTATCAGCTAATAAATTATTAATTTAATTTACAATTTGCAAATAACACAGAATCCTTAAAATTCCACAACTTCGTCGCGCTTCAAACACGATGTTTAGTATTTGAACAAATATTATTGTTTAAAATTATGAATAATGGCCTGGACTAGCCAGAGCTCATCAACTTTGTAATAATCCACATACCGTCAAGACCAACCCGACAAACCAATTTGTTTTCATTTGCACGCATGCAGGCCCAACCTTAGGATATATTCTCAAATTTCCCGTGTTTGTGTGCAATATAACGTACAAATTAACAGCATCGACATTCTTCATAACCTTTTGTATTATAGTATAAGCTAAGACTATAAAATGCATCGAGAGCATCTCCTGTCCCGATCCTATCTTCCTCTTACCCCTCCTTCCTGTTCCGTTTTTTTTTTATCTTGTTAGCTTCTTAAGTAAAAAAAACCTGTATTTAACCAATATTAGCACAAAAAAAATCCTTAGCTTACCTCTTGTTTACCTTCCTATGTATATATATTTGTATTAAAAGATGTTTGGTTCTTAACGTAAAAAAATAAATAAAAAAATTGGTTCATAAAAATAAATATATTTTAATACGGTATATTAGTATAGTAGTAAGTAAAATAAAATGTATTTTTTATATAGTTACTAGTTATAAAAGTATATTTACATGATCTCTTTATCAACTGGATACAAAAAATATCACTCTTCTGAAGTTTCATGGTATAAATATGAAACACGGACTTCATATTTAGTAAAAAGTTTTCTATATTGGTAAACGAAGTGTAATTTTAATAAAATTAACACTAAATCAAAGAAATAAGAAACTCAACTTCCATAAAATATTACGTTAGAAGCTCCAAGCTTTGTTGCTCCTGCGCCATTTGTCCGACATATCGCCGATTTGTTTCTAGGCAAACCGCTATAGGATTGCGCTCGGCCCGATGCACGTGTAGATTGTGTATCCCTGGCTGTATTCACTTACGACTCGTGTGGCGCCGTACATTATTGAGCCAGGGGTTCATAAATAAGCCGACGCCAGCTCCGGCCACGGCCCTGGACTATACATCTCCTGCCTCTTCCGCCCCCGTTTATTAACGGTTTCAGCTGGAAACTGTCGTCTGTAATACGTAATACGTAATCGAAAACGAATAATATATTTTTTTTTAATACTTAATACGCAATGGCAAATGAATGCTATGCTTTCTTTAATATGTAATACGCAATCGCTAACAAATTATACGATTTCTTAAATACCTAATACGCAATAGCAAATGAATTATATGCTTTCTTTAATACTTAATACGCAATCGCTAACAACTTATACGCTTTCTTAAATACGTAATACGCAATCGCAAATGAATTATATGCTTTCTTAAATACGTAATACGCAATCGCAAATGAATTATATGCTTTCTTTAATACGTAATACGCAATCGCTAACAAATTATACGCTTTCTTGAATACGTAATACGCAATCGCTAACGAATTATGCGCTTTCTTTAATACGTAATACACAATCTATATAATTTACTTACGATTACCATGACATGGGTATTAGCCTAGTATAACATCGAGAGAATGAAAACAAATTGTAATAATTGCCTATGTAAAAATTCTTTTTTTTTTTCACATATTAAAATTTAAAATTCGATTTATTTGTCTCCTTTAATAATACACAATCGCAAATGACTTATTTGCTTTCTTTAATACGTAATGCGTGATCTCAAATGAATTATTTGTTTTAATTGAGAACGTAATTATGTTGAACTTGGTATTTGAAATATGCCTACCTAATTATTCAAATAGCTCTTTTACGCATATATTCCCATAAATACTTGTTTACAACCGGCTTTGCTCAAAAATTAATTGTCTCTCTAGGTAGATTGCAAATAAAGTTTTTTTTTTGGTTACCGCTAATTTTATTGAATTCATGGAAAATGTGGAACAAACAATGGGACGATTTGCGTGATTTTTTTTTAAATTTTCGTTTAATAAAATTCATCAAAACTCCATAGCTCATAATGAAAATTATCTTATGAGCTAAATAATAGTGTATTTTTGTACATGAATTTCGCACAAGAGTCCCAACTGCTCCCAACCATCTGGAGCCAGTGATATTATGGCATGCCCAATTGGGGAATGTTGTGAGGCTGAAGGTATTGGGGAGGGGAATGAGAAGGGGAAAAGGAAGATGGGGAAATACCTGGCGATTCAGATCTGGTCACCAAACGCGATTAAAAGCCATTTCAAGCAACGTTTCAATTCTGAATGGTGGTCTTTCACCAGGGCGATTCTGAGAGTATCTTCCACTCTGGTATACTTCAAATAGAAAAATCCATCCACTTGTATGATGCTACATCGTATCTTTCGAGAGTGTTTGCTGGGAACAAAATATCCGCTTTAAGTTAATTCTTAGTTAATTCATGTAACTAACAGAATGATCAAGGAAAGGGGATTATTAACCGATTGTTATAATGTAGTAGTTAAGGATAAAAATTGGGCCCATTAGTTTCATCTGTTCTATTTAGCATAAAATACAAAATAATATTCAACCGTAAGTTTCACCTAACAGTTTAGTGATTTTTTAATTATCACAATTATTTTCAAAGTAAATCCGGTACACCGTAATAAATCATTTTTAACACCGTTCAAATTAAAATTGGGTTGGAGAGTAAATAAAATCATACAAGCAAGTCGTCCCAAGGTGGCCTAACCTAACCATAGTTAGAAAATGGCCTTGAACGCTGAAACAGCTGTAACAATAATTAGAAACTAACGTAAATTAATTAAAAATTACTTTTTAATCACAACTATTTTAATATATACAAATCAACACGTTTCAAAAGCGATACTTTCCTCATCAGTAATATATAGAGTACTAAAAAAATAATAATCTTAAGTACAGACAAATGTTAACCACAGAACACAATAATGAAAGAATAAACATAAACTAAAATTGATTAAAGTGGGTAATAATTATTCAAAAATATTAATAAAAAATTATTATAAAATATTAAATAACAAATTTATATTAAAAATTAAAAAAGAAATTATATTTATTATTAATATTTATATGAAAATAATTTCAGAAATAGCTTTATAATTTTTTTTTATTAATTATATTTATTTAGTTACTATTAACACTTTTTCTGATTTCTATAATTTTAATTTTGTCTAATTGTAAACCGGTTATATTTAAATGAAACATTTTTAAACCTTTATTTATATCAAAATAATGATTGGTTTCCAAAATTATTTCATTGATTACAGGGTAATTTTTAATTCATGTATTAATAATGACCCTACAAAGTGAATACCAATATTTTGAAGAAATTATAATAAATGAAACTGACATATGGTACTTGCAGAACTTAATGCTGACATTTTTTAATTTAATTTTTTTTTTAAATGTTTTTCAAAGAACGATAATATGCATTTCCTGTTTCAACAATCATTTCATCACCTCAAACCAATGTTGACTATAGTAGTACTGCCAAGTTGCAAATCTGATACCAACCATGATGCAGTAGAAATAAATTTATTAGATTGACTGACTTCGCTACAGCGCTGATGTTACATTGATTACATTTCAGTTATAACCCCAACACTTCATTAAACCGAATGCAATCGTTGAAATACAGCGCTCTCCACGTGCAGTTGGGCTGTGTGCATAGATCCCATCACTGCATGTTATATTGTATTATATTCGGGGTGTAACGCGATTAACCCTTTCAAAAATAAATACTCTCCGTATCACCCTGGTGAAAGACCGCAATTCAAAATCGAAACATCGCACAGTGCTTCCTTTCAGTCGTTAAAAACTTGAACACATCAAAAAAGTAATTGGACTCGCCTCGAGGGCTGAATTTGATCCAAATATTATTAAAATATTCGACCAAAAAAAAAGAGATTTTCAGATATATATTGTCAGATTATTCGTAACTTGGGAATGTTCATTTTAATTTTTTTTAATTAATAATTTATTGTCTAATTTCTTCTAAAGATTGGTATTCACTTTGTAGCGTCATTATTAATACATTAATTAAAAATTAATTTATAAACACCACATTTTTAATATGTAAATATACACATGTTTCGAAAGCGAAGCTTTGCTCATCAGGACATGCGTACACGTATTATGTATGTCCTGATGAGGAAAGTTAGGGATTAGTAAAGAGTGGGGGAAGAGATAGAGATTTGGGGGGAGGAGTGGAAGTAAGATTTTTTTTAAAAGTTTTTTTATTGTTTAAAGTAGACTCATTATTATTAAGAGATTTCTTAATTAAGAGGCTTCTAAATTAGCTAAGCGTTTTCCTTTACTATTAATGTGATGAATATTGATCCCCGTATGTTTATCAAAACTATGATTGTTTGAAATAATATGATTAGCGAATTCAAAAAAGTTATTATTTTTAAGACATCTTACTTGATTCTAATGTCGAAATTACGGCTTGTTTTTTTTTCAATATAAAATGAGGAACAGTCATTACAATTAAGTTGATATATGCCAGAGTGAGTAAATGTATGGTCTTTATATTTAGTCTTCCTAAAAAAAATTCCAAGATTATTCCTAGTATAAAAAGCCGGTTTAATATTAGAAGAACCTGTAGGCGAGAAAAACAAATATGGTTAAAACGAAGTTTGATTAAGTAAATGAAACACGTTGTTATAAACCAAAAATATAAATATTCGTGGTTTATAACAACGTATTTCATTTACTTTATACAATTTCAAACCACAAAGTGATTGCTTCTTATGAAAAAAAAAAAACAATGTTTAATTATTTCAATTGATTACAATGGATAACCACAAAGTGATAGCTTCATATAATAGTGTATAATTATTATTTTATTTATTTATTTGTATGTATATTCCAAATCTTGCGGGGAGGGTGGTGCAATCCCACGAATTCCATATAATATAATATCTGTATCAAAATATAATAAAATAAAAGATTAAAATTTTGTAAAGGACAAATACAAAAAGATAAGAAATGAAAATAATTTATTTATTTCTTTAAATCTAAATCATCAGGAATTGACTCCATCGCTTATAAATGTGATTCTGCCAGAAGTCCAGTACTGCAATCACGGGGGTGTTTTCGATATTTGCTAGTCGCGTTCCGTAATTGGCTATCCATTTTTTGATTAGGGCTCGGAATCCGGGAATGCAGCCTTCTGCAAACATTTCAGTGATACTACAATACCGGGAGAGCCCGAAAAGCATTCGGTATAAGTTGTTATATTGCACTCCATTCTCTCAGGAGTTTCTCATGACAGCATGACCCGTATTTGCCTTTAAAATCAGCAGTGATGATTTTTAGCATTATACATTAGCCCGTGACTAATAACGTACGATTCGCATATGGCTAGAAGTTTTCTCATTGCTCTTACCGATGGGGCAAGTATGACCATGTCATCTGCATAGCTGATATTGTTCATACATACCCCAGCAATGTGGCATCCGATTCTTGTTTTCTTCAGAGTTTTACTAAGTTCATCCATGTATACATTGAACAGCACTGGGGACATTGAGCCTCCTTGTCTAACGCCGCACTTTAATTGAGCTGCTTCTGATAGGCTATCATTCCATCTGATAAAGTTTTCCTGTTGGTTGTACCATGTACTTAATATATTAACAATTTGCGGTGGTACTTGTCGTTCGGTCAGTTTTTTCCACAACTTATTATGACTAACCCTGTCAAAAGCTTTGCTCAAGTCTAGGAAGCATGCTTATACCGTTGTTTTTCTGGCTTTATAATATTCAATTGTTTGTTTCATTCTATATATGGCTGTATCAGTTGAGCATCCAGCTTTGAACCCCATTTGGGAGTCCTCTGTATTGAGCATGTCTTCGGTTAATTGTAAGATGACTTTTTCAAAAATTCTTGCAGTTATTGTGGCAAGAGATATGGGCCTGTAATTAACGGATGATGTCAGGTTCAATTGACGGCTTTTGGGGATCGGTATTATTATGGTTATATGTGGGTACGAATATTTATATACTCGTACATCTATGTACCCTGGGATTGAGCTAGTCGAGGACTTTGAGTATAGTGAGATCTATTAGTACTTTTTAATAATATCTGAATAATAATCTTAATAATAATATCTGAGTTTAAACGTAATTAGTGGTTTTCAAAATTTGAATAGATATAAATGTTATTTGTCTTGTGCATTCATGCCTTTGGTAACATGATTTTCGCTATGGAAAAAATCTATACGACTACTTTCGTGATATTATTTTGAATAATTAGCTATTTCTCAATAATATATTTAATAATGCACATGTATTGAAAAAAATCATGACTCCCGAATTTCTATTTTTTGTTTGTTTGTATGATCATGTGTTTCGCTCAAATATTGAAGTAGGCTGTTGTCGCTCTGAACACGTTCATCCCCGACCCGTCTAATTATGACTAGCAGGGACATCAGCGGGTCGTATTTTAAAAACGTGGTACCTTCTTTAAAAGACTACCTAGTGTGATACCGACCGAGAAGAATGCAACACGAACTACCAATAGTCGAAGACAACAGGAGTTTGAGTGGAACCACGCAAATACTTTTCTCTAAAAAATAAATTCAATAATTCTTTTTTTTTTCTGTCTCGTCGAAAATACCGTCTGTTGGAAATTTAATCCTTATTGTTCAAATACGATTCCAAATCAACGACTATATGCGCATATAAATTTGCTACCATTTATGAATAATGATTAAACTTTATTTCACATACAGGGCATCCACGCCGCAAAATTCTTGTGTGGATACTGCAATTAGTGGTCAATGAATAAAAGATTTAAATTTGATCACAAAAAAGGCGAACTATCTTATATGATATAGTCAGTAATAGTGTCGAATGATTTCGAATTTTGCGCCATAAAATGGATGGCATTTTGTGCACTTATATTAAATTCATAATTTTGGTTCCGATAGTAAACCGATAACTTAAACATATACGTAAAAAACATTTACTCTGTGGCTTGACATAATTATAATATAAACGCGTAGATAAATTTAAAACTCAAATCTTTTACAAGTATCCTGAAGGAATTCATTTAAAACTTTGCCAGATGATGTTTTGAAAGGAACGTCTCCATCTTTATTTTCAAAACTTTGCATTTTTTTAAACAATAACTCAAGACAATAGAATATTCATTCAGAAAGATCAGCAACATCATCATCTACTAGAAGGTTTAACTATCCAAAAAGCAATCCGGACACTAACTCCGGATACTACTCCTTCGGAGTTCGCGTTTGTATAATTATCTTTTGTGCTAAGGTTCGTTGAAGATTGAAACAACGTCGACGGCCTCCGTGGTCGAGGGGTAAGGCTCTCACTACGAATCCGAAGGTCGCGGATTCAAATCCGGCGTGCGCAAGTAAATTTGGATAATTAATTTGTGCTGTTTCACAATTAACTCACTTAAAAATAATATATATTATATTTGCGCACGTTCCAGAGTGGAAGATACTCTCAGTATCGCACTGGTGATAGTCCACCATTCAGAATTGAAACGTTGCTTGAAATGGCTTTTAGCCGTGTTTGATGACCAGATCTGTATAGCCAGGTATTTCCCACCTTCCTCTTCCCTTCTCCTTCAGGCCCTAATACCTTCAGCCTCACAACATTCCCCGATTGGGAATACCATAGTCTCACTGGCTCCAGACAGTTGGGAGCAGTTGGGACTGTTATGTTCTCTCTTTTTATTCGTATAAAAAAAATACTACTTTTCTTTAAATTCAAAAAAGGTTAACCTTTACATAACCTATTTAGTTATTAAGTTCATGTTTTCGATTGCTAAATCTCCGTGAAAATCTTTGTTTTTTACGCTACTTATTTCGTGTTTTAAGATAGCCTTTTACGGTATCCTTGAAGTGATTAAAAAAATAATATTTACTTTTTAATTATAATTTATTGTTAAAGAAAGGGTGCATGCACACCTTCATTTCCGTGGGCGTGTTGAAGAACAGTAAACAAAAGTGAGCAAGTTAATATTAGATAACCCGACAATGCACGTTCCACAAATTTCTTCCCTATTCCACACTCTTAATTCCACACTTTTAATATATTATCTGAAATCCAATTCCATCTATGACCATGCTTAATATCAGCTGTCTCTGTTGGCCCAGGACCAAACTGAGAGTTCAGGGAGATTAATTGTCACAGACCGTAAGGCTCCTAATTATTTCTTATCATGCGCAATAAATCTCCAACCTCAAAGGGCTTATAATGCCTTTGTTATCTTTGCGCAGTTAGTAATGACGTAAATATTTAAATTACATTTCCATTTCTTAGGACACCCTTATCGCGGACGTAAAAATACAAGTATTACTATCACGTTCTCCCTACGTGACAAAATGTCTACGTAATTTGTCGGGAGTTTGTTATTTTTTTCTTTATTTTTTGTGGCATTAAAGCGAGAATTTACAAAATAATAATTATTCGTTTGTTTAAATTGCACGATATAATCTGAGATTTTAAAGAATTTTGCTTGGTTTTATAAAATTACGTGCTAATAAAGATGTCATCCCTGCACGCTCGTAGAGCATAAATAAGAATCACATGGCAAGTTGGTTTTACTCACAATAAATGGCAGTCAAAGTTACAAATCTTATTTTTTCAAAGAGGTACTTTCGACTTGCTTCCCTTATTGCTACGTTTACGTCGGAAATCATACATGGCTGTTGAATATTTATCGTCTACCTTCATATATTTTTTTTAATAACCTACGTGATTACATCTGTGAATATTTTTATAATTTATTAAAGGGTTCTCAAAATGCATGGTTTTGCTACGGCGCTAAGCGAATCCGAAACCTCTTGAGTCACATCAAAATGGAAGCACTACGGAAATTCAACGAAGACGATCCAGACACGCAAAGAAGATGCTATGGACACACCGAGGAAACGATTCGGAGACACTACGGAGATAAGAATCTCCGTTAATTAAGAAATTAACGCTACAGAGATAATAAAGAAATGCTATGGAAAGACTATGAAGACACTGCGAAGACGATATATAGACACTATTGAGAGATGCAGAGAGGTTGTTGAAGATTATTTAAGGCACAGGTGATCTCTCAGTTACAATAATTCGTCGTATTTGTACTGATTTTTTTTTCTATTTTATGGATTCTGTCGTAATCCTCTAACTAGCTGGGGCTTACAGCAATACCCCTCATGTTTCAAACTAACTAGTATGGCGGTACTTTGGTCGTATTACTATCACCAACTGATGGTTTTATTTACTTGACTGAGTTTAATTTTACATTTCAAGAGTTTTTTTAGGGAAAAGATTTTAACTGGATAAAAACCCTATATATTACAACAGTGGACAGCTATTGGATTAGAGAATGTTCCACCTATTTTCACAAATAAGTATCGAGTCTGAACCGTGATATTACGAGCGTTATTTAGAATCAAATGTTTTCTATAAACCTAATAATGTAATAACAAACATGGGTTTATTGTATGAAAGTCAGCATATTTCGGAAGAAAAATAAATATTGACATCATCTGTTTTCAATGATCCAAAAGTGATATATTTTTTTCTCGTTTTAGGATATTTGTTTTTTTTTACGTTTTCCAAACAATATGAGCAGCATTTTAAAAGTTTTTGTACCTTCCCAATTCTTTTTCCGAATCATTAGCCCGCGGGAGAAGGGGAATCAGGAGAGGCTCGGAATCTGAGAAAAGCGGTGTGCTCGAAATCGAGCGCTAATTTGTCCCCAGCCGCTTTCTGCGTTTCCATTAGAGGTGATTAAATATCACAATATAGTTAGTTTAATGGTATTTCTCCTTATTATTTGTTTCCACTACTGCATACATAACTTGTGAGACATTGTAATAAGGACGATCAAGATGACAAGTTAAGAGTGCATAGTAATATTTGTTTCAAAATCAAATGTCAAAGGTCAGTTGTCCACTTTTTTATATATACGACCAACGCTACACAAAGTTTCTTTCAAATTTCAAATAAAAAGTGAAACCGAAAAATATAAATAAAATAAAAAAGGTGTTAGTTGCATGTGGAAATCGAATCCAGGACCTCTATCTTAGCGGGACAATGTTCTACCACTGAACTAATGAGACCAGTTTATTTTACGTAATTTTTATGCTTCAATCTTAAAACTAATATTATCCTCAATTAATTCCTACATTATTGACTGCAATTTTTTTGTATGACTGCATAGATCTACCCGAATATATTTTCAATCTAGATAGTGTCTCGGATATACCAATCCGATTTCTATTTATATGGGACTTCTATTGACTTTTTATTTTGGGAATTAATTCTACTCGGAAATGAAATCAATAAAAAAGACGTGAAATAAATTGCTCACATTAGTTCAGTGATAGAATGTTGTCCCGGTAAACTTCAATAAGTTATTCCAATAAATTGAACATTTACTTAATGATGTTACACCGTGTTAAAGGATTAGATTTCCTCACGACCGGCGTTCATGTATTTCCAGTGTTTAAAATCGGGCCATATATGTTTTATATTATAGGTTAGGGGCCCTTCAACATCGCTATTTTTTAAATAAATGAATTTAATCATCTAGCAGGAACCAATACAAATAAGTTATCATAATATATTTTAAAGTGTTCTCCCTTCTGAGAAATTAAAAAAAATGTTCCTCCAATTGTAATAAAGATTGATTCAATATGGATACTTGTACCGCTCTTGTAACGATAAACGAATAAAGGTCAGATATATATTTTTTTAATGTTATATCAATAATCCTGGAATAATGACAAATAAATAATCAAACGTTTTGAAAACAGAGCGTGAACTCTTTATTACACTCAAAATCTCTGGCGGCATTGAGTGATCGTCTGTCGAATTGGCTTTGAATTGTCATCTTTCCTCCGTCAAGAATTCCGAGATAGGGTTTTTCTGGTGACGAGATATATCAGAATAAAAAAGACTCATCCGAAATCAACACATTCAGCAGGAGACTCCTTCACACAAGATCGTTTTACAAAATCAATTATGCGCTTATCATACAAACCTATAATTCCTTCACAACCCAACTTTATAGTGTGGTCCCCATACTATATCATTCATATAAAAAATATTGAACGCGTGCAGCGCAAATTTTTACGTTTTATTAACTTCAAACTACACATACCAATACAACACATAAACTATACATTCTTGCTAAATACACTCAAAATACATACTTTAGAAAACAGAAGAAAAATAACAGACTTAACTTTTTTATTTAAAATTATTTCTTCCTTATTAGACTGTTGTGAACTCCTGCAACTAATCAATTTCAAAGTACCTCATCGACAAACTCGGCAAAATATGTTATTCTGTAACAATAATTCTGGGACTAACTACCAAATGCATGCACCCATTTCTCGTCTACATATACTTGAAAATAAATTCACCTCTGCTATAGATATATTTAATATAAGTTTACCCATGTTTAAAAGATACCTGAACGATATTTTTATGTTGCAACAATTATAAGAGCATCGTATAAGAGCTATTGTTTAATTATTATGTTTTATATATATATTATCTTTATACTCATCTACAATCCAAAAACTTGTTCCTCTTTTTTTCTTTCTATGTCATAAATATGTTACACTTATATACCAACTTTGCATCATGTTATTTTTTTCTTTTAAGTTCTGTACACATAATCAAATAAATAAATGTTAAATATGTAAAAGCCCTTTTGGGCGTTAATGAATGAATAAATAAATAAAATAAACAACCCGAACTTAATGTATGTAACAAGTATTCTTATTTAAGACGTCAATATTTTCGTGGTTTTCATATCATAAATGCATTTTTTTAATAATCTGCTCATATTAAATTTGTCACAGAGATTTTATTCAAAAGAAAGACAATTCTTCCAATCTGCATAGTCTAAGGCAGTTCAATGAATGTATGATTAATTAAAGACAAAATAATAAAAAGGAGTTAAGGTTTGTGTTAATCAATTAATTAAAATTATAGGTAATATCACAATTTTACAAAAATATTAAATAACTATCGTAAGATATGTAGAATAAAAGATTTATTTGTGATGGATTCTGAAAATAAGTGAACCTAAATTATTAACATTACTCACTTGATGTGACGTAATTTGGAAGCAATCTGTTTTACGTCAGAGGCCTGTTCATTTCAGTAGCAGACCATAACATTATTTATTCCGTGGTCTGGAATGGCTCTTCCCCTAACACGATTTGTTCGATAATCTAGAAACATGGGTCCGTAATGAGTTCCGATGGACTCCACAATGGAATTCTTTAAGATAGAAATCTTTAAGGACCATAAATAATCTTCTTCAAATGAAACTGCAAGAATGGCAGTATTAGTGCGTGGATCGGGGAAGGTAAATATATTACGTTCCCCTAAATCAGATTTTCTGCAATTTAATAATATATTGTTATAATAATATTAATAGTTAAGTGAATTTTGATTGGCCCGTTTTATTGAAAAATCTCCTAGGGCTGGCTACTAAAATAAATCTATGTCTTAACAGGAACGGCAACTCAGCTTGTTTCATACAAAACATAATTTTGAGGCCAAAATACTCACCTAAACCTAATGATCTTTTTTTTTCATCTGAAAGTAAATATCTAGTACAGGTCAGAAGTAATTTATTATTTGTTTTTACATTATGAAATACAGGCCATTAAAGGAATTGATTTTTCGCGATTTTAGAGGCGCACCTTAACATTTATTTGGAGCTAATGGTGATTAAAAAAAAAGATTTTCCCCGTCTGCTTTGAAAATATAATTAAATATGAAACACATAATATTAAAATAAGCATTATTGTGGACTTTAAATTAAATTAAAAATGTCTAATTTACTTTGGAACACAAATTTTCCGTATGTAATTTAAAATATCGACCGGAAAAACGTTTATTTTTTTTAAATGTTTTGTTTTGTATTTTATTTACGTTATCATATTTATGTGGCAAATAAGATTTTTTTTTAAATATCATAAACCCGCAAATAATTTTCTAGGTTGCCTACAAAATTATGAAAAATGATTTTTTCTAATGACATACACTTGAAAATTTAAAATAAATAAATTACTTCTCATCCGTAGTAGATATTTACTTAACCCTTAATTTTTAAAAAAATATATCATTTAGTTTGGATGGGAATTTTGGCCTTAAACCCAAAAGTAAGTTACGTTTGAAACAGGCTGCGCAGCCGTTCCTCTTAACTACTAAACATGAAATCTGTACGTGTGCTCCAATTTTAACTCGCGTCCGGTGAGCTTTGACGTCGTATAAATATAAAATTAAAAATAAATATTTTGTGTACGCCCTGTTTAATCTATAAATATCAACATGTTTCGGAAGCGAAGCTTCCCTCATCAGAATACACAGTATACTAAGAAATAATGACTCGTATAGACAAATAATAAACAAATTAAAAATATATAAACAAAAATGAACAATAAGTTATGAAAGTAGGTAATAAATTGATAATAAATGTAAAAATAAATGAAAAAAATTATTATTATTTTTTATATTACAAAATTTAAAAAAGTTAAGTTTATTTTTCATATAAATAAAATCAAGAAAATTACAAGTTATAAAAATGAAATAAAGATACTTAATATGATTACAGTTTTTTTTAATGATATTCTCAATATAGGTATTAATGTGAAAATAAAGTTAAGGGATAGCTACTTAATTTTCTTTTTTTATAATTAATTATTATTACTATTAACACTTTTACTAATTTCTAAAATGTCAAATTTATCTAATTGCCGACCTGTTGTATTCGTACGCAAAAATTTTAAACCTTCAAGAATAATTTGTTTCCAAAATATGGTTGGCAATTTCCCAATAATTATTATTACTGAGGAGCTCCTTAACTCTAGTACTAAAATTTCTTGAATTCTTTCGGGAAGGTATAAAAAAAGTTACAATCGTTAAGAAATAACCAATCCTTGTTATTGAAAATGTAATTTATTATTAGAATAAAAAGGTGGTTGGGTAATATTTGGGGTGTTTTTTATTAAAAAATTTGAATAAACATATACATGTTTTTTCAAATATTTTTTTTAACTCTCCAACAGAATACACCACATGATAATTACTACAATGAAATATTTCCAATGTGGTAATGGTGATGATTCCAGTTACATGTGAGCACAGAATTCATTACATTATTTTAGCACGGTGTTTTTTTTCGGTCTGTAGGATGATCCACGATATATATACACGTGATATATATGTATACGTATATATATTTTTTAATTTGTCTTGTAGCTATATTCAAAGATACGTATCTATCTAGACACTTCTAAAAATGTTCGTAATCAGTTTCTGAATTGACAAAAAAAAATTCTACTAATTGAACTTTGAACCCAATGTAATATATACGAGTATATATTTAAATCATTGAATATAATATCAAAAACTCTAAACCCCAGGATATCCAGGTCCCGGATAGACCATTAGGTACTGGGTTCGGGTACGAGTTCCAGTTGTTACCGTTATCTTTATCTTTTCGGTTGCATGTTTCATTTTGGAAGTTGTTAATATTATCTTCAATGATTAAAAAAAATATATGTATATGTGAATATATATGTGTGTGGGAATTAATTCAAAATGATACGGATAAAAAGTTACGGAAAGCAATAAGATAGTTTGGATAGATCGCTGATCTCGGATAGACCGAGAGGTCCTGAGTTCGAGTTCCAGGTGCACCCGGTACCTTTTTTATATTTTGTGTTTTTTCTGTTTTATTTTTCAATTAAGATTTGTTAAAACGGTATTTTTTTAAATATATTAATTGGGTTAGGTTAGATTACGTTTTCGGGCTAGTTTTTTTTTCTTACCTTTAGTGACTACGAGTATATCACTTTTAAAAAGTGTGCCGATTCATACGTATTCTGAGTTATCATGGAACCATACAAAATATTATACTAAAATATTGGAATATTATATTAAAGCACTGCCCTAAAACGGGGTTTTTCCCAGTTGGGCCAGTCAAAGCTTTCTAGTTTTTATTGTTAAATAATGTGTGAAATAAATAAAATAAAATAAAAACAATTTTGAAAAAGTGTACTTAGTAAAATCTTTCAGTTGACATTTTTCAAAATGACATTTTGTTATAAATGCAGCTTTATTATCTTCCCCTTTGCGATATAAAGTTTATTATGACCCTTATTTGTTTGGTAATGACATCTTGGATGGGGTTTCTTCCAATGATTCATTATGCTTACAAGGGGACCAGACTTAATTAGGGCTATTAGAATTCTCCCTGAAATAACATCATTCAGTGCTCCCGTGAAAAAAAAAACAGTATCATATTACTCATCAGTTTTTGTAATTCGTAATCACTGTGGTAATAATCGTGCTCGTAATGAAATGTTTAGAATTTTTGGACTCAATTTAATTTTTCTTCTTAGAAATTTAATACACAATATCCCGACTCAAAGCTTGTTGTGTCGATTGGTAGCACTGACATCATAATTAATAGACTTACCCTAAGTACGATTTCGAAGGCTGGAGAAAAAATGTTACGTGACACCCATTTTGGCACCAGCATTGTTCACTGCCGCCCACATTTATTTAACGTGATTTTGACTAATAGTTGAATAAAATATTCGGTTTTTGTAAAGAAGCTGAATCTTTTTAATTAGTCGCTGTTTTAAATAAATTGGCGGCACGCCTGACTCGCCCCCCGCTCTTCTTATTTTGGTTTCTTCCCCTTGCATGTTAAGGCATCTCTACGTATTATTTGCTCTGTGATTGATAGGGTTATTTTACAGTAATAGCTTATTTTATATTTCCTGTTTAGACGTCTCTTAACGTATTAATTGTTTTTGATTTTAATTCGTAGAACTTCATTTAATTTTTTCTTTTAAATTAATATGAATCAAATTTAATAGTTTTATTATTACGTTCTGCGAGTATTTTTTTCCTTTTTTATTTTGACAGCTGTTTCGGCGTTCAAGGCCAGTTTGAAAACGGCCTTAAACGCCGAAACAGCTGTCACAATAATAAAAACTAAATATACTTGCAGGACTTAATAATAACATTATTACATTAAATTAAACAAAAATAAAACCATTAACATATTCATGATGTTATTATCTCCAAACAGTTTAGCAGAGTTATTCAGAAGTTAACTAGTCACCGTGTCTCACACACAACACAATAATAGAAGTCCCCTTCAAAAGGAAACTTTGCTAATTTAAAGCAATTATCTCTACTATTTAACTACTCGGCACTCTGGCAAAGGCTGGAGCAATGACCTGACATAATAGGAGATCATTCTCTAGCGCTTAGATTCCCAAACGTTTTTAAGCCGTGGACCCCTTGCCGTTTTTTTTTTATTTTCCATAGACCCAAATATCCGTGCACTAGGACAGTAGAGCAGAAATCAAATAACAAAAAAGAGAGCCTAAAAAACTTCACAATCCATTATCATAATCTGACCTATTTTAACTTAAGGCAGTATGTTGCGGTTTTGTAATATGTACTTATGACATTCCAGCCCATCGACAATGCATATTTTATTTATTTATTTTAGAAACAAAACCGTACATTTATAAAATCAGTGGTGTGCAAATTACAAAGTTTCAGAAAATTGTTACAAGGTTCGGTACCAATGACATGTTTCTACTAAATATCAAGTGATAAAAAATATTTACCGGGCAGGGTTTATTAGTGCATCCTAGGATATGAGAAATAACTATGGTGTATAAGTCTGTGTGTGATTGTGTGTGTGTGTGTGTGTGTGTGTGTGTGTGTGTGTGTGTGTGTCTGAACGCGTATTATGTGTACCTATTAATGTACTGTATATTATGTTGTAATTTTATTAGATAAATATGTACCTAAGTTGTACTGTAGGAGTAATGCTAAGTATGATTTTACATGATGTGTAAATATAATATGTTTCTGAATAGAATATGAAAGAAGAAGCATTTTAAAAATAGCACTGAATGGAGTTAGATTATCGTGATATGATATGATATTACGTAAAGCGAACTTGAAGTGAAATAACACAAAACTGCGCTATATAAATACTGTGTTATTAATATTACGCGTCTAAATATTGATATATTAAGAGCTGCGAGTGCGCATCGATTAAATTACGAGGAATTATTTTCTTAAATAACGGCAAGAAGTCAAGAAATATGTCGAGAATTCAATTGAGACAAATATATATATATATATATCCAAACAATCTAAGAGTCCCTCTCTTGTCCTTTGTCAGTCCGCCTTGGCAAGGGAGTGTACCTATATATTATCAACAACAATAAAAATTCCGGCTAACGTCAAGCCATAAATTCGGTCAAACTGACGTGTTATTTGTTCAGAATAAAAACTCGCTTTAATAAAAGCTCTCGTAACTTTCCTTTTCCAAGCTATTTAGTTGAAAACATTTCGTTTCAATACCTCGATAGGAATGGTATAAAAATAATTGCTTCTATCTGTGTAATTGTTCCAACTTTGAAACATAATAATAAAATTATAACCAATGTAAATGATAAGATTTATTGTCAACAATTAAAAATATATATTACAATGAGGTTGATAAGCTTTAATAAGTTATTTGCAAAAAAAAAATGATATTAATCCAAGACTTGTAGAAATAGTCAATAGTTGTATTATCTAGGATCGTATTGGTATATTCGAGATACTATCTGGATTTTTTTTATATGAATACCGCACAAGAGTCCCAAACTGCTCCCAACCGTCTGGAGCCAGTGAGACTATGGCATACCCAATTGGGAAATGTTGTGAGGCTGAAGGTATCGGGGAGGGGAAGGAGAAGGGGGAGAGGAAGGTGAGGAAAAGGGGAAATACCTGGCTATTCAGATCTGGTCACCAAACACGGCAAAAAGCCATTTCAAGCAACGTTTCAATTCTGAATGGTGGTCTTTCACCAGGGCGATACTGAGAGTATCTTCCACTCTGGAACATGCGCAAATATACTACATATTATTTTTAAATGAATTAATTGTGAAACAACACAAACTAATTAAATAAAATTTACTTGCGCACGCCGGGATTCGTAGTCGAGAGCCTTACCCCTCGACCATGGAGGCCGTCAGATTGGAGGATTGCAAATAAATTCGGGTAGAATCTTGTAGTCAATATGGAAAGATATGAGAATAGATTGAAGTTTATATTAACAATAATCTCTTCAAAAGATTGGTATTATTTTGTGGTGTCATTATTAATAAATGAATTTAAAAAAATTACTGTGTAATCACCACTTATACATAAATACATATCAACATATTTCGAAAGCGATCATTTCCTAATCAGAAATATACAGAATACTAATTCTATTGTTAATACGTGTTAAGTATATTCCTGATGAGGAAAGCATCGCTTTCGAAACATGTTGATATGTATTCGTATGTGTTAATAAAGTGGTGATTATAAAGTAATTTTTAATTCATTTATTATATTAACACTTCTTAAAATTGAAGTACATATTGATAAAATTGAAATACATATCGATAAAATTGAAGTACGTTATCGATAAAATTGAAGTACGATAACGACAAAATTGAAGTACGATATCGATCAAATTAAAGTACGATACCAAAAAATTGAAATACGATATCGATGAAATTGAAGTACGATATCGATAAAATTGAAGTACGATATCGATAAAATTGAAGGACGATATCGATAAAGATGACTGAGAACAATGGTATGACATTAGCTCAATGGATAAAAGAGCAAAATTCGAGTCCCAGATGCGGCCATTTCCTGTTTATTTTATGGGAGTTCTCTGTTTCATATTTTAATTTAATATTTATTAATATTATCTTCAGTGGTTAAAAAAAAATATTTCAATGGGGTTTATAAGCTTCAATAAGTTATTCCAGTAAAAAAATTAATTATTAGAATTGGATATCAACAAAAGTTTTATCGAAGAACAGAAAAGCGGTGTACTTAGGTTGAAGGTATCATGTGCCTCTGTGTCTAGGGGGCATTAGCGTGACCATGAATTAAATAACGCAACTTTGCGGAGACTTAAAAGAGTTCACTAGATAAAATATTATTCAAATTAGGGATTTTTTTTACCGGCGTGACGTGTCTTAAGTGAGGGAGAAAAGCGGCGAGACTCGGCACAAGAGCACTGAGGGCTTGTGAATTTATTATTGTTTGGGTGACATGTCTCAACTCATAAAATGTTATTTCGAAACACAGGTATCTACTCAGTTTTTTTCGAGAAATAGAAGATTTTTACACAATGAAAATTCATAAAACTTACTTAACTTTCCTAACATACGTTCCTAGAAAGATCCCTCCTCCATCACTTAAATAAGACCTTCGAATAATCTCCACAAAGGTGACATTGGCCCTGAAATAAAACCGAGGAGCTTTGTAAAATAAATATAGACAATCCTCAGCGGGAGAATTTTTTAAAATTTGATTTATGAATATCCCACAAGTGCCAACTTCGGGTGAGATTCCCAATTGGGGAATATTGTTAGATGAAAAAAAATCATTGAAGGGAAACGGAGAGGGGGGATGATGGTTGGAAAGAACCTGGCTATTAAAATCTAGTCAATATTGCTAAGGCATTTCAAAACTTAAGACTGATCGCTCACCAGTAATATGTATTTAAAGTAAATGAAATTTAAGTAACTAACCATCACCCCGTTCCTCAGGGGTATGCAGAGAGGACGGATGGCCAAACAACTCGATCTTGGGGTACACTTCTCCCTTCATTCACATTCATACAATGTCTCATGTCTTCGTCGGATGTCCCGGGCTTCTTCTTCCATTCACTTTCGCATCATAATTCTCCTTACACTCTTCGTTCATTCGGTCTACATGCCCAAACCATCAGTTATTATTAATTTCTGCAAGTATTTAAAAAAAATTATTATTTTGACAGCTGTTTCGGCGTTCAAATTCCTCGACATGAAGATTTTTGGACGATAAATATTAAAAGAATTGTCTATTCTGGTAAAAAGGTTAAATATATATTGTAATGTGTTTTAATTTAAATGGGTGAGAAACCCACCAATATTTTTTTTTTTAATTTAAATACTTTTTTTGAAGCAACGTTTATTGGGTACGGAGACAGCGATCTTAAAATCTCTTCCACAGACGTCATAGATTGTTCGCGATAAACCGTTTTCAGATATAATTTAAATGAGTTTAAATACTGTCTTGAATATTTAATAACAAATACATAGCGACATTTCCTCTGATGGCCAGTCGTTAATAGTGTGGTATTTATCCGTAGGTGCTTGTAAACCTGCATGGATATTGATTCAAACTCATGAAAAGTGACTCCATGACTTCTGAAAACGTAGTTACTCCAACAAGCATCCTTGAAATATAATTTATTTAAAATAATGATCATCGCATGGGCTTAGTGAGAATATATTACCCATGAATAATGCATGTCCCTCTGCTACTAGATGCCCTGTGGTCTGATTTTTTTTTTCAATTAACCCTTCTCTCAAATACACCGAACACAGCATTTTTCGGTACACAGCGAATTCACAACGACGAGCTTTGTCTAAATTTGTAGGGATTTTATTTAACTACGGGAATTTCTCATTAATTAATTCAGATTGAAGGCTGCTTTAAGCAAGACGCATAACGCTTTGTTTCCTTTGTGCCGGTAACAACAAGTCGGCTCTAACAACGGACAGTTTAATGAGCAATATGTCACGTTGTAGAAATAATTCTGCTTCCAGATCACACGACCTCCATGACCACTGACATCAGAATTAATAAACCTGCCCTAAGTACGACTTCGACAGCTGGACGCAAAGGTCACATGACACCCATTTTGGCACCAGCTACCGTCCACGTTTATTTCGCGTGATTTCAACGGCGGTGAGCAAATTACAAAACATTTATTAAAAAGGTCAAACTAAATACTCTAACAAAATATTATGTTTTTGTAAACAAGCCGAACCTTTTTACTTATTTGGCGTTTTACTTAAATTGGCGGTACCAATTTATTTTTAAATCATCACCAACCAGTTTCGCTAATTCCAAGTTTCATCAAGGTAAAATTTATAATTAAACAAGAATACATAGAGTGAGCATATACATATATATATATATATATATATATATATATATATATAGGTGAGATATATAAATATAATAAGAGGGAAACAAAATATTAAACGATACAATGGTAGGGTGAGACAGAGATATGCTTTCATGTAATAGAATGGAACAACACATAAGAAATAAAGAGACAGAGACAAATGTAGAGAGATTAAGGAGAATTTTTTAGCTAACGGTTTTTTTGTCCCAACATCCATAGCTATTCAAACATCTTAGATGTTCTTTGATTCTAATATTTGCATTACGTGCTGTCTTAACAATGTAAAATGCCGAACGGTTATTACAAACCAATTAATAGATGCCCTCGGGCATAGCTGGTTGTCCTTATCTTTTAAATAATTTAAAAATTTACCTTCAGATGGAAGGTTTTTTACGCTGTTCGTAGAAAAATTATTGACATATAGAACCCTACGCCATTGGTAACCAAAATTAATATTACCGATTCTATTGTGGAAATTGCCAATCAAGTGGAAAAGATCAAACCAGAAATCATAGCACCGGCGGTAATATTTTCCACCAAAATGGTTTTGACATTTGATAATTTAGTACCTTTAAAAATAGAGGAAGCCATTCAAATTGATATTAATATTCATAATAATCGACTTAATTTATCTTACTTATTTATTTATACTGCGTTTTTACAGGTGCTTACACTTACGTGAAAATAATCCAATTAAAAAACTCAGTTAATACACACAAAATACAAATAATCAGACAAAGTATGGGCAAACTTAAAATTATAAAAACCCACCCAATGATACGTAATATAATAGAAACAAGAGACAAAAAGAGAGACACGAGTGATACATAATATAATTAGCACAATCATCGTTGCATATTATTAAATAATAGCAGGACATTTTTTTCTGAAACCGTACAAATTATCGACAAAAATGTCTACATTAGCACAACATATCATATTATATAGTCGACACATTGGAGGCAGAGGACTAAAGTAGACAAAATTATTTCTGAAAGTATTCAGGTGGAATGTGTTATGGCATCTTATACAATAGGAATTAGGTACATTTATTTCAATACTGCTAAGAAGTTTTCAGTCCCATATTTGATATATTTCCCGTTAACTCAAAATTTCCCGGTTCTTCTGAATCCCTCCCTCCTTGACGTTTTGTTTCTATCTTTTCTATATTGTGTTGATCGATAATGTTACATGTAAGCATATGTTTATCTCACTGTTGCATTCTTTCGTTTGAAGTTTAGTACAAAGCGTTTGTTTAATTTACCACAAATTAATTGCGTTCTTTGAAAACATTAACAACAATAAGGATAATTTTTTTTATACATAATGGCAGGTGTATTCTGTCATAGTTGCATGGTTAGAAAATGATTTTTTGAATAAAAAAGAAAAAAACAAATTTGAAAAGCAGGTATTTGGTTATTATATGAAACCACTGACTTTACGCCAGAGAGAGTGGAATGAGTAGACATCGGGCTTTGGGGATATAAATAAACGACACGACATCTTATCGGCGGCTTAAGAATGATGCTATCCGCAAAACGTTTTATTCTCGCTTAGCCGAATTTATCTTTGGTCGCCCGAATTAATGAAACTTAAGGTGGCGTGAAAGCCTCATTGATTACTGAAATGACCATAGTAAAGCCTTTTTGGCTCTGGGCTCTGATGCCACGGATTGGAAACGTTCAGTAAGTTCTAAAACATACATTTTTTGGTAGAGTTTACTGTGGGAATGGATTTTTTTTTGTTATTAGTTTTTTTTGTTACATACATTCAATACATACGTTTTATAACTGTATTAAAATAATTTAAAACTTTTTGCCGATTTCTATTTTTGATCCGACCTGTTTCAACCTATCACGGCCATCTTCGACTGGTAGACTGGTACTGGTATTATAATGGAATTCCACCACGAATTGTCAGTATTTTAATGCATATAGTCCGGTCAGTGGCTGAGTTGGAATCACGTCTGTTTCCCACACAGGCGTCGTGAGATTTTTTAAGTACTTTATTCAGGTTATTTTTTTATACAGTTGTATTTTACATAAATCTTACGAAACTGATTATATTCAGTTTGAATGTAAGAAATCTCTCCCAGATTACAAGTTTTAGTTTAGAATGCACCAATTTATTATCATTAATTTCAATTTTTTTCATTAACGTATTTTGAAATGACCTCGTTCCCTATTGCTACTCCTGTCACATAATGGTCAGACATTTTATTAGTAGCAACACATGAAGGTACAGTTTTACAGCGGTTACGTATTGCAATATGGTCAATACATCAAGTACTCGATCACGCTACTAGCGACATTTTCAGTTTAGTGTGATGGCAGGAGGAGATTTTCAAATTTTGTCAGGTTAGGTATTCTTAACAAGGAAATTCATAAAAAGGATTTCATAAAAAAGACTTACGTATAGGTATTTAAGTATAATGAAAAAATTCCACATAGGAAAGTCCAGCGCGTGGGTATACTTGGGGTAGGTTAAGAGCAGGTTAAAATAGTTTACTTGAATTAAATTAATGAAATTTCTAATACCATTGCCGCTATTGCTTTTCCTTCTCGTTTTACAATGGAAGATGCTCTTATAATAACTCTTGAGTGAAAACAATTCAAAACCGATGTATTAAAGTGGGTTTTACTATGTTAGTGACCATCTCTGAATAGCCAGATAGGTACTTCTTAACCTTTCTGCTCCACTTCTCCCGCCATCACGACATTCTCCATAGAATATGGAGATTCTGGCCTCTTCCGATCGGACTCTTTCGACCCATCATCGCCTTGAACCACAGTGGGAGGAATGTATTCATACGTCCGTCGCTCCTGGACGCACTGACCCCCAGATTCCTATCCATCCCCGATACCTTTTTCCTTTCCTGAACTTCCTATCCTTCCTAAACTTAAAAAGTCCCTCTGCACAGCATACCCAAAGATGACATAGGCCTTAAGGGAAATAATTTTCTTCATAGCCTCATGTGTAGTTAACGTAAAAAAAATATTGGATGCCATAGTAACTATTAAAATCTTGTGCACCTTATTACATTAGGTCCACGCTTTACACTTAAGTAGGTACTCGCATATACTTTTTCGTACTACTGTATGCGGTATTATAATTATTTCTTCTCCCATTTAATTTTGTGGTAAAGACTATTTTATTGATATGTTTAAATAAAAATTATCTTCACGACTTACCAACAGTGATGGCAATATTCTTCTCCCTGTGTAGATACTCCACCAACGGAGCGGAAACGAACCCTGCTCCCAGCACTAGCACGTGCTTCTCCGGCTCGGTGGTCTCACCCTCAGTCTTCTGTCGAGACCTCCCGCTGCAAACAAAATTATACGCTAGCGCATCAAAACATTAAAAAAATCTAAGTAATCTTTATAAGTAATCTTTATGAAAATATGTGGATACCTCTCTGGATCTGAGAACTGAACTCTCTGGATCTGAGAACTGAACTCTCTGGATCTGAGAACTGAACTCTCTGGATCTGAGAACTGAACTCTCTGGATCTGAGAACTGAACTCTCTGGATCTGAGAACTGAACTCTCTGGATCTGAGAACTGAACTCTCTGGATCTGAGAACTGAACTCTATGGATTGAGAATGGGTGTCTCTTTCATCAGATTACTTTAATTGAATAGAATGTTAACTAATTACTACTTATTTAGCAGCGGTCGAAACAATACGCCTTGAATTTGAATTTTTAGCACTAAATTGTCTATGAATAATTTACTAGTTACGGTAAATTATTCCATTGGCAAAAGACGTTTTTATTTTTTTTTTATGTACGCAAAATATGTTGCATGGACCGCAGTATTTATCCTAACTAACTAACTATCACGCCCTTTCTCCACAGGGTTAGGCAGAGAGGACGGACCGCCAAACAACTGGATCTTGGCATACACTTCTTGCTTCATTCACATTCATACAACGTTTCATACATGTCCCTGGCTTCTTACATTCATATTAGCGTCATATATTCTCCTTACACTTATTTCTTCGTTCATTTGCTCTGCTTGCCCAAACCATCAAAGCTTCCCTTTCTTAATCTTACTCATTTAGCTTATCAGTTTTGCATTCATAACGAATCTTAACATTTTGAACACGATCATACACGGTTTTACCAGATATTCGCCTCAGAGATCTCATTTCTACAGCATTCAGTTTACTTTCATCCTTCCTCTGCCAGTTTCATGCCACACTACCATACATCAGTATTTCGTACTCTCTCTTTCAAACCCCATGGCTTTAGATTTACTTACATTCATCATTAGCTCATTCTACTATTACATACTTCGTTCATCCTAGATACGAGGTACTATAGAACTTACATACTGTTAGCAATCAGTACCGCATCATCAGCATACAACAGAGAATAGTATATCATATTTTCAAATTATTTATTTTCGCGCCCAAGCCCATTTCTTTCAATTCTTGAATACAATTATCCATGTAAAGATTAAAAAACCACGGTGATATTTCGCAACTTTGCTTAACACCTTTTGAGATGTCAAACCACCCCGTAAAATTACCGTTTACCCTAAAATATGCAACGCTTCCCTCTTACAGAGATGCTATTACCTGTATAAGATTCGTATTCGCTCCATACTTGGACAATACCTTCCATACCTTTTTTTCTGTGAACACGGTCATATGCTTTTTTGTAGATCTACAAAGGTACAGAAATTTTTCTGTTTTTTTGCCAGGAACTTCTTTGTAAGCATTCGTAACGAGAAAATCTGATCCATGCACCCCCTTCCATTCATAAATTCATCTTGCACATCCCATATTTTATCATTTGTTTTAATTTGCACCCCTTCGATCAATATCCTACCATATAGCTTTCCAACTGAACTTAGCACGATAATAGCCCTGTGATTTCCATCTTTCATACGTGACCCTTTACCTTTCTATATAGGGATGATCACAGCCCTTCTCTAATCTAATGGCGTGTAACCTTTCTCTAAACACTACTTTAAAAGTTTGCATAACATACATAAGCATGTGAGAATTATACGGATATCTCCTTTAAAGTATTCAGCATCAATATTGTCGAAACCAACAGCCTTACCATTCTTCATACATTTAATTGATCTTTTTATTTCATCCATGCTGATTTTGGGAACATTCACTCCATCGTTATTCATACCTGAATGGCCACTGGAATGCTTGCGTACTTATTTCACGTACCTCTCTAGCAGATTCACAAAGGCTCAATTTTATGTGGTCCACTTATCTATTAATAACTAATTTTGTCTACTATTAATATATCCACTAACCACATAATTTGGCCATTCTAACAAATCTCTGAATGACGTTTACTGGAAGTTCAAAATAACTTTACTCGTGGGAGTTCGCTTGAACTATTCATCAATTAGAAATAGCCCTTCAAGAGCAATCAAAACGTGCCTGATAACGATTCAGGTAAAACTGACAAAGCATAGAACCATGCATAACGTCTCCACCGCCACGTACGAACAGTTTAACGACTATATTGTAAGACTATGTAAGGTAATGACCACTAAACTATCCCAATATGTGCTCCATTGTATATATATATTGTTATATTTATTTTCAATTTTAATGTTTTCGCGTTAAGCCTCCGTATTCTTAATTCCTATATACGAGTACATATTACGAACTTTCCTTAAAAGCTTGAAGTTTTTATACACTTAAAAAAAATTAAATTAAAAGATAATCTCAATTCAGATATCTTGTTTAAAGCGTAATTAAACGAAATTCCCTTGAGAGAAAAAATAACACGTGTTATTCTGTTATTTAGGATGGTGTAGGTACGAAAAAATTCACAGCGTTTCTTTAAATACTACGTAAGGCTAGAAATGTAATACGCGATAGCGCCAACTGAAATATTTTGGAAAAAATGCTTTTAGCGTGTAGTACTTTCATATGTTAAAATGAATTGTGTTTTGGCGAGTGTACACACGGAATATCAAATGGAATAAATTATTTCTTGTAGATTTTAAGCTCAGGTCCTTCAAGAAACTTATAACAACTTATTACATTTAATATTCCGTATCTACATCCGCCAACAAATAATTCATCTCAGTATTTATAAGCATCAAAATTGTTTTATCTAAAATATTTGTTAGTCAGCAGGTTTGCGATTTTTGATATTCTATACCTACTTTATAATAACATCTATATTTATTATTATTTTTCCTATGTAAAGCAGATATTCTTCAATATACACTTTATACTTATGTTTATTGTATCACCTTTATGTAAAAGCGTTTTTTAATCGTATAAATAAATAAAATCAATCGCCTACGCCCTAAACATAGATATTAGCTACCTTTATATTAGCTCGCTCCCTCTTTCTCTTTAAAACATTTCTCACTCAGTACAAAACACTCTTCTTTTCAAACAATCTTCAGTTTCCTTTCGAAGAGTTTTGATGGGTGTTAAAACATGGGAAAAGAAAGTCTTGTATCTTTGTATCTGTGAACCATTACTGAGCTGCAAACTGACTTACGACAACACATATGATTATAACTAGTACTAAAATAACATGTAAAATTCAAACAAAAACGTTACACGGAGTATGTGTCTATCTTCATTGTGTATTTACAAATTGAATCTGAGAGCCTCCACTCAAAATCTGTACAAGTTCCTGCTTTGCTTATCTACGTCATCATTCATGAAGGTTTTCTAAGTGATTATGAACATTCTTCACAGTTTTCAAGCGGCTGAGAGTCGCTCGCAGGGAGCTATCTTGTGATATTTCAAGGAGGTTACAAAAGCTCGAGTAAAATATGTTAAATATAAAACCAGTGCTGAAATCTAATACGACGTGAGCTTAAAATATTGAAAGCATCTTAGACGTTTTGGCGTTTTCGTTTGTGATACATAAATAAATGGAATATTAATAATAATAACAATAATTATAACGTTTTATTATCTTATTTTGTTTTATAACAAAATAACAAATAACGATATCCTCATTGGGATTTCCCGTGCTGAGGATTTCATTTACAAAATATTAAATTACATTATATTAATTTGATGTGCTTGATTAGTCTGTACTTGGTGTTAACACATTTTCTATTTCAGATCGCCCTATGTAACGTATCCAGTGTTTTATTTGATTATTAAATTTATTATGGTTGTTGTGATTTGTAAATGATAGTGGGATTTTCATACATAACATTGAAATACTTAACTGAAAACTCAATACTGGTATGTTTATCACACTTAGATAACATAAAATTGGCGTAATATATTTAGTTTTCATTGAATTATGGTTAAGCGTTGTTAAACAATTCATAAATTAAATACTGAAAAAAATGACAAGCTGATACCTGGCAATACACTAATATGAAAAAAAATCAATATTTTTTTAAAAACATTGGCAGTTTTAGGGGATTTTTATATTTAAAGTTTTTTTCATTCAATTTAAAATCGGATAATTTATGAAAAAGTTCTGCCAGGCAGTTTTTCATAAATAAATCGTTTTTTAAATAAAAAAGTTAATATTACATTTAAAAAACTACACATAATAACTGTGTTGTTCAAATTAAACTTGATCATTATAAAAATAAAAATAGTTGCAAGGAAATTAATTTAAGAAAATTGTGAGCTATGATTGCGTTATTTACCATATAACAGTGGCGTGCATTGCTCTATGACCAGACAGTAGAATATGTGTAGTTTATCATGTTCGGGTGTGAATTTTATTATGCATTGCATATCTGAAAATTTGTTTTTTGTTGTTGAAAATCAATTTTTCATTAATTACTTACTTTCATCAATTATTTAAAAAAAAATTTCATGTTTATAATTTCTTTTATTTGTTTAGTATTTGTCTATAGTTTTCATTGTGTTTAGTATATTATTTATCCTGATGAGGAGAGCTTTGCTTCTGAAACATGTCGATATTATATATCAAAAACAGTTGTTAAAACAAAGTAATTCTTATTAGTTTATTAGTTATGGATAATATTATATTTACCTATAACTAATAAAACGACGCGCAGTTTTATTATTAGTATTTATAAAATCATTTCCTTATAAACAAAGCTTACCCGAAATGATTTTCTCCGGATAATGACAGACCTTACAAAATATTATGAAGATCCACACAAAAAATCTTCTACCTTCTCCATGGGCCCAATGAAAGATAAAACTTTTCATATTAGCTTGTTCCCAATTCCGGCGTTGAAATGTTGTCAATCTTTTATCAGAAAATCGGACCGTACCCGGGCGTGTGGAAATTGGATTCGCTATCTTTACCGCATTTCCGTCTCTAGTGCGATGGCCGCCCGACGAGGCCCATAATCAAAGTATGTTTCGGACGTGATGGACGACTTTATGAATGACGGAATTCACACGACTGACCTCTGACCCGAGGATGTGACACGTTTAAAGAGGTCAAAAATTCTCGCCAAATCTCCGCAATGTCCCAAACTTGTATGATTTTTTATGATTTGGAAACCTTATTTTATCCCTGAGCTTCGTTGAAGATTTCCAAAAAAGTTTCGAGTTTATTATTTAATATCAAGACCCATCGAATATTATTGTTTTAATAAAATTAACATACAGTTTAAATGTGCACTTTCAGTGAGTTGACGCGCTGTTTAATTATAATCAATGTTTTAACGTTTCTTAATATGTTTTCATTAGGAGAGATAATGAGATTAGCAATCAATGAGTGATTTACATTCACGGCTTCTCGACGTTACTCTTTCTCAAAACTGTTTTGAAAAGCATAGAACTTATGTGATTTCTTTTCTGATTATACGACAGTGTAATTGATACTTCTGAGCTTCAAAAAGCATGACGGAAATTACGTTCAGACCTTCTGAAAACAATAAATTAAGTAATTTATTCCAAATAAAAAATCCGTACAAATATATTGAAGCAATATTTAATCATATGAGAGTTAAAAGAGGGGCACACAAATAAATAGTCATTTTATCGTTAGGATAATAAAGAACTCTAAAATAAGTAGAGTAAGAAGCATGTATGAACCTTTTTAAATTTACCAATGAAAACGCACTATCCAAAATAATTATAATAAAATTCGGTAGTTAAATTATTAGCTCAAAAAATTTTATACGTACGGAGGCATATTATAAAATTTTTGCATAAAAATTCATAAAAATAGCCTGAGATATGTAAATAGGCCGGAACACACTTATAATACTCGTTTCACGCAAAATCAAGGATTAATCGTTACTAAACATATAAATAAACATGGACGCTAGACTGTATAATACTAGACTGCGAAAATATGTTGCCTGCTGAAATTTTACAATGTACAAATGTAAAATCGAACATGTTCAAGACGCGGCTTGCTTAGGGAAATGGTTTGTATTAGATTGATTACACGGATCAACATATTGTGTGCTGATTTCGAAAATGTCATTTTATTTTTGTAGCACATCAGATTTTGGGGGGATTCGGATTTTGGTATTGTAATAAATTATAATATTAGGGAAAAATAATACTCGTAAATCAGTGTCAACCTTTTTTGTATTATTTACCCTGTTGAACTTCGCCAATGTGCAAAATCTCTCTTTTAGAGTGATCATTGTGTTTGAACGTTTATCTGTGAAAGATTATCTAAAATTTGTCTTAACAAACGTGTGGAAATAGTATTACACATGCGGTGAACTTACCCCATTATCGCCAAAGAAAAAAATGACTTCCCTGGATAAAAAAAAACATACGAACTGTATATTAAGTGCAAAGTAGGTGATCGGGATAAACCATGTGCACCTCTCATAAGCAATGTCGATGCACACAGACTCTTAGAGTATAGTTAGAGGATTGCAAAAATCAATACCCAGTGATTGCAATTTTTACCTGACTAATGTTTACTAAAAAAAATGTTTTACCATTAAAATAAAGTTTGAAAAAATAACATTATCGGTTAAAAATATGTGTTTTTCTGATTTTACTGTGCTTTTACTGACCATTAGTGAATTTTTATCAAGTAATTGTGGTAAGCAAAACAGCAGAACCTACAAACATATATCTAATATGTATTTTATAAAAAATGTCTTATGTAAAACATACTAAATTCGATACTTAATAACTTCCCACATTCAACTAATTTTTGCTAATTTTGGTAATTACTGTGTTTTTACTTACCACGCTAGTATATACATATTAATGAATCTACCTTAACGAAGTTTTATAATTTTTTCAATGTTAAAAGCATCCGTTGACACACTAATGAAATGTCGTTTATCGAGACTTTTTTTACTATTTTAATACAGTTTTGTTTGTTACATTTTCCTGTTATTTTGAAATTTTAATAAAAAGTTTAAAATAACAATGTCATTGAAAAAATACTCACGAATAAAGCAACAGTTTTGTGGAGGTGCAGTAACATGCCCATACATGACTTTTTGTATAAATTTTCAAGCTGATCAAAAGAGAAAATGAACAATCTATTGACAAAAAAAAAAGTTTAATCTCTCTGCTACTGAAAGGTGGAATTATATTGAGATGGGTTCTATTTTGTAAGCGACCTTTTAAATATCAATGGAAATTCAACTTATTGTACAGATACTCAAAAAGGAATGCATAAATAAAAATCCCTTAAAAATGCGCTTTGATTATTGTTGATGGATTGGTTGATTACAATTGCGCAAACCTTTCATCTGTTGATCCAATTAAGATTATCAACGAAACCAAAAAAAGAGCAGGACTTCGCAAACCGAGGTTAGCGTAAAGCTATTAATTCTAATTGATCTCCGGTGATATTCCCTTGTAAACAGTTCCCATTTCCCATAGAGAAGACTCATGCCACATAAGCTCACCATTCGAGAGTTTTGCTGGTTCGGATAAACAAACTGATTTCTGAACTGTATGTATGTTCACATTAAACAATATGTTTTCTTTTGTCGTGTGCCTACGGAGTACGTAACTTTGCGTAACATTATATTTCTGTAATTCAAGCTTTTTAAAAATTTCAAAAGTACGTATTCTTATTTTAAGAACTGCATATATAATGAAAATTTATATCGCCGGTCTTACAATAGTTTATGGTGTAATCAAATGGTGAGCGCAGTTGCCTTCCAAGCAGTTCATATGAATTCGATTCTCGGCCGTTGTGTAGTCATGTAGAACATTTCAATATAATAAAATAATTTTTTTGCTTGACTTATCACTTTTTTTTTTTACTTTTTCAGTAAAAACCTGTCATATCTGACCAAATATTGATTTAATTGAATTGGGAATGATTTCATTCGATTAAACACTGATAAAACCATAGTAAATGATAACTCACTCGACCTAGTGTTCCCCTCGAATCCCTAGAATCCCACTTCCCTCTGGCCAAAAAGGGGTGTTCCGACACTTTAATTTGGGCGGTCTCTGCAGATTTTCATTTCTGCTGCCTAGTTGACTGCATTACCAAATATTCATGAATGTAGAAATTTTGTCAATTATTTCATGAATTTTGGGTCTAATTTTCTTCTACTTCGTGGCAACATATATTTTTTTTAAATTTTATTAGTATTTGTTTTATGAGTTTGCACTGGTATTATAATGTCAGAAATGAAGTAATATAATATAATTGTATTGTACTTACATATGAGATTTATTTGAAACATTTTTGTGACAATAATGTTATTTCGATATTTAAATTTTATAAGCCTACTGTGACATTCTAATTTATAAAAGTGTTTGGTAATTCAATCACAAATTTTTATTTTTATGCTTTGTTAATTAACTTGTAAAAATGCTAACATCAATTAGTGGAGTTAAAAATTTAAATTTAAACAATAAATTTAAACAAGTTTCAAAAAAATAAATTATGTGAGTACCGCACAAGAGTCCCAGCTACTCACAACCGTCTGGAAATAGTGAGACTATGGCATCCCTTATCTGGGTATGTTGTGAGGTTGAAGGTATTGATGATGGGAAGGAGATGGGGAACAGAAGCCTGACTATTCAGATCTGGTCACCAAACACGGCTAAAAACCATTTCAAGCAACGTGTAGGTTTTGAATGGTGTTCTATCACCGAGCGGTACTGACAGTATCTACCACTATGAAACGTGCTTCAAATATACTACAAATTATTTTTAAAGAATAAATTGTGAAATAATACAATTTAATCAAATAAAGTTTACTTGCATACGCCAGGATTTGAACCCGCGACGTCCGAATTCGTAGCCAAGGATCATATATGACCGGTCAGAGACTGGGCTAGCAAGTCTCACTCAGGCGTCGTGAGTTCAATTCCTCGACTGCCTAAGTCCTCTATTACGACACAAGCAACATCTTCCCGCTTACTGTGATGGTAGTAGTAGATTTTCAAATACAGTCAGGTTATTCGCAACCAGGGAATATTTTTCTTTCTTTAAAAAAAAGAATAAGAAAATGAATACTCAATCACGGAGACCATCAGAAATGTAAAGAAACAATTAAAAAAAAATAACGTTGTTCTATAATTTCGGCATGCTGTATTAAAACCAGGTAAATTTGGTTAATCGATTATGTTATGATTTTGAAAATGTTTTAAATAAATTCAAACAAGTTGCCCGAACCCTGAAGTAATGTGCCGTTTACACTGCCAAGTGTAAATACGACCGAACCGTAAATAATTGAGTATTACACTCAGGGCGTTAGCTGTACGCTGTACAAACGCAGTTGTCGGATTATGTCGATAGACGGTACCTGTTTGCGTTGCGCAGGTCGTTGATATACTCGTAGGCCGGAGTTAGCTTCCCATTGCTGGCGATGATGGCCTGAAATCACAGAACAAATAAATTGGTTATTGTTTTTCACCCCCGGCACATTAATTATGTTTGGAAAGTGGTAACTTTATGATAATATTCCCATTTATAATTAAAGACTGAACCTTTTCGACTTTTACATTGTTATTACAAACATGGTAACAGACTTGGACAGCCTCCATCGCTACAAAGTAATTATATGATTTTATTCAGGGTTTAACGAAACGTGATGCTCACTTACAGATGCCACGTTGTACATTACGTGTATTATATTATGATTTTAACTTCTAAAACAAAATTTGTCGCCACGCACTCATTTTTTTCTATTAATTAAACCACCAACTCTGTAATATAATCATGTAAACCATTTTATTATTATTATTATAATTTTAAGCATCTTCTTGTGACACTTTAGGAAACATTACTGTGTAAATATATAACCATCTGAACGCAATATGTACACTCCGCTTCTCTACACAAGCATATATTATTTAATCAATTTAAAAGAGAAGTATAATATTGCAATGAATTAAATTGTACTAAATTTCAATAATGAAAAAAACAGCATTGGGAAAAAAAACATTTGTACAGCATCCTTTATGTGATTTCCGCCAAAATGGCGCTATAAAAATCATCAAAATATTATTATTATCACGTACCAAATCATTATTCAATAGATATGAATACTAAAATATCGTTTAATTTCTCGGAACGGTCAGAACGATAGTATCTGTGGACCCGGTATTGATATATCAGATATGCGGCGGTATCATAATACGCATTTCTGTTACAAACATCTTCCCTAGTCTTCCAGTTTATATATAAAAAAGTTGGATATGGACTTTCTTTGAACGCTGATAAATCAGTTGCGGATATGAATGTATTTTTGCACTTTGGTACAATGCACCTACAATAGTAACGAGACACTGATATTCTACAATGTTTCCTTCAATTAAAAGCAGTTAAATTTGAGTATAAAGTTCTCGAAGTTTTGGATGCAATCCACCCAATATCGATTACCGCTAATCCGAAAGCTGGTGTGACGTCACACCCAACAAGCCATAGATTTCGTGCGTTTTGGTGGGCTTTAAAAAATCGAAATTTTAACAAATTTTTTATCCATGAAAACGAACTTTAAAAAAAAAATTTAAATACGGAAAATTAAGTTAGGATGTCAACATTAATAAAAAAAAAATTGACTGGAGTTCCTTATTGTAAGGTGAGGTGTTTTAACTGCAGTTAGGTGGTATCGGTGTTAGTCTGTATTTGATATTAATATATTTTCTATTTCAGATTAATGTAACGTGTCCAGCGTTTTATTTCATTTTTAAATATATTATTGTTGTGATTTTTGAAGGAGAGTGGGGTTTTGTTGTGGAGTTAGAACCATATTCTATTTTTTGTCCAAATGTTGTGCGTTTGGTTCCTTGTTGGATGTGTTTTTGAGTCTGAGATCTAGTGTCTGTAATATGTGTGTTTGTTGTTATTTCTTAGTTTTAGTGTTTATGAATGTAAGATAGTATTGTTTTATTTACATAATTTTAAGATTGTTAAAAATCATGTCAGTGCTAGTTCTTACAGGGACTTTTAAGTATAATTTTCATGATGGCTATTTGTGTTCTAATGAGTAAATTAAGAATATTATCATTAGCACTATATGAAACGGAACAATTTGTAATTACAAATTTAAAGCTCAAGTCTTTCAAGAAACTTATAAAAATACTGGTTACGATGGTTTTACCATATGATATTGTATTTTTATTAGACTTTTGATAGACTTGAGCATTAACTTTCAATTACAATTTAATCAATTTCATATTCCACGTGTACACTTGCCAAAAAACAATTTATCTCAATATTTAAAAGCATCACATGCTAAAGGTGTTTTTTTTTCTAAAATATATAAATTACCGTGTGTGTGAGCGTGTATTACGTTTCGTTTAGCCTTCACCCATAATATTGGGCTTTTAAGCATTGGTTCATTAGAAATTACAGTATGCCGAAATATGCCACGACACACACTTTAAAAGTTTTTTTTAAACGAAACTTGATACATTCAATGAAAATTAAACAATATTTAAAAATAAAATAAATTAATACTATCCCAATGTATATTTACCCGTGAAGGAGTGGTGATTTCGAAACCGGTAGAAAAATACTCAAGTAAAGTGATGGTACACGTTAAAAAAATTGCATAATATCTGAACTGATCGGGGCAGTGTCTTTAAATAAACTTTCCCCGAATGATGAAAAATACCTTTAACGCCTTTATGTTATATATAAATAGTGCATCAGATTTCTTTGAAAACATATTTAAAATTTGTAATACGATGCACGGTAGTATAAAAATGTTATACCGGATTTTAAATAATACTTCCTAATCATTATTCGGAATCTCTTAGGACTTAACTTAGTCGTTTCGACTAACACTGCTTGCATTTTACTCTGTACCTATCTCTCTAACGAATGCACCGATCGCGCAATTTTCCGTGCTAATTCAGCCTCCAACGAGGGCTTGCATCAGGTAACCGCGGTACGGGAGAAAGAGCCGCCATTTTCTACGTACGACATTCTTATTATTCCATTCCGCATATATGTCAATTGTACCAAAGTTTAAAGACTTTTGTTTTGTAAGAAAATTTACCATTTTTAGTTAGATATAGAGAACGAGAAAAAACTTGGTATAATTTCCGTCATCTTTCTATCGATTTATATTACTGATAATGTTAAGTTCAAAAGAGTTATGGTGTCAAGGTTAAAAATATTATTTGTTAAATTAAATAATATTCAAGCAAAGATAAAACTTTCCAGGTAACGAAAAAATGACAATATTTGAAAATCTCCTACTACGATCACATAAAGCGGAAAATGTTGCTTGTGTCATGATGGGGGACTTGGCTGAGACCCAAACGCGATTCAAACTCAGCCACTAACTAGTCTTTTAATGTTTAATCAAAATAAAAATCGGATAGGTATATCTGGTACATTATCTAAAATGAAAATAAATTCTGATAGAACCTTGCAATCCTACAAAAAGGTAACAGTTAAAAATATTGAAAGATATTACTAATTGTAAAATTGAGGTACGATATCGATAAAAATGGCGGAAAGCAATAATGTCGCATTAGCTCAATGGTTATAGTGCTAGTCCCGGTGGGTCCCAGAAGTCTTGACAAATCAGCCACCGACCGGTCGATAAACTACAAACACGTTCTGATTTTTTATTTTTTTATATATAGTTGTCTTTATAAAATAGCATACACGTTTGAAACATTAGTAAATAAAAAATGCATTTTGTGAAGATCGGTAGTAGTGTTAGTCAAATTGGCAAATGATTAGCCTTCTAAAGGTTAAAATAGAATGAATACACTTTGCTTTTGTTCTTCATTCTTTTTCTGGATCATTGTCTAGCAGCATCCATTAAGCGATTTTATAATTCGTTATCTGCAAAGGCTTTGCAGAAGAAATTTGAATACAGAAACCTTTTATACGGAACAAAAGGTTTGTCCATTTGAAACTGAACTAGAAGAATAAAAAACCTTGGAATTAACTCCCCAATTCCAAATTCAAAAACAAAATAAACAATTTACATTAATGAAAAAGTGAGTTTTTATGTTCCAAACTTTCAGGTCAAACCGTTTTTGTTTGTATACTCTTTGAAACTGAGTCGACGCGATAACGAGACTCGTAGAACGTGAATCGAGAAAACGTTCTCATAAAACAATTTTCATATTTGATGTCGGTATAGAAGGCCTCTAGCTCTTTACGCTTTCCAACGATGGAACATATGGCGTTGCGGAATGCTTTTCGTTATGGGAATATCATCACCAGCCACATTCGCGACTCGGAATGTATTGAAAGTTGATAGCGTCTGCAAAACACGTTTTTATGGCAATATTTTAGCTCTTTTCTGAGAATATTTAAAGCAAAAAATTGAAGGAGACTTGAAAGTTGTCAACTTGAAGTGCCCATCTCAAAATAGTCGTAAAATGACACGAATATGAATGTTTTTACAATGTTTATATGGTTGCCGGTTTTACTACCAGACCACTACACTAGTTTACGATATCGTTTTAATGTTTAACAATATAAAAAAGTAAATCATTCAATAATATGACGTTTTGTCTTTTTTTGGACTAAGTGGCAGTGATAGAACTAATATTAGTACCTGAACATGTTTGCTTTCCGCAATAATTTTAAGCAGAAAATGCTATATAAGCCCACGGATTTTTCTGCTTCAGGCGAAAAGATTTGAGTGAAAAACGAATTATTTTCGATGTAGTATTTAAAAAAAAAAAAAAACTTACATAATAAAATTGACAGCCCTGATTTACTTCAGCTAATTTTCCGGTTAGAAACGCAAGTTATCATTACCGTTCTATTGCAACAATACTGAAACGGCCGCACAATTTAACACACCGTTACATAGAAATCAAAACAGGTTAAATATATGCACATATTGCAGATATATGGAATGTATCGCTGATACAGTACAAACATGTACTCACAAACTCATTTATCTACCCTGATATAATCACGGTGGATATTCTTCTGTAATATTTTTTTTTTACTTACTACAAAATATTATACATGTATCTCTACAAATTGTAATTATGTATATAATATTTAAATATATGACGAATAAAAATATTATAAACCACTTCAATTTGAAATATTATTAACTTCATTTAATTTAATTTTTTTTTTTCATTCCCCTGTCCCAATTTGTATATACCTTCAACAGACGCTTATTCTTGTTTTATTCTTTCCAGATATTCTTGAATTTTATCTTTGTTATCATACACGCCCATAAGGGTTCTTTATTGCTCACATATTTTTTTCGTTATCTTATGTAAAAACCGAAAGCTGAAAATGATAAAAAAAAACTTCCAATTAAGAATGTTGTGAATTGTTTTTGTTATTTTACTGAACCTAACAAAAGCTTTACGGCAAAATCAAGTACCGATTTTCTTAAAATAAATCAAGCCATTACTCAAAATTTTCGAATTTTAAAAACTTGACCCACGAAATTTCACCCCTTTTAAAAATACCCCAAAAACACGTGGGTATTCTCAACAAAGTTCGTCTTTTAATGAGGGGATTAATTAGCCACCACAAACTACACTAGGGGTGACAGAGAGACGCTTTGGGGATGAATTATAACATTTAAACTTTATGAGCCTACACGCTTATGCTGTTATGGGGTCGTTTCTAACAGATCCGTTAAACCCTAAAAAAGTTGTATACTTTTAAGTGTAGTACCTATTTATTTATAATAATGAGAGTATAATTTGTACAGCGCAATTTTAGTAAACAACCATCTCAATGTAGCTTTCATTGGGATACATTTATATCTCGTTAATATGAGGATCAGTACTAGAAAAAAAAACACTTCGCAAAAGACAAAATGTTTTCAGATTTATTAGAATTTTATAACGAAATAAATCAATATGTTTTTCACTCCTCTGAGAACCTATTAAACGTGAAAAAAAGTGATTTTTGTGAAACAAGTTAATTGGATACGTAATAATAATAGAAATCTAAAATTTTAGGACCTTCAAATCAAGGAATCTGTATTGAAACGCTAGTTATTAGCTCGTAGTTACAGGATGGAAAATAAATTGGGTTTGAAACTATGAACATCGACTTTGTATTTAATTAAATCACTTGACTTATCGTAAAGCATTTTTGAGTATTTTTTTTATACAGAAATGATAGTATTATAAATTTTCTTGAAAAAACAAACAGGTTTTTTTCTTGCTTCACAAAACAGCGTTTTGTTTCATAATCATTTCGCAAATGTTTGATATATCGTTTATTTTTACCCGTCTCAGAACAGACATCGTCTAGTGAGACGGGTAAAGTACATGTAAATGTTTAAATTTTATGCCAATAAACGCCCGGGTTGCCGGCAATTAAATGAATTGTACGTAATTTTATATTAAAAAATATTAAATAAAAGTGAATAATTTTTTATAGCCGTTTTTGTAAAAAATCACCAAAAGGGCGCTGTAAGCTCTACTCTCTAATAAAAAACTGGAAAACAATATTTTTTTTGTTACTTAGAATGTATTATATTCAATTTATTTTTACTAACTTATTGAAGTTTAAAAAACCTCATTGTAATATTTAATCATTTAAGGAGATAATATTAACATATCCCGAATGAAATACGAAACCGAAAAAAAACACAGAAAATAAAAAGGTATCAGTCGCATCTGGGACTCGAACTCAGGACCGCTGTCTTACCGGAACAACCGCTTTACCGACTAAACTAATGAGACCAGTTCAATTTACGCCATCTTCATCAATATCATACCTCAAATTCAAGACTTCTTAATATTATCCTCCATTTTAAATCCCGGCTGCTATCTTTATGATGATTACAAAGTTCTTCCCGAATACAATTGCAATCTGGAAAGACTCTCGAATATACCTATCCGATTTTTATTTATATGAGACATCTGTTGACTTTTCTACAAGTTTAGGATGGATATTCAATTTATTTTTAATAACTTATTGTGTTTCATCATGTTGTAATTTGATTTTATTAAAAAAAAAATTCACATTTACAAAAAAAAAAGTCATTTTATTTCCGCATTTTTGTAACATTGGTGGGAATTTGATTCGGTTTTTTAAGTTTTCTTGTTTAGCCCACATCCGTGATACCGGCAATATATTTCACTAAATGACCATTGATTATTCTATTTGCTCTTTTTTCCGGTGACTGCCTGCTCTTTCCAGATACAATTTAGTGACCATTTTCAACTGATTTTAGAGTGCGCTGTTTTTCAACTGGACTTTTGGAATAGAATTCACTAGATGATCCGTTTCTTGATTGAAACAACTGAGAAAATCAAAATACTTTTTCCTTACTAATTTTACTAATTTGTGGGCCAAATTTTGCACGCAGCAATATGTTTAAAAAGTTTAGATATTTCATATTATAACAGGTAACAACAAACAATCAAACACCCTATATAGAGTGTGCAATAACATTATGGACTGTCCTACCTTATTCCAACTAATAAACTTCAAAATACTACCCAGAACAACTAGGTCTAACGGCTTGTGTAACAGAATGTGCGACTTATTCAATAAAAAACAAACTTTGACCAACTCCAACATATTCTTTGACACATTATTGAAGGGAAAATTGAAAGCTGTTTTCATATAAAAATATTAAAGAAACGAAATTCAACGAACCGTGTTTAGACATTGTGTATCTTTTTATTATTTCTTTGTATAACAATATTTTTAATTGAATAATTAGTTTTTCCCTTTACATTCTTGTAAATATTACTTGTAAAGTTTATTTACCTTCTGTTACTTTATTTAGATATTGTACACATTTTGATTTTTTTCGGCGTAACACAATCTTAAATTCCTTAACTTGTCTGAATATTATTATGAATAAAATTCCAATTACCTTTGTATGAAAACTGTCACAATTGGTTGGAACCTTATCGAACTAAGCGTTAGAATTTTTATTATGTTTCAACCTTATGTTCCGACTGTTGTTAAACCATTATCAAACAAAACCTAATCTAAATTTGTATACACTTATTATTCTAAAAAAATATGTTTAAAAATATCAGATACCGTTGAACGTTTTTTTCTCAAAATAATTTAATCTAAAATAACTTCTCTGCTGACAAAATCTCAATTTTATCAAAAACAGCAGTTGGAACCTTTTCACTCTCTCGAGGTTGTCACAAATCGGCCAATTTCATTTCAATTCATCGCCAATTTAAGCTGATTAACAGTTAAACGGTACCTGTAAACCGCCGATTCTCTGTCCGTCATATTTTAAATTTAATCGTTTATCAGTCGGTGATTAGTCGGTTTGCTGCCACCACGCCCGATCGGGTACTCTCGGGTTAGTTTGTTTCCACCCTCAAAATTTGGCAACCTGTCAAGTCAACAAAATCTAAACAAACGCTGAAAAATCGGCTGTTTAAGGGGACCGTTTAAATGTAAATTTAAAAAATGGCCGGTTTTACCCGATTTGATGATGTCTTCAAATTTAACAGGAGTTCAAGCAAATGGGTATTTTGAAATATTGGAAAAACTGTGACAAATAAGGTTGTTGGAAGGTTTTCGTAATTTTTTTGGCTTCAGAGAAGATCTTGGTTATTCAATATCAATGGTTGCGGTTTTGTTATTGCGACGGGTCGACAGATTCAATGTTCACTAGATATCCCCGGCAGGTACCGCACCTCCCTTATCCACCCTCCTAACTCAGAAATATGGCGGTGTTGCCAGTCCGTGCCTGTTTGCCGGGGAACTAATTCCATAAGGGAGGCGCACAACTGTCCCTCCGACAATAACGCCCCCTACCTCATACACAGCCCCCTCCGTTAGAGTTTCACATTGAATAATGTTATAAAAAGGTGCACTTAGCTGATTAAACAATAATAAGGATTTTATGCAGTGGTACACTCAATATTTTGAAATTTGCAATTATCTCAATATTTTCCACACATTGATTTAAAACGTCATTTAAGACAAAATCAATTCCATATGTGATTTCTCTCAAAGGGTTATCTTACCAGAAAACTCTTATATGTAAATTCTATGTTAATTTATGAATGTTGGAATAATAATAATAATAATAATGTTTTTATTTAATTTCTAATACAATTACAAACATGTTATATTTAATAAGTAAGAGAAATTACAGGTACTTATTTAATATTTGTAAAACAATGTACAAGGAAAAAGAAATATACTAAAAATAAAAAATAAAAAATTCAGAGATATTTAAATAAATTCAGGCAGTGGTGAAGATCGCGTCAATGAGAAGAGATTCTTTCAAGAATCAATAGAATTTCCCTTTTGAATCTTTCCTCACTGACGCAAAATATGTCGATATCCTGTGAGATTTGAATGACTTATTGAAGCATCTAAACCTCATTATTTTTAGTTATTGGAGATAATATTAACAACTCTCGAAATGAAACATGAAACCGAAAACACACCGGAAAAAAAGTTAAATATATGGGTATTAATTGAAGATGATATTGACAGTTCTTAAAAATCGATGTATAGTACCGACAAGATATGTTGAGGTAGCTGTAGGTCAGTGGATTAGAGCGCAGAGTCCCTGATAGACCATGAGGTCCTGGGTTCGAGTTCCAGCTGCGACCGTTACCTTTTTCTTTTCATTTTGAGAGTTGTTAATATTACTCAATTTTTTTTATAACTTATTGTAGTTTGTAAACCTCATTGTAATATTTAATCATTGAAGAAGATAATATTAACACATCCCAAATGAAACACGAATCCGAAAAAACAACAGAAAATTAAAAAGGTATCAGTCGCATATGGGGCTCGAACCCAGGACATCTATCTATCCGAAACTACCGCTTTGCCGACTAACATAAATTGAACTGGTCTCATTAGAGACCAATTCAATTTATGCCATCTACACCGATATCATACTTCAAGTTCAAGACTTGTTAATATTAACCTTTTTTCTGTTGTTTTTTCGGATTCGTGTTTCATTTGGGGTGTGATAATATTATCTTCTTGAATTGTTAATATTATCTTGAATGATTGAAAATAACCTTTATTAATTCATTATTTTAGTACACCTGAGTACGTGAATAGTTCTTATTTTACCTAAAACATTCATTGATATCGAATTAATATTTCAAATCACAAAAACATTCAGGTAGAATTAAATTTATTGTTTATAAATCGACTTAATCACTTTCCACCCCAAGTGAGCGCATTGTGTATAGATATCGGCCGGCTTAGAAACCTTTTTGGGTTTTAAAAAAAAATCGAATACATGTAATCGAACTCATGAATAATTATTACAATAGTTTTTGTAATATTTGCAGTCCTAGTGGCGTTCACCCGTTAAACACATTTGAATTGAAAGCAGAAAAGCGTTTTTTTTTTAAATACTCCATGTTTAAGTCAATAATCAACAACAACCACATATACATATATTTATTAATTTTTTAAATACACACTCCCTTTAGAATGACCAAATTTCGAAAATAGTCATTAAAGTTTGCGATCTTCGTACCACATTACTTTTGTTATATTTTACGGTAAATATGGGGATTTTCCTGCACGCTTCACGAAAAATCTTTCAAGAAACAAGTAAAATTTTATGTTGTTCTTCTCAGTATTCATACCAGTTTGAGGTTCATTGTTCTTATTACATCGTCAAGTTTTCCGATGCATTAACTTTGTAATAAAATCGCCTGCCGGAGAAGAGGGTTAGTTTTGAAACGCCATCAAAAAGGATGTTAGAACTTTACCAAGTTATAATTGTATCAACGCCCCGGATACGCTAGAGCTATAATGTTTTGCCCATCTTTAAATTAAAACTTCTCTTTGGGGTTTTTGATGTAAAAAGTATTCGGCTATATATAATCTCTTAATTAGTCTTTATTATTCCTAATTCAGCTGTAAAAAAAATTATTTAGCAAAATTTTATACTAGTTTATTTTTATATGTTTCTTTTAATAGTTAAAATATTTTTTTAAATTTTAATTTTTAAACGCTAAAATCTAAGGATTATTTGGTGTGACGTCACTAGACCGTCAAAATTACCATTAGATAGATTCATTATGGATTCACTATACTTTTAAAAGCAAAAATTCGAAACGTATTTAAATCTAGAAATTTAACTGATTTTAGTTGAAGGACACATTGTAAAATGTCAGTATTTCATCACTGTTGTTCTTGCAGTGTAAAAATAAAACCTAGCTGCATTTTGATTAATTTTTTCCGTCTTTCTGATATCCCTAAGTAGTTTTAAACCAAGCAAATGTTATTAATTTCATCATATTGTTTTTTACTGGAGTGTCTTACTACATGTAAGCCCAAATATTAGTTTTCTTAAAATAAGTATTACTGTATGAAAGACAACTCTTATACAATGAAGAGAGACGAATACGAAGTTACTCAGCTCATAATTAAAAGGGGAGATGGATGGCAGACGTGCTAGAGGAAGACATATACGTTGTGGCTTCGAAACTTGCGACTGATACTACTGTGAAAGTGTGCATTTTCAATAATTAATCATTTGGTGTCCAAGTTGTAGTATCGGATACCATCCAGACATCGCGGGTTCTATTCTCTGCTTAGTTTTCGATCATTGGGCAAGGAACATGACATGTTCAGCTTTTAATCTCCAAAAACTTTAATCACCTATCATATATATATTTTTTTTTTTACATGAATACCGCACAAGAGTCTCAATTGCTCCCAACTGTCTGGAGCCAGTGAGACTATGGCATCCCCAATTGCGGAATGTTGTGAGGCTGAAGGTATTGGGGAGGGGAAGAAGAAGAGTAAAAGGAAGAGGAAGGTAGGGAAATACCTGGAAATTCTGATCTAGTCACCAAACACGGCTAAAAGCCATTTCAAGCAACGTTTCAATTCTGAATGGTGGTATTTAACCAGGGCGATACTGAGAGTATCTTCCACTCTAGAACGTGCGCAAATATACTATATATTATTTTTAAATTAATTAATGTGAAACAGCATAAATTAATGAAATAAAATTTAGTTGCGCACGCCGGGATTTAAACCCGCGACCTTCGGATTCGTAGTCGAGAGCCTTACCCCTCGACCATGGAGGCCGTCAGATACGTAAATCTACCACTAAACTTGTCCATTTATACAAGGTGTCCGAGGGTTAAGTGCAGTAACGTCGTAAGGTGATTCTACAGTACAAGGTAAAAAAGGTAAATAACATTTCTCAAAATTCATTCTTAAGGATTCAGCTGCAGGTATTCGTATTATTTTTTTTTTAATTGAGTTTTCCCTTTTGCTTTTGAATTACAGGATTAATAAATTTTCGGAAGTAAAGCTTTTATGTGGAGCGTTTTTTCCTTAATTGAGTGGTGGAGTTTCAAAACCCGCTCTGGAATTTGGTACATTCACAAAAAGTGTTTGAAATCCATTAAAACTAAATATATTTTTAATATATATCGCTAGATACCAAAATAACAATATGTTATTATTTAGATATTTGGAATAAAATGAAAATTCGCTTATGTTCACTGTATGTTCACAGTTTTCCGCAACTCTCTCAAGACAAAAAAAAAATTCTGAGCGGACTACGAAGCTCGACGACTCAATTGATATAAAAAAAGTATTTATTTCGCCTAAAAGCCTAGCTAAATGCTATTATAAACGTACTTACACTAAAACACATTATTATTTCGTATCGCAACCTATTTCGCTAAAGGAATCAGCTGGTATTGTAAATTCTTTCCGCTACTTCGGCTAACTGGGAACTTCCTCTTCGTTATTAGTATTTCTTTATATTTCCGTAAGAACCCTTTGGGCCAGAAACACTCCCTTAAGGAAGCGTATCGTCCTTTAATCGGCTTTATCTTCAGATTCGCTAACACCCACCCCTAACAAAACCCCTCCCCAGCCCCCCATCCCCGGACCACTCACTTGTCAGAAACATCTGTATGACTTATAACCCGAGCTCGAATTTTCAGTTGCAGCTGAGGAAAGGCTAAAAATACGAGATATTAAAGGATTATGTTTCCTCGAGCTTTTATTATATTCCGAGAATTCCCCGGGAAATATGTTTTAAACTTAATGTTGAAGGAGAATATGACAAGCAAAACACGAGATTTTTTTACGCCATCTTGTTTTTTAAAATTATTTTCGTATAATTACACTGAACAGAAAATAATAGTGTGACCTCTTATACCAATTCAAAAGAAAACTGATCTCGCCAATTTACATAAGACAAATTTACCCAAAGGCCCCGACAGGCCAATAGGTTTGAACATTTGATCCAAAAAAATTGGAATATTTGAACATAAAATAAGATAAAATCATTAACCTTACTTCTGGCACACAAACACGCCCATAAAACAAATACAGTCTGACATTTAAAATTAGGCACAAATTGAAGGCCCTCCGATCGTTTAAAAGGTTTTAAATGGCAACACACAAATTGGTAATAAGAAAATCAGTATGTTTAAAAAGCACAATGATTCAAGAGCACATGTTTTACTTTAACCAAACAATGTTTATAAATTAGTGGTACTTTCCGAAAAGAGATAATTCTGCGTCATATTCTAATATACTTTATGTTTAATTTTTTTATTATTATTATCTAACGCATTTATATATGGACGATAGATAACATGGAAAAGCGATTTATTTTATTTCTTAAATTTGATATGCCAATAAGACCATATATTAGATGTTAGGCAAATAGGAAACAAAATAAAATTCACGGAGCAAAATTAAAAGAACGTAATAAAACTCTTCACGATATTTTGCCTTGTTTCTTTGAAACAGACTGTCAAATGTAAATGTAAACATTTGAAAGTGAAGGACATATTGCAAAGACAAAGTTGATAGCTTAGTATTGCTATAGTAATGACATTTTGTAACGACAAAATAGTTAACTTTTACATAAGTTTATATGCCAAACTATATCGGTGATTTTATTAAATTTTAGCATAATATCGTCATAATCAGAAAGATCAGATGATTAAATCTAACTTTATACTTTTATACTTTTTTTTATACATATGTTTCCATATGATACAATGGAAACTTGTACCCGCTAATCCACTGCAAGTAGCTTGTCAGCGGGAGTTAAGTTCAACAATATTATACAACACAACAATAACTAAAAACCATCATACAAATGTAGCGAAAATTAGAACAATATACGTGGCATGCATGTTGTGATCAATTTACACAAATTGGAAAAAAAAATTTGAATGTGAAAACAGCATAACAGTTTTGTTCATTTACATAATATCGATTTAAATAATATTATAAAAATATCAGCAAGTATTAAACAAATTGCGAAATAAAAAACAGTAGTACAGTTTTCTTACAGTGAATATAGACTTAATGTAATAGTAACACCTAAATTCAGCTTACATGTTTTATTTTCTTAGTTAAAAAACTTATGTAGAAACGTAAGAAAAAATAATTCAATATGTATTATTTCGTAACCAACGAAAAGAAAAAATATTTCTTTTAATAAAAATATTTTGCTAGCGCTTCAATATTCCATCTACCTGTTACTCATAGCTTGTTTGGCTGAACACTTTGATGAAAATTCTTGTAAATTCTGAGAATGTCATAAAGCTCCAGGCCTTAACTTTGTCGTCAATAGCACTTCGACAGTTAAGTAATTAACCCGTAATAATTATTATATAAATCAGATTTTTTATTAAAATTTCAACAGGAATCAATCGATTTGTGGTTATACACAAAAAAAATTGTTTTAATACCGCTTTATTGAATACATAAACCAACCGATTTCGGTTCAGCCTGAACCTTCTTCAGGGTTGTTGATTATTATCATACAACCTACATATACTTCTCTGTTAAACACTATCTAATGGTATGTAATTGGTTTTGTTAAGTTTGCCTATATTATATATTTGTATTGTAATTATGTACTTTATTTTAGTATTATCATCCAACCTACTTATACTCCTTTGAAACTATTTAATTTTATGTAATATTTCGTTAAGTATGACTATTTTATATCTTTATATTGTAATTACTTTATTTGAATATTATCATCCAACCTACTTATACTCTGTTGAAACTATTTAATTTTATGTAATATTTCGTTAAGTATAACTATGTTATATCTTTGTATTGTAATTACTTTATTTGAGTATTATCATCCAACCTACTTATACTCCGTTGAAACTATTTAATTTTATGTAATATTTCGTTAAGTATGACTATGTTATATCTTTGTATTGTAATTACTTTATTTGAATATTATCATCCAACCTACTTATACTCTGTTGAAACTATTTAATTTTATGTAATATTTCGTTAAGTATAACTATGTTATATCTTTGTATTGTAATTACTTTATTTGAGTATTATCATCCAACCTACTTATACTCCGTTGAAACTATTTAATTTTATGTAATATTTCGTTAAAGGTATGACTATGTTATATCTTTGACATTGTAATTACTTTATTTGAATATTATCATCAACCTACTTATGCTCTGTTGACTATTTAATTTTTATGTAATATTTCGTTAGAGTATAACTTCTATGTTATATCTTTGTATTGTAATTACTTTATTTGAGTATTATCATCCAACGTACTTATACTCCGTTGAAACTATTTAATTTTATGTAATATTTCGTTAAGTATGACTATGTTATATCTTTGTATTGTAATTACTTTATTTGATTATTATCATCCAACGTACTTATACTCCGATGAAACTATTTAATTTTATGAAATATTTCGTTAAGTATGACTATGTTATATCTTTGTATTGTAATTACTTTATTTGAGTATTATCATCCAACGTACTTATACTCCGTTGAAACTATTTAATTTTATGTAATATTTCGTTAAGTATGACTATGTTATATCTTTGTATTGTAATTACTTTATTTGAGTATTATCATCCAACGTACTTATACTCCGTTGAAACTATTTAATTTTATGTAATATTTCGTTAAGTATGACTATGTTATATCTTTGTATTGTAATTACTTTGTTTGAGTATTATCATCCAACGTACTTATACTCCGTTGAAACTATTTAATTTTATGTAATATTTCGTTAAGTATGACTATGTTATATCTTGGTATTTTAATTGCTTTATTTGAGTATATCATCCAAACTACTTATACTTTTATACTCCTCTGTTAAACACAATTTAATCGTATGTAATATTTTTTATTAAGTATGCGTATATTGTATCTTACTAGAATTACTTTATTGGGTATTTTTGTATATGGACACTCATTAAATTATTATTATTCAATCTCTATTTTCTAGATATTAGTAAAAATTGGATTACTTCTATATCGCCGTTTTTGCGTTAAAATCACCTATACCGTTATTCGCTTTAGTTATATATTTGTTAAATTATCCTGATAACAAACTGCTCTGGCAGTTTATTTCGCGGATTTTTATTTGTGAAGAAAAAAAATATTTTTTAAATAAATTAAAGTCTCTATTGTTAATATTTAAACATTGAATAAACGAATAAGCACGTTTCAGGGGATTGTTGTGAAGGATTTGTTGGTAACGGGTGGTATCCGTATTAAGGTATCGCTTTGTTTGGAAGCCCGGATATTCCCATTAGTTAAATATTGCCATTGCAAAAATCATTACTTTGTAAAACTAACATTTACCTTACTAATTTCTTTCATCAACCCATAAAAAATCTTTTTTATTTTTTTTTATTTATGTATATATTTTTTAAGGATATCTTATTGGAGATTTTAGATCCTACAACTCGGGTGTAATATAAAAAAGTTATATGTAAAAGATAAATTCATCGTACGGAAATATTATTTTCAAAATTAAGTTTTGCAACAGCCAGAACTTGAAAGAAACTAAACTGAATTCAGAAGTTTGGAGTTTTGATTTTAGAATAAACTGAACTGTAAAACATCAACATTAAAATTACGTAGGTTACTTAGATACTTGTGTTTTTTTCTTCCTTAAACGGTTTCTAATGCTCCTAACATTAAAATCGTTGCTTCAATTTGAAGAAAATATTTTTTCCGTTTAAGAAAATCACTTTTCTTGTTTGTGGCACATATTTTTGTTAACTAAGCTAAGGAAATCAGTGTAATATATTTCGTTAGCACTTATTTAATAAACAACTTTTGGTTTTCAATCTAATTTCATTTTCAACCTTTGAAAGCTTTGCCATATTTTCTTTAGAAGGTTTACGAATCACAAACTCTCTTATTAAGTAAAGGCTTTTTGTAAAAAAGCGCGAAATTAAAAAAAATAAAATAGTGCCACACGAAACCAACAAATTATTCTAAACCATTTTAATTACCTCTGTGAATACTGCAGATCTTTTATGTGGAGAAAAAAAAACATAAAAACAGCAAATTGACAAATATTTCTCATCTACTAAGCATATCATTTAACATGAAAAAACTTAGTGAAGCGTTAGGCTCAATGTCGTGAATTTTGCAGCTATTTTGGTAGGGAATTTCGACTGACAATTTTCAGCGTACAGTGGAATTTTCATCATGAGGAATGAAATATTAATTTGTCTTTGAAAAAACTAGACAACGCCATACTTGTTTTTTTTCCGTAATTAACAATTCAAATTACGTATGAAGTTTGATAATAAAGGCAATTAAACAACATAATTTGGGTTGCGATGTGAGTACGGAGTATGTAAAGTTACGTAACAGTGAAATTCTCAAACTCATATGAAAATATTCTTCTTTTCAGTGGGTACAAATAATGAATTTGTGCCGCGTTCTTAAAATATCGGTGGTGTAATGGCCAGCATAGATAACTTCCAAGCAGTTATTCTGGGTTCAATTCTCGACCGCAACAATGTTTTTTTTAAACTTTTTTTGATAAAAATACATAAAATTTTAATATTAAATTTTTTTTTTCATTATAATATTCCGGGAGTTTACACGGGTCTACGCTAGTATAACATATTTCTACAGGGTGTCATTATTATTGCGAAAAAAAAAACGCAAAACAGCACATACAGTAAAAACGGAAAACAGCACAGGGATAGGTAAGGGGGGTGCATGTGAAACAAAACGGTTTACCTGAAACATATCCCTTATTCCTGTGCTATTAACGACTTCAATACTATTTTGGAAGCCTACAGTACTATTATTAGCGAAGCAAGCAGTCCTCAATGGAGTGCTGATACCAACTCAGATGAATGGCAGTGAAGCATGGAACTGGCAAACAAAGGATGAAAGTAGACTGATGAAGAAATGAGATCTTGGAGGCGAATGTGTAGTAAAACCATGTATGATCGTGTGAAAAATGTTGAGATTCATAAAGAATTCAACGCTGATTTACGCGTAATCAGTACGATTAAGAAAAGGAGGCTTAGATGGTTTAGGCATGTAGAGCAATTGAACGAATAAAGGAGTATAAGGAGAATATATAACGTGAATGCGAATGGAAGAAGAAGCCGGGGACGCCCGAGGAAGACATGGCACGATCTTGTGAATCAAATACTTGAGTCGTAAGTCATGAGTCGAAATAACATAAGAGAATATACGAGACGATGTATTGATGTTAATGAAGCAAGAAGCGTATATCAATATCGAGTTATTTGGCGGTCCATCCTCTCTGCCTACACCTCTGGCGAAACGGCATGATGTTTAGTTAGTTACTACAGGTTATCAACTAGATTCTTTCGAAACCAGTCTACTGCTGTAATGTCGTGAGCATACAACAAAAAGTATCAAAGTCAAGATCTCTGTTCGTTGGAACGCTAAGACTGAAGCCTTTTCCGTAGACACAAACTCACAGCTTCGCAAGTAAGAATATTTTTGAATACATAAAACACAATATACTTTAAATAAATAAATATATCTTAACTTGCCTGTATTCATACAAAAATTGGCAATCTAAATTTACAAACAAACAACGACTTACACTTGACAACTTTTCGTTCTTGCCCACGATATGTTTTACAAGTATAATGTCTTATTACAAGGAATTTGTATTTTACAAACCTGACTCTCTTCAAAACCCAGGTTCACTCAATTCCTTCCTGGAAATACAGGCCCTTATGAAAATTATTTCCCTTCGTACTTCTTCTGTGGAGTTAATGAAAAATATAGTTTTACAAGGTGCCTTCAAGCTAAATTTCAATTTTGGTTTTGGGGAGACCCCCTAAAAGCGTAGCTGATAAATGAGAGCAAAACTAATCAGCCTGAAAGAGATTAGCCGATTTCATCACTTGAATTTATGTCTGAGGAAAATAGCCTTTACCGTCGCAAAGTCGCTGATTGTTGGCTAAATCTGGATTAAATATTTGTTTTAGGAAATGATTTATTTTTGAATTGCAATTTATGGAAAATGGATTGAATATTCGCGGTAGATACAGAAATTACCGTATTTCCATTAATAAATCACTTGAACGCTAAATGTTTTTTTCTAAGAATTTGTAGAAAGCAAATATTTAACTTTAAAACATTTGATTACAAAACGTATAAAGTATTATTTTGGGATTTTCTACGAAACTCAGTTTTCAATAAAAACGATCTGACAATGAGTAAATTTATTTGAAAAAATCCCCGTAGAAAGCGTTACACTATTGTTAATCACAAAACGGAAATCTTTTTATAATATGAAGGATTTAAAACACTTGAACAGTGAGTGTCATGAAAATTACACTGCTTATTCTGTTTGAAATATCTAAGCGTACCAAACATGTTCAATCTAAAAACGAATTCTATTCTTGAGTTATGGAGCTTTTAAATATTCATTAAACTTTTTTTGAATTTGAAAATATGGCTTGCTCCATCTTAGCAGATACTTTACTCTGGTAAAATCAGGTATTTGAACGAGTGAAATACTAATAAAAATTATGTTTTTTTACAAATAATGTAACAGTAAAAGACAGACCCTACAGGGGAAAAAGTGGAAAAAATGTTTTAAAACAAATATTTTTAATATAGAAAACAGCCGTTTTTTGTTCTTTTTTAATTTAAAGCAATTATAAGTAATCATGTCATTATTGTTATTATATCGTGCTGTGAATTAATTATTATTGTATTTAATTAGTGGAATTAATAAAAAAGCGGAAATTGCACACAGATGTTAGTTTCTTAATAATTAAGACAATATCTCCCGCTTATTATTAAGCGGGAGATATTATATAAAATATATAAAGAAATATATAAAGTATATAAAGAAATAAAAAATAAAAAATAATTAATAAAAAAATAAATAAATACAAAAACAAAAAACTAAAAAAATTATAATAATTAATAAAAAAAATAAAAATAAATAAATAAAAAAACTATTAAAAAATTTATTTTTTTTTTAAACTAAAAAAAACAAGGAAAAGAAATAGTAAAATTTATTTAAAAAATCAGTTATTATGAAAATAAATCGTTAGAAAAAAATATTTATGTTAAGGTGGCATAGCTAAATTTTAGATTATTGGCGATTTGTAGATCTTTGAGCCTCATCAGGATGCACAGTGTAGTAAAAATAATAGCAAGTATGGATAAATAATATACAAAAATAATGATGTAAGAATAAACTATTTACAAATATATTATTAATAATAATAAGAACAATGATAATAGCAATAATAATAATAATAATAATAACAATAATAATAATGATAAAATAACAATAACAGTAATATAAATAATAATAATAATATTTTTATATTATTTTAACCATCAGATTTCGGCTTTATTACAACATTTCGGGAATTTAGAAGCTTCCATCGGGAGTTAATGCCTTATTGTAGCCTAAAAGCAGTTAACTCTGTCTGATGTGAACATTTCGCTGGCATTGTAATACCTCGGTAACCGTAATAATTGTATATAGATAGACGTTATTGTATTGAACTCTTATGGCATTCCACTGTGTTTGGGTGCAGTGGATCCACAGGTCTGCCGTGTAATGTACAGTACAGTATGCATTGAATAGTATTCTCTTCAAAGGGCTGGTAATCCTGTGAAACCTCCTCACTAGCATACCTGCTCATATGCAGTTGGCCTGTCTTTGACGGTCAATGTCGGGTATATCCTTGAAATCCAGGATGATAATATGCCCTGGATATTTCACCTCGGATACAACTTACAGTATTTTATTATTCAGTTGTTGATGTACGAGTATGATCATAAATTTATTCAAAATGATTTATTCCTACGATGTTTAACTTTTTCTGTTTGTTTTTACATTGGACTGTATTGAATTTAATTTTAATATCTAAATCAATGATTTATTGCTTTCGTTTATATATATTTTTAATATGCTTTTGTAGAAATATTTTAAAGTAAGATTCTTGAGAAATGATTACGTTTTAAGGTCGTTACATATGTTTTATTGTGTTTTCATTTTATATATTGTTTTTTTTTTAATGTTTTTATTTTACATATTTTGTAACCTTGTCTGTAAATTTTAAGTTTTAAATAACATGCTCCCGTTAGACGAACTACAAAAAAGTAGTTTATCGGGACTTTTTGCATTGTATTTTTTTTCTTTTGTAAAATTAAATAAATATATATATTTTTTTTTAATACAGGTATTTTTAAATTATTTTATTATTTTTTAATATTAAATAATGTAAAGTGAACAACACATATGTGATTTCACAAAATAGTTTACTTTATTTGACTAATGGAGTAATTTCTATATAACACGGTCCAAACTAGCCCTAGCAAGTAGAGAACAATAAAAATGAAAAATAGGTATATAATTAAAAATGTTTAATAATTTCATCATGAGATTAATATTCATTTCGAAGCATCATTATTAATAAATTAATTAAAAATCACTCTGTAATCCCCACTTTATCAATATATGCATATTAACATGTTTTTATTATATTGTTTTTGTTTGAGAAACATGTGGATATTATATTGTTTTTGTTTGAGAAACATGTAGATATTATATTGTTTTTGTTTGAGAAACATGTGGACATTATATTGTTTTTGTTTGAGAAACATGTGGATATTATATTGTTTTTGGGAACCAGTCATTCAAATCATATAAATAAAGGTTTAAAAATTTTACATACAAATATAACCGGTTTACAATTAGACAAATTTGAAATTTTGGAAATTAGAAAAAGCGTTAATAGTCAATTAAATATAATTAATAAACAAATGTTTTCTTTTTTTTCTAAATAGCTATCTCTTGAATTTATTTTCATATAATTATTAATAATAAAAATAATAATTCTTTTTGTATATCTAATATGAATTTGTTATTCAATGTTCTATACTAATTTTTTTTTATTAACATTTAATTATAATATACTTTAATCAATTTTTGTTTATGTTTATAATTTGTCTATTCTTAAATTAGTGTGTTCTGTGTACATCATTTGTCTATACTAGACATTAGTATTGTTTAGTATTCTGTAAGTGCTGATGATGAAAACATCGCTTTCGAAACATCTTGATATGTATATATTAATAAAGTGGCGATTACAAAGTAATTTTTAATTCATTCAAAATAAATAAAAACAAAAACAAAAATGACCGATGCACTTTTATATAATGAATTGCTCACATGTAACTGGAATCATCACCATAAACATAATTAAAATGTGTCATTACTGTAATAATTATATTATGTTTTCTGTTGGAGAGTCAAAATAATTTATAAAAGTATTCAAAAATAAAACTCTGGTACTAAGCACGTACGCTGTTTTTTTTTTTTTTGCGGTGCATCTTAATTCGGTTTGTGTCGACCGGATCCGACCAGCGGAATCCAGAATAGATTGTAGAGTGTGCGCCGGGGGGCATTACACAGCCAAGTGTAATGAGAAAAACTTTAGTCCCGTTGCGATTCAGAATTTAGTTCCGGAAACTAGTTACCGACAATGTACGTAGTGCACGTGACTCTCGGAAGCGAACTGACACGACGGGCGCGGCGGAGTCGCCGCGATAAGGCGTCCGTTCCGCAATCCCGATTAAATGAATTGCTAAAATTACACGACCGAAAGTTGCCCAATTCCTTTCCAATTAACCTCGAATCGGAGTTAATCTGTTTTTTTACGCACAAATATAGTTATCACTTCTTTATTGTTTCATTAAGAATGCAGGCTATCGAATGCCTTTTTTCTATTTCCAATTTACTTTTGTCCTTTTTTCAACAAATACACGTTTTTTCCAATCTTCTTATGTACTATGTATGGTTTTTTTTTAATTTTATTTCACATATAGAATGTTTTGAATTTCATTACAATCGCATTCCTTTTGGAATAAAGAACTACCAGTATTAGTATTTGTTCAGTATTTATAGCAAAATCATCATTTTAATTTTTAGTATTTTTCATCCGATGTTGTTTTTTTTATTTTTTTTTTATTTCAATAATTTTATTTTATGTGGCTGCACTAATGCTTATATGTAGTATATATCAGTTCTCAACTCAGTGCAGCGAGCGCAGCCAAAAATATGCAGTATTCCAAATTCAAATTACTGTACCTTTCTATGGTTGAAAATGTCACAAATATAAATAACATCGACTATATACGAGTTTCGTAATTCATTATTCTTTTCTCACAAAATTCTCAGTAAAAAAAGCCCATATCAACTTACGACATAGATACAAGCCTCCTTAAAATATGAATGTATTAATCGTGAAAAATATGTAAAGTGTTACAACGACAGTGTTTTCATATAACAAGTAATAATCACCCATTTGCGTCAAGATTTTTGCGATGTTATTAAAACCAAGATTTATAACATTTGGTATATCAATGACTTACTGGGGCGGACAGTATTATTATATACATGCAATGCCTGTGGTTACTGAGGGAACTGTGAAATACTACATTGAAACGATACATTTTCCAAGCTTCATGTTCATTCGCGATGGGTCGTGACTCATTTTGTTAAGAGCGAAAGCCACGGTACCAGCTCAATATTCTCGTAAGACTCAAAAGTATGACTCAATTGAACGACGACTCATTTAAGAGCCGGCACATATTAAGAGCCGACTCTCAGTTCATGAGCTCATACCTCAGTTCATACGACTCCCAGCTCCTACGGCTCTCAGCTCTCAGCGTATAGGTGTAGGTATAAAAGGTCAAGACGCCAGACCATTAGGCGCTGTTCACGTGCTATACAGTGCCTAAATACGTTTAATGCGGTAATTGTATCTTATTTCCACACATGAATATGTGAACCTTTGAAAAAAATGCTTTAAGATTCGTCATAGTGACAAATATTAATTGCTATTCCCACGGTCGTGGGCATAATTTAGCTTTGCAGAAGTTAGACACGTATACGATAATTTTATATACACAAATTAGAATGAAGAACCTTTTCTCAAATATGTGTTCTCGTAGAAATGTTTAAAAATATTATCGAACATTTGAGATATGTTTATCTTTTCATATACGAGAAAATAAAAAATCTTTCTTGAGTGATTCCCAGATTTGTCAAAAAGAGTCACAATTCAATTGAGCCGTGTGCGATTTAACAGGAGTCACATACGTTCACGGCTCATCAAAATGAGCCGGCACAAATGAACGGCACGTTCATGAATAACTCATCACTAATGTGCATTGAACTTACATGTGCGATTCTGTAGGCACTACAGATCATTCAGTATCTTCTGAATTCATAAAATTCAAAGCATTGCATCTCTCCAGAAGCTGGATAATAATGTGATCTCCTCGTACGAGTCCCTCGTATAATCTGATGAACCACTATGCAGCCGTGCTACTCCGCTCATATTCAACAAGTTTGAGACGTGGAAGTAACTTGAGCAATGCAAGTCTGTTTTGTATGTGAATACAAAAATGAACTGCACGGGCTATTAACTGAGTTAAATTACTTTCTTTCAGAATTTTTCTGCGGGACTTAAAGAGGTTATTTATTTTTTATCGGATTTTTATAAAACCGATTTTTTCATGTCAATTGCTATTGTTACGTTAATGGGATGGTTCCAAGATAAATCAACAAATGTATGAATCAGCATTTAAAGTCATTAGAAGTGCGAAAAAAAACAATACAAAAACCTATTCCGACGTAACTTATTACTAATTTTCATTTATTTTAATTTTAAAATTTCATTAAAAAAAATGTATATATTAATTACGTTGGGTTAGATTAGGTATTCGTGTGAGTTTTTTTTTGTATATATATTGACTTTAAATCAGTTTTAAAGGGGTGCCGATTCACATATGTGTTGATTTATTCGGGCATCTAATAGAAAATACTGTTGTATATAAGGACAAGTGATTAGTCACCGATGTTTATGAGATAGAACATTCCTCTAATGACTTATAATAGAGCGAATATCATAAAGCGGGGGGCGATACATTTATCAATTGGGACAACTGATACCCCTCTCCCTGAAAACATTCCCAGTCCCGTTTCCTTAAATAAATACAAGAAGCGGGATTTTTAATTCAATTCTTATTGAATCTTATAGACATTATAAATGTATGTATTAGGATGAGACATAAACAAAAGAGAACAAGCTAGAATACTGTCGAAGGGAAAATACTATAGGTGACTGTTAACGGGGAGAGGGACGTCGGAGAGTTATTATTCATTAATTCAAAATAATGATAATATTATTACGCAATACGATAAACATAATGTTTTTAAATAGAAATATATTTATTAAATATTTTTTTAATTTACATATGCTTAGAATTTATCAAAATCCAATCAGAAATATTACTTTTTTCTGACCGTTCCATTGTATGTTTTACAAAATATTTAAATTACGAATATGATTTTTAAAGTGGAGAAAAGTATGTTTTTTAATTTGTCGTTGCGTTTTTGTAAATAAACGTAGCAAAAAATTTGTAATCCGCATTACAAAAAAAAAACATTGTTCGAAACCAATGGTTTCCTCATCAAGATACTCGTTCAAAGTATACTGGGAAAAAATTGAAATTTCAAGTTTGGACAAAAATTAACGACGAGATAAGATAAATACTTGAGTATTAATGCAAAAATAATTACATGAAATTAAAAAATTAATGTATAATACGAATTATTATATTCATATTAGCAAACAAAGGAACAACTAAGGAATCAAAATCATACAAAATTATTGTAAATATACGTATAAATATTGATGTTGGTTTCTAAACATATTGATATATATTTAATAGTAATTTATTTAACAATAATCGTCAAATCAAGTATGGTGTCATTTTAATTAAGCATTATTTTTAATTCTCTAATACATTTTTAGAGCGGAATTTTGGTACGTTTATGAATAAATAAATTAAATGTGAATACGTATATTGTGAAGCTGAAGGTAGTGGAGAGTGGAGGGAGGGGGTGATTAAGAAGAGAAGATGAAGACGGGGAGATTCCTGACTATTCAGATATTGTCACCAAAAACGAGTAAAGATATTTCAAGCAACAATGTCTAGTTTACTGAGATTTTAAATTCTAATTATGTATATAAACAAACACTCTCGAATGGTGAGCTCGTGCGTTATGATATTTGCGCAGCTTTCTTATCTTGTGTATCTTTGTTAACGTGTTTTCAACTGATGACGTCATTTCGATCAAAAGCTATCGAGCTTTAAATTTTGTATTTTAATGTCACACAAAACTTATTTTTCTAGGATCAATGAATTAACTAACTAACCATCATGCCGTTTCTCCGCAGGGGTGGACAGAGAGGATAGGCCGCCAAATAACTCCTTAGCGCACAAACCCGTTGACAACAAGCTGATATATTTCAATTTAAAGTGACTTTACCATAATATGTAACATTTAAAAAACAAATAAAAACGCACTTCACTTCCTTAACATTTATACATCACATCATACATAATCTTCTATTATTCGACTTTTTTACATGACCCGACTCAAGTATTTGATTAATCTTTATTATATTTTACTAGCTGAAGTACCCGGCTTTGCCCGGGGTTACGAATAGTGTGAAAGAAAATTTTGAGGTTGTGTTGTGTTACCCTACGCCTACCTCTACCCAGTAGGTTACCTCTTATTTTGAACGTCAAGTGACTAAATTTCATCAAGAAGTACCAAAATTCCGCTTTAAAGGATAAAGGGAATGGCGGTGGTTTTTCGAAATCTCATCTAGACAATGACGTTGAAGGTAAAGTGTGCAAAATTTCATCATGCTCGGAATAGAACTGTAGATTTGAATACAAACAAGCTAACAAACACCGCCAGGACACCCTTCTCTACATAAAACTAGCCAAAGTACCCGGCGTTGGCCGGGGTTATAAATGGTTTGGAGTAACGCTTTGAGGTTATTTATTTATTTGTAAGAAACAAACAGTTTTTAATACAGATTTATATAAAAGGAAGCTTAACAAAAGTTAAGCCAACAAAGTTTCTTATGCTACCAGTGGTTAAGTACAGATGTTTAATTAGAAAAAAAAATAAGAAGAAAAGGGGGAGAGGGAGAGGAAGATTGGATCGGGACAAGAGACGCTCTCGATACATGATGTGATACCCCTACCCTACCCCTACACCTACCGCTACAGCTACCTTTATCCCTATCTCTCTCCCTATTCCTATCCGTACCCCTATTCCAACCCCTACCCCTACCACTACCCTATTTTGTAATAAAAACACGCTACATGGCTTTATATATATATATATATATACATGGAAGATAGATAGATTTAGTCAAGCCGTAATACGAAAAACTTAATTTCGAGAAATCATTAAAGTTTAGTTCGAGCATCTGGCATATTATTTTTCACGGCTTGTTAACTTTAGAAAATATTTATTTCAAATGTAGAAAGCGTGGCTAACAATCTTCATCAATGCAACATTAAATTAATGAAAATAAAAACTCTATCACAGAGCAGAACGGTTCCCCTAAAAACACATGAGAGTAAGCAAGGGATAAAAATTATTCCACTGGGAAGGGAAAGATCATTATTAATTATTACAGAAAATACTTGTTCATTAAATATCGGACCATCTGCAGTAAAATGCATAGGTATGTAGTAAAACGAGTACAAAAATGTCATCTGATTTTATTTATTTACTGGCTGATGTGTACTGATGTGTATGTGTAAAATAAAGAAACATTAATTTCAATATTTTATTTCATTCCGAACGTTTATTTTTTCAAAATGTATCTAAATCATAAAGTTCTTAAGTAGGTACTTACTCGTGTTTTCCATTTTGAAAATATTCTACCCAAAACAAACCTTCTTCTATTAAATATGCAATCTGTGGCTAACCAGAGTGTTATATCTATGGGTTAACCTAAATAAAACATTGCGGGTTCAATGTTTTTCACACTAATTTTAAAACGTTATAGCAACAGTTACATATTGTATTTCGTTAAAACTACTCTCTAAACCTTTCCGGCACTAATAAAAACAAACTATGCTATTTTCAACGAAACCAGTCCAGTGATTTTAGAGAAAATGCAGGACAAACAAACAAACAAACTTACATTGATTTTTATATATATGTAAGATTGTTTTGGAACATTTACATTTATTCACTTAGCATTGAGAAGAGCATTACTATTAATAATCCAGTTAAAGATGTTCACAAGATGCATAATTTGTGGTTTAGTTATCACTGTATAGTTGTTGGAGATGCTAAATAATAAAAATAGTTGAAGGAAACATATAAGATATACAAAGAGAAAAAAAAAATTAAGCTTTACAGTATTTCTGATAACCCCACTATTTTCCATGACATGATAAAAGAATTATCAAAAAGTAAACAATACATTATGCATTGTATTCCCAAGAGTTAAGAGACTAATCGAAGGATCACATTCAGAAAGTGCAATACAGCTTTTAGAAACAAATATACTTAATATATAAAATACATAATTAACATTCACAGTACATTAACAACATTTACAACAAACAATTTGCATTTGTAATAAAGACATAGCACTGGTATATTATATAGTTGTACTTATTACAGAGACACATCACAACATTAATCCTTAAGGTATTCTTTCAAATAATACAGTTTAAGTAAGCATCTTGATTTGAAATCTTTCACACTGCCTTGCATTTTTAATATCGTTGGATAATTTATTGTATTGTGTGTAAGCTATATATTCTAAAGATTTTAGTCCATATTTTGTTGAGTGTATTTTTGGTATATCTAGTTTGTTATGGTTTCTTGTGTTGTGATGGTGTACGTCATGATTGTAATTGAGTGTGGTGTTAGTGTGTGCCGAGTGTTGAATTACATGCAAGATAGTATTTGTAATTTCACATGTAGGAATAGTATTAAAGGTAAGTATTTGGGAGTTTCTGTAGATGTCTTTGACGTGTGTGTCCCATGGCAAACTAAAGATATTTCGTAGGGCTCTATTTTTTTAATGGCGTGGATCTCTGAAATCATTTACTCTTAATTATTTTTTAAAACATGCGAGGCTATATTTATAAAAATGTCCATATAATTACATTTTATATATCAGTGCACAATCTACGCATTCGAGATTTTGGCTTGAAATAGATAATATTGTTATTAAATAGCAAAAGATAAAGCGTTTTATGGCCCCATGAATAGCGTCTATTGGGAACTTCGATGTAAATACTGCTTAATGTCATGTATTTATGATGACAATTAGTTATTGTTCTTAGTTTTTTAAAAATAAAAGTTGTTTTTAACAACCCATTGTAAAATGGAAACGATTTGAAATTCATCTCTTCATTTGACCGGTTAGTGGCCGAGTTGTTAAATTCGCGTTTCCCGCCCGGGCATCGTAGCTTCAATTCCTCTCTAAGCTAGATTATTTTCGTTACATAAGCAACATCTTCCGCTTGTAATAATGGTAATAGCAGTTTTTCAAATATTGTTAGGATATTCGTAACCAGCGAATCGTTATATTTCATTTACAAAAGCTAAAAAAAAATATTTGTTTACGACCCACCTAATTAAATAGAAACGACTAATTTATTTAATTTTTTAACTGGCATTACCTACACATTGACCTAAAAAATTTTTTTTAATTATTAATTTTTTTTCGTAATATTATGAAAAGAAACACTAATCCTGAAACTAGTTTCAGTTTTCACAACAACAACAAAAAACTCCTAGATGCCAACTTACAGTTTCATTTGCACACAATAGTATTTAACTTTGGGATGCTGCAAAACACTCTCTCGGAACAACCGTGCCTCATTACCATTTGAGAAACTGTACAACTAACGCTTCATCATTACGGCAAACATTCGTTTGTTCCGATTATCAAAACAAACACCGGTGGCGCAAAGCGTTTAGCATAATCAAACGCACCTGAATCTCTTCCCACTGTTCCCAGAATCATCCAACTATAGGATTCCGGCTCTACACAGACAACACTAAATGCATCGGGGGTTACAGTATCTACACCGTATATCAGAGTGGTATCATTAAACTACAGGAGGTGATTTTTCACGATATTCTATTGATGTTAAAATATTGGCTTTTGGGAAGTGACCTCATGTATTGATGTTATTTTGCTCTTTCTTATGTTGTCTTTTAAACAAATATGATGGTCTCCTTAATTGGACATCTCCTTAATATCTGCGGATATCTTTAGATTTATTTAAGTGCGACGTCCAAATCATAACACGTATTTAGGAAATGACAGAAATGCTCTTACGTAATCACATGCTAAAAGTGCGCCACCGCATCTTTTATGTTAATGTATTTTTGCAATTCATATGACGCATTTAATTACGTTTAACGAGAATTTTTTTCGAACGTTTCCACTAAACGAGTTAGACTGAATGAAGTTTTTATAGTTGAAGGCAGTTGTTGCCGTCACTATTTCTGGGACATACACCTGTGACGTCAACTAAATTATTAAAGACGTCATAACTGTGACGTATTTCTACTAATCTCAATGACGTCAATCACTATGAGCATACGTCACTTGTTTCATAAAAAAAATCATATAAATAGGGAACTTATTTTAATAATCGAGCGTTGTGAAAAAGTTATTCGGCCTTTATTGACCTATATTCGTTACCCCTTTAAAGAGCTTCTGCTGACAGATTAAAGTGTCGTATGTATACCGGTGTTCCCTCCGAAATATAGCATTTGTATGTTCCGTACAGCTACTATAATATTAAGAGTCTCTTCTTACCGTAACAAAACTGTACCTACTACTGTTTTTTTATATTTATCAACTTATGTCATACTTTCTGATATGTTGATATATATTTTTTTATTATATTATTTAATTATTACTATGTAATTGAAGTCTGTTATCACTACAACAAAATTGTTCTACTGTTATCATATTTTTAAAATACTTTTTGTGTGCATCACAGCATGCATTTTCTTATATTGGTCTAGTATTGCGCTAATATTTGCATAATTATTTTTATTTATTGTTGTATCATATAATACTATTGAACTAAACTCCTGCTGATGAGCTACTTGCGGTAACTTACCGGGTTCAAGTTACAATTATATGAAAATAATATTATATAATAAAATAAAAAATATAAAACAAAATTTGCACTGCTCTCCTTTCTTTACAATGTTATACCCTTGTGCCTACCCACTTTATGTACCCACCCATTCGCAAAGGTATGTGCATAGCCACTCACTCGGTGAGTCAAACAGATTTTGCATTTAGCGAGCCAATGCGTACCTAGTAGGCGGTATAATATTTACAATAGAGAATCTGTTACATGAGCACTTAATTTAATCATAAGTTTTCTTCTATTGGGGCCATAGATTATTTAGACCCCTGAAGTTCCGCCGTACTACCCTGAAACACGGTGTAAAGTGTATTATAGCATCACAGTAACCCAGAAAGTGGTACATCACAATGATTGCAATCCGGAAAGCTGGCAACATGGCGCCCGTAGAACAATGGCTGCCAAATTAATAACATCAAACATTCATCAGTTGTGCACATTCGGAATGTGTGTGTTGCGGGTTCATTGGGGTGTTTATTCCTATACGGAAACTTGCGCCGTTTGCATTCCTGTGCAGTGTGCACGGCGCAGGATGCGGGCTCGCTGCTTGTTCCTAGCTGCACTTGCCGTTTCGACCTATTTACTGACGATGAAGTCGAGCCATAGAATAACTTTATGAATGAATATTCCTTAATATATTTTTAATCATTGGAGAAAATAAAAATAAATCTCAAATGAAATATAAAACAGAAAATATAAAGTCAACGATAGCATCTGGGACTTGTCGGTCTATCCAGGACCTACGCTCTAATCAAATGAGCTAATACCACCTTATTGCTCTCCGTCATCTTTATCGATATAATACTTCAATTTAAAAACTGTTAATATCATCTTCATTTAAATCCCATACATTATTGACTGCAAGATTCTACCCAAATTTATTTGCAATCAAAATATGTCCCGGGTTCGAGTTCCGGATGCAACCATTACATATTTCGTCATATTTTGTCATATTTCGTATGAGATTTGTTAATATTATCATCAATGATTAAAAAAAATTATAGTAACGTTTATAAGCTTCAATAAATTGTTCCAATGAAAATTGAATAATTAATACGTATTAATTGATAAACTAAAGTTCTTAAAAACTTAAGACAAGATTTTTGTGCATAGCGCAAAGGGTAACAATTATTATTTTTATAAACAATAATTATTAATCTAAAACACTCATCCAAATTGAAAAAACCTTCCGAGCAAAGATAAATGTCGCTGGCAGGACTCGAACCCGCACCCTTCTAATGTCCGGTCAGATGCTCTACCATTGAGCTACGTCGGCTTATCAATAAGTTTTTTCAATTTGGATGAGTGTTTTAGATTAATAATTATTGTTTATAAAAATAATAATTAATACGTAGTTTATTTCTTATTTCGCAAACATTCAGTCAAAATTATTACGATGTATATAGATAAGAATGAAAAGACTGTTGTTTAAAAATGCACTTAATGGAAAAAATCAATTCGCTCATATTTCATCTTCTACACTCGATAATTGATTATAGGTAATCATTATCTTAATTTTTAAATAGACATTTTGACATAATTGCTCATTTTGATTCTCTCATGGAGACAAGTAACGCGATGCTTCATTTGGATGCGGCCTTCAGCGAAATTATTTGAAGCGCTGCAACAGTTCGAGAGTCCAAATAATGTCATTTCACATGCTTGTTTTTATCAAGATTCTGGAGTGAAAGGGAATTTTCGTTTTCAGCGGCTTTGCCAAAGCTAAGTTATTATTTTCTAAATATAGTTTTATTTTATATTTGGGAGGGTCCATTTCCTTTCGTCCATTTGGGAAGAGTATCGGAAGCAGGAAGTAACTTTGCGCTGAACTGGAGGGACTACCCTGGTTGCGTGGCTACGGTCTCTTCTGGATATAATTTGTGTTTGTATTTCTTGTTTGTTTATCCATAGGTTTGTTGGTGCACTCCTGCAGCATTCCATCTTGGATTACTCCGGCTATCGATAGACGCTAAGAGCCATATTTTAACGTCGTCAGTATCTGTAATAACCAATTTGATGTGCGTTTGTGACTAACCTCCCTCTATGCGAAAGCTGTGCAGGGACACTTGAGGATTTAGAGTCCTTTAAAAATTATAGATTCGTTTAATTAAAAAATTATAGTCCTTGACGTGCATCCTGAAGGAGTAACCATAAGTTATTTATACCGGAGTGGAAAAGTGTTAGGTAACATCAACTCTTCACCGATGAGTTGAAAATTTACACCACCATAGGAAATTGAATTCTTATATAATTATTTGTCTCATTTTACATAATAATTTGTATCGATTATGTACTTGGTGTAACAAAAATGATTTGTTTTTAAACATGAACCATCGTTAATCTATCAGTTTTACTTGACATAAAAATCCAATAATCATTCAATATAATATAAACGATGTCAATATTTCAAAAGTATCATTAATAAAAGATCCGATTGTCGTTTTCGATAATTATCTGACATTCGTACCCCGTACTGATGTAATTACAAATAAAGTATATAAATTTCTCGGAATTATATGAAGTTTATCCAACGATCTTATGTATATAAAACTTCACTTAAAAATTGTATACAACACTAGCATTATTGAATGTAATTTCTCTCTCTGGTCACCATTATACAACAGCTTTTTTTACACGTAATTTATATTTTACATATTCCAATTGATAATTGTAGTGATTTAGTGCAAAATACTTAAATGACTAGAATTGTCGCCGCGATGAAAAATGTGGAAAATTGTATGATTTTTTAATATTATTAATCAGCAGCGTTAGACAGCCCTGACCAGGAGTGGATGATCAATTATTACGTACCCAATAAATACAACGCGAGACACCATACTCCATTTCATTTTGATGATTCTCCCACAAATTTTATGTACATTTTTTATTCACAGAGATTGCATCGTGTAAGGAATAAAAAAATTTCTGTTGATTAATTTAATTTTACTAAGATTACTTCTTTCAAAACCTATTAGATATACAGTATTTTATTTTAACAATGCCTAATCTGTCATAACATCAAACTTAAATATATTTTTTGTAAATCCAGTTACCTGCCTCAGAACAGGTTTCACCTAGTAAATTTAAACCATACAATAATATAATTATGTAACATATATTGTACTCATATTTGAACACGGCGTATTGTATGAAACTGTATAACATTATTTCAACAAACGTCGATTTATCGACACGGAAACTGAAACTGAAATGAAAATAAGAAAATTAGTAACACTTGAAAAATATATAATAATCCTTAACTGATCTGTTAAGGATTGTTACATATAAAATAACTTGATACACACTTGAGATTTATATCTGTATGCCAAATGGGCATATAAATAAATAAAACACGATTTTCATACCTTTAAATGGTACTAGAATATCGCTATCATTCAACGTTCAAAATCTTTCTCAAATTCCGACTTAAGTGCATAAATTTAATCACTGGGTGGCAACCTGAACGAAACATTAAATAAAAATAATCCACGGGCTACCGCTAATATGTAAAGTTTTGAAAAACAATACCTCCTTCAACCGCATACATGAAGAAAAGTCCTGAAAATGAACGCGTTACAAAAAACTTTCAGATTGCTGTGGATCGTGGAATGGAGGAACAAGAACACAGCCCGCCCTGAGTAGGATTTGCCCGGAGCAAGCGAATAATTTGAAAGCTATGTTACGTAAGCTGCGCTCCGCGGAGCCTTGCGCAGGATATAAAAGTTCCCCGAAGGTATTAGAGAAGGCAGTTGGCCTGTATTATATTGTGGGGACTGTCCTTGCAATTTATAAACGGCAAAATGATTAAAATAGATAAACATGACGTTTAATGGCAAAATCTTCGCGTCGTATTCTGAAAGCCGTTAAATCCTGGATTTAATTATTCTGTGGGGAAGGGACGAACTTCTACAAGTTATTAATTTATGAACCAAAATAGCAGATATGTAAGTGTAAATATGTGTGTGTGAGTCTTTACTTCTCGGAGCCGGTGGTACAGTGGCATCCCCAATTTGTGGGATATTATGAGGATAAATTTAAGAAATCTGGAAAAAGAATGAATACCTGGCTATTTTAATAATAATAATAAATATTTTATTACTTTTTTTTAATTTAAAAAAAAAAAATAATATTCTCGTTTGTATTTCTCGTATTGAGGATTTCATTTACATAATATTATATTAAACGATATGAATTTCATGAAATTTCTGATAGAATTATAATATAAGGTGTTAATTTTAAATGTTGTGATTTTTGAAGAAAAGTGGGATTATGGAAAGTGGGTTATAAAGTTTAGTACCATCGCTTTTTTTGGCCAAATGTTGTGTTTGTGACTGCCTGTTGCATGTGTTTTTGACTCTGAGATCTATTGTTTTTAATAGGAGTAGTTGATATTTCCTAATTTTTTGTACTTATAAATATTTTGAATATAAAGTAGTATTATTATAGTAGATAAATATTTTTTTAGCATTATGTCGAAAATTTCTTTCTAAGGGGGATTTTATGTATGATTTTTTTATGGCTTTTGTTATCTTAAGAGTTAATTAATAATCAATATACATTATAAAAGAAAGTCGAAAAAAACGAGCGGCCCGCAAAAACTCAGAAACGAGTTCCGATACGATCAAGAGAGTTGCAACTATTTTTACATAGGAAAGACTTGTAGAAATTTCAGTATTGGAGTTAGAGAACACCAAGCTGTTTAAATAATAACAATTATTCAGAATTTGCCAATCTCGTTTTAGTAACCAATCATTCTTTTGATATAAAGGTTAAAAAAATTTACATACAAATACAAACGGTTAACAATTCGAAAAATTTGAAATTTTTGAAATCAGAAAAAGCGTGAATTAATAATCAAATATATTTTTATATATAGTTGCCTCCTGAATTTATTTTCATATTCATATTATAATAATAATAATTTATTTTTTAACTTCTGATATAAATTTGTTATTCAATGTTTTATAATATTTTTTTAAAGTATTTACCTACTTTAATCAATTTGTGTACATGTTTATAATTTGTCTGTTCTTATATTATTGTGTTCTAAGTTTATCATTTTTCTATAGTAGACATTATTATTTTTTAGTATTCTATATATTCCTGACGAAGAAAGCATCGCTTTCCAAACATGTTGATATGTTTATATTAATAAAGTGGTGAATACAAAGTAAATTTCGATTAATTTATTAATAATATTATCATTAGCACTGCTCCATCCGATAATACCATATTCTAATAGTAATTGGTAGAAACCCATCTGGAACTTAATCAAATCATTTTTATTTAAGACATTCCAGAATGTTTAAAAAAAATCTACTCAGACGGCTACAGCCTTTTAAAAGTGGTGGTCTCTCTACAGAGCACTACTGAATAAAATATATCATGAAAGCAAAGTATACTTTTTTGGTTGACTCTAAGGCGCAAACAAATACTAATTACCTTCGCACATCGGAGATAAATTCGTGGTGACCTTACCTCTTTCGCGTGTACAGCGCAGGTAAATGAAGGAAAAGATTTTTTTAAATTAATTAAAACAAACACTTTATTTTAAAACACGTATTCAATTAACCCTTTAGGTGCCATATGTATTTTTTTTAAATGCTGGAGAAGTGTCGATAATCCATGAATATATTTATTTTTTATTTTTAGACACATGTTTTCAATAATGTGACATCATTTTAGAACCGTGGGTAACGCGTGACGAATTTTATGGCTCGAGCTATATATCGTTCTGTGTCACTCAAGTACAATAATGTAACGATATATCGTTCGTTGGCACCTAAAGGGTTAAAAATTAACACCAACCGGTTTCGCTTATCTCAAGCTTCATCAGGGTAAAATTTAAAACTAAACAAAAATACGTAGAGTGAACATATTTGTATAATTGGGATATACAAAAGGAAGGAGACAAATAATAAAACGACACAATTATTGCAGATGATAAACTGCATCGGTAGGCCATATCGATCTACAACAATAAGAGTGCGTAAATTATATAATATTATCTACTCTCTCAGATCAAGCCTTAACCTACAAATTATAAGATATGTTTACTTTGCACTTTTTCAATATTTTTATTTTTTCAATATTCACGATATTGTGAAATGGGGGGCTTGTGCAACATCAATTCTTTATCCCACGGTCACAACTCCAATATCACCCATCAGAGCCAGTTTTTTAATAAATTCGCAATCTTAGACATTCCTAATCTTAAATACCTACTCTTCTTTTGCCAACAACCTTCTAATGTATATAATATCAATGACAAATAGGATTGAAACAGTAACTTCAATGTCATGCAATGTGCAGTGTTTTCTTATATATGTGTCCTGTGCGTGCAAAAGTTATATCATCTCAGCCCAAAACATTATAATTTAACGTTATAATCTGGAGTGCCCTACCAGACCAGGTTAGTATATTTTCTGTATATTTACATAATAAGATAAAGCCTAGCAAGTAGTATTTGTATAACGCCCTTGAGGTGATTTTTCACAAAAAACGGCGCTATACAAATCGTCCAAGTATTATTATTATTAATATTATTATTCGACAGCTATACGTAAAGGCTATTCTCAGTTACGTGTAGAAAAATGATTTAATGAACAAAACACATCAACAAAAATTACACCCGTTACTCATCACACCTAAAATGCATAATTCCCCAAACGAAAACAGCCCTCGCTCAACGACAGTTCTCTTATATTGCTCCCAAAATGTTCAACTCGCTGAGTACTGATACTAGGAAATCGAAATCTGTATAATGTATTTATGCCATCGGTGTTCAAAATTGGTTATTTGCAAAAGGAAGGAATTATTTCAAAGAATGTCTTACATCGCAAAGGAAATTATTATTAATATATTTAATTATTTATATTTAAAATATGTATATGTATATGAATTATAATTTTATTTATATTTTATTATATTTGATTTTTCTTATTTATGTACTAAATATCTACTTTTACTTTTTTCTTTCAACATGCATCTTTATATTGTTTTTAAAATGTTTCTGTTTCTATTTCTAATTATTTTATCTTAATTTTTAATTCTTTTCATGTAGGTACACAAAAAACTGCGAGTACCATAATAGGGGCATGTGCCTAGATTGGTAGACGAAAAAATAAAAAATATACTAACTCCGTACCAAACTAATAAAATGAATAAATAAATTGATATTTTTAAAATGGAACAGTGAAACAGAGATATGCTTATATGTAACAGAATAGGATAACACATAAAAAAAACAAGAGACAGAAGGTCAAAGGAAGGATTTCAAAGAAGTGGAAATTTTTGAATAAAGGTATAATATATTTAATATGGGACTCTAAAACAAATTAAGTTGATTATTAAGAATATTACTATAAATTTTAATTGCTTTCTTTATTTATAATGCTTGTAATTTATCTAACCTAATGCGAAAACCATTTACTTGTAAGTTTTTTTGTGGTATTAGCACGTGCTAGATTATAAGTATGATTTATTACTTTTTCTTGTACTTTTTCGGCATTCACTAGCAATTTCTAGACAATTTGTTTGGAAGTTTTATTTACTACGTACTTTTGCTATTTTTGATTTATTAAATTCGCTACCAGTTTCGACACAACCGTGTCATTGACTATCGTTCTTAAAACTAATTTAAATTAAACAAGTACAGAAACAAAATTAGTCACCATTAGGTGAGGGTAGTGGGAGTGGTGATTTGGAGGGGGGTGGGAGGTGGAAGAAGTCAAAGTTTATAGGAAACATGGTTAGCAAAGGTGATTTACAGGGAGCTATTATCTTGTTTACTAAATTAATTTTAGATTTAATTTTTTTGTTAATTTCTAAAGTTTCTAAGGAGCACAATTTAAAATATGTATTAATATTTGAATGTTTAAACTTAGTTTTTTCTCTATTGAAGCTATGGCCTGTCTCTAATAAATGATTAGCAAACTCAGAATAGTTATTATTTCGTAAACAGAGTTCATGTTCTCTGATTCTAGTTTTAAAATTTCTAGTAGTTATACCTACATACTGCGCATCACATTCATTACATTCTAAAGTATATATTCCGTTTTTACCCATTTATTAGAAATGTCCTTGTTGTTAATTAATTTTTTTACTTTGGAATTAGTGTAGAATGCTGGAGAAATGTTATCTGGTAATAAACGGGATATTTTTAAAGATGAGTCGCCTGTATAAAGAAGTTTCTTATAAATTTTGTCGTAACTAGATTGGCTGTTATTATATCCGCTATAAACATACCTTTTTGTGACTCCTCCCACCGCCCACCCCCCTCCAAATCACCACTCCCACTACCCTCACCTAATGGTGACTAATTTTGTTACTGTACTTGTTTAAGTTAGTTTTAAGAACGCTGGTCAATGACACGGTTGTGTCGAAACCGGTAGCAAATTTAATAAATCAAAAATAGCAAAAGTATATAGTAAATAAAACTTCCAAACAAAATGATTTATTTCAATTAGGTGGTTGGCGAATTCCGAAAATCCATGGCTATTTGAACATCTAAGGTGTATTTTTATTTATTCCGATATTGTCACTACGCGCTGTTTTACCGATATAAAAAGCGGAACAGTTATTTTTTATTTATTAAAGTTTTACTGTTGCTATATTATCCAACGCCTCCGATTAAATTACATTATGATTTTATAAAAGGTGCATCCAAGAAACCGAATGAAAACAATGTACCCACATCTACTATTAATTTAACGTAACATTGTAGGAATTGAACTACCGCTAAGCAAAAAACTTCCCGCATAGAACCTACGAGAAGGTTTTCACCATTGCTCGACTACGTTGCTTGGGGCGGCCGCCGCCAGCATATTTATCTTATAAAAATAGCCACATGAATAAATATAATAATACATTTTAATCAATAATTACAAAATATGACAATACCTTCGCTTCTTTTATATATATAAAAATGAATGTTTATCAGTCTGTCCTCGATTTTCTCAAAAATTAATAGACCGGTTTCGCAGAAAATATCACAGTTTGTTTTTATTAGTGCCGGAAGGTTTAAAGAGTAGTTTGAATGAAATCCAATGTGCAAAACTGTTGCTATAACGTTTTGAAATTAGTATAAAGAACATTGAACCCGCCATGATGTATTGAGGCTAGCCCATAAATATACCACTCTGGTTGGCCACAGATTACATATTCAAAATAATAAGCTTTTTTTGGGTTGAATATTTTCAAAATGGAAAACCCAAGTAGGTTTAAGAACTTCATTATTTATATATATTTTGAAAAAATAAATATTTGGGATTAAATAAAATTTTCAAATGAAAATTTATCTGTTTCTTTATTTAGAGGTACTAATAGTAGTCACAAGGCATTACTTTCATTGTCAAATCAATTATGGCACCCAAACGACAAGTAAAAACTCACAACTTCATAACTTTATTCCAAAATAGATGAACAATCCCGAGCAAGACTGTATACACATCAGCTAGTTTTTAAATGTTTTTTTTTTCAATATTGTAAACGGAATATTTTTATCCCCATTTACATTTACATAACCTGTATTTTATGGCTGACTACTCTAATTATGGAAACCCTTTATTGAAAACTTCTACACTTCGGAAATCTCTTTCTTTAAATGAAATTACATCTTTGTTCATTGTTGTTTACTATAAGATTAGATGCATGATTAAAAAAAATGAAACCATTTGCGGAATGAAAAATTGTATGTGTTTTTGTTAGAACCTGTTATTACTGAAATAAAATCATTAGTAGCATGTTTCAAAAAAATTTCACGCTACTAAAAATGGAGTATATAATATGGAATTTTAAAAATTGAAAGCTTGTAATTGCGCAAAGTAAATTACTAGAGCAACAAGTTTTTTTTCAAATGAATTATAGTGTGCATGAGAAATATTCAGTATTTTCTTAGAAATCCTCTGTTATGGATTTCATGTCATATGTCTCGTCAATATTAAAATGGATTATGTAATAAAAATCGACGAATGTTTTTTCGGGAACCCGTTGGTATGGAAAAAAAACGGGATCAGTAATAAAATTGCACATATAACTTTGTAACCTGACACTAAAATTCAGTCCGGTTCGTGCGATATTACGTGAAGAGACATTAATACCCGAGACCGTACTTGTAAACAATACCTACGTAATTGAAATTGGACTTGTTGGATTCTGACAATTGTAGCTGTTTTTGAAAAGGTCGCCTTACATATTAATATTGCTTCTGCCCGTTCCGAGAAGACACAAACCATGTTAAGCCTCACTATTACTTTGCCGCTTCATGTTCAAACGGTAAAGAAACCTTTTGCATTAAGCATGGTATTTTAATGCGTTCTTAAAATATTTACTTTACTAATGTATTTACAGAAACCCGTGAAAAATCAAGAGAAAAATTTACTCCTCAAAAGTAAAGTAGAATATTTTTTAGTATTAAACGGAGGCATCTGTAGGAATTTTTTAATAAAATCTGTGCTTCGAATTATGGAAAAATTAACATTTTATAAACATCAGCAGTATTCATTTTTTTAAATCATTAACGCCTTTCGGGTTTTACATAGTATAACATAAAGCATAAGGCACAGACTATAATGTCAGTGGCTGAGTGGGCATCGCGTCTGGGTCTCACCCAGGCGTCGTGAGTTCAATTCCACAGCTGCCTAAGTCCCCCATCACGACACAAGCAACATCTTCCGCTTACTGTGATGATAGCAGGAGATTTTCAAATATCAGGTTGTTCGTAACCAGGGAATATTTGCCTTTTTAAAAATAAAAATAAAATGTGTATAATAACAAAGAGAAATTTCAAGAATACTAGTATATATAAATAACATAGCAGGAATAAGCGTATATTAAGGGTATATAAAAATCAGGACTAATGTAAAAAAAGGATTTTCTTAATGATTTCATTAAGTCCGCATTACACTTTTTTATTTACTATTTATTTATAATAATATAATATATTGTATTTTTGTCTCCCTCTTACAAATAATACTTTTCAATTGTTGTCTCCCTCTAATATTTTATTCTATTTTCTCTCTTTTTTGTAATCTGTCTCACTCTATTTTTTATAGTATCAATATATGTATGCGATAAATCTGCATAGCCCTCTGTGTAGTCATTTTGTGTACACACGGGAAAACTGGTAGGTACTTAAAGCAAAACATAGAAGTTATCAAGGTGATATTTTCATAATAAGATCCATTTTTACGTGCATACTTCAATGTTTCGCCTCAAATAACAGCCAGAATGTATTGTATGAAACACATTTTTGTAAAAGACCTAAGGAAATGTTCGTTATTGTGAAAATTCGGTAACATTCTGATAAAACAGCGGTAGTATTATCAGCCTGGTAAGCCTCGGCTTAGAAAAGCAATATAGCAAGTTAGAAGTTAAGGAGTTTACCTAAAGTTCTGCCGCTTCCGCAACATGCATTTTTTTACCGCATTATATTAACTTAGGCGCCTCCTTTTTTGTAAAACATCCTGCAAGGCCATTATGGTGTAAGTCTTCGTAAAGTTTTTAATTTACTTCTATTAAAGATTAAAAAAAAAGTACAAGTGACATGAGTTAATCATTATGCAAATAAGGTTTTAGTATTAAAATACAGACATTATCGCATTACAAGTGCAACTATATCATCCAATTGTTTTCAATTTGTATTAAAAGAATTTAGTTAGTGGTGATGCGAGACATGTGGGTAAGTAGGTTATAAGCTTAAAGTAAACTCTATGGTTATAAGTTAAAAATTATGAGAAATAAGAAGTTTTAAGGGATGGACTGTTTTAGTTTGAAGGTTTTAATTACTTCTTGTTTTTCAGGACAACAACGGAGATAATAATAATAAATAATAATAATATTTATTTGAAACAAACATTATTTTAAAGAAATATTTAAGAAGGCTTTGACTGTTCAACTAGGAACAAATCCCGTTTTAAGACAGTCAAATTGATAAGTTTAGTTCATATTAATATACATATACATGAGAGAATATAAAATAATCCATAAAGTAAATTTAAGAAGAAAAAAAATTGTGTTTTTTTTTTAAAGTATGTTGCATTTTTATTTTATTTTTTATTTTACTATATTGTAAAGTAATAATGAATAACATATGAGATATAAGAGTTAAAAGTATAAAGTATAAAGGTTTAAAGTATGACATGGATTTTTTAAATTAGTGTGGAGTATTAATGAATTTCGCATGAGATGTAAAAGTTTAAAATATAAAGTATAAAAGTTTAAAGAATATAAATTAAGGATATGATATGCATTTTTTTTAATTTACTGGGGAGAAATAATGAATTAAATAAGATCTAGACGATTTTTTTTACATTTGGATAAAATCGAATTATATACACGTAATAAAAATCGTAGTACGTTGTAATGAAAAATGTATTATCAAACGAAATTACTTTTTGAAGATTACTTTTGTGAGAGCAAAATTTTTTGAATTTATTTTATGTGGAGTTTATAGTGGTAATTTTTCATTATCTGATTATCTCGTCGATCAGTCTATCGAACTTATTAAATTCGTTTACCATATTTTTTGATCACACGTGACATAAGTAAATTCTAATTTGATTGTACTATTTTACGTTATTTTTTTTCTTATTGTCACTTAATGTCATATTTTGTTTTATTTTATTTATGTACTAATATATTTTATCATTTATTATTTAATGAAAATTAATACAAACTATGTTTACTTTTAAAACTTTCCCTTAAACCTTAGAATTAGGCATTATAATGAAACTTAAGCTTGAACAAGTTATTCTTTTTTTTCTATAGGTTGTTCATTAGTCCACACTGACTTCTGAACTCGTAACTATTCGACCTTGTAATCGATATAATGTCAACTATTTTTAAATTAATAAAAATTACTTTGTTTACACCACTTTTTTGATATAGAAATATCAACATTTTTCGGAAACAAAGCTTTTCTCATCATGATAAACATTGCAACATTATTACTATTATTTATTATTAATAATGACGCCACAAAGTGACTACAAATCTTGTGAAGAAAACGGCCATTTTTACTTAATATTATTTCTTAGAAATGTAACAACTTCAATCGCTTCGGAGCAGAGCTTTGGCTCGGTGGTCGGTGGTCGGCCGACCTTTGTGCGACTTTAGGTAAATGTTCTGAGAAACTGGTCCCCACTGAGTGGTCAGGACCTGTCGCTACACGTGCCAACCTGTAGAAACGATCACTAAGGCCGATCGGCTAAACCAGGTGAAGGCAACCGGTAGCCAGATATGTCAAGTAGGAGGTAGGGAGTTGCTAACCTAGGTAGGTTTATTTACGATACTAAAAGAATAGTATTATTGTTTTAAGACCAACTTATTGTATGTATAACCGAAACGGCTTCTGTTCGGCATGAACCGTCTTTATGGTTATTAATTGATATTGTGATATATTGGCGCTAACGAAAAGTTGTCCAAACAAGCGAAGCTAGCAGTCCACAATGGAGTGCTGATACCAACCCTGATGAATGGCAGTGAGGCATTGAATCGGCAGAGGAAAGATGAAAGTAAACTGAATGCCGTAGAAATGAGATCTCTGAGACGAATGTGCGGTAAAACCATGTATGATCGTGTGATAAATATTGAAATTACTAAATAATGCAAGGCTGATGTAAGCGTAATGAGTAAGATTAAAAAAAGAACGCTTAGATGGTTTGGACATGTGGAGCGAATGAACGAAGAAAGGAGTGTAAGAAGAATGTATGACGCGAATGTGAATGGAAGAAGAAGCCGGGGACGCCCGAGGAAGACATGGCACGATCTAGTGAATCAAATACTTGAGTCGGGCCATGTCAGAAGTCGGAATAATAAAAGAGAATGTATGAGACGATGAATGAATGTGAATGAAGCAAGAAGTGTATGCCAAGATCGAGTTGTTTGGCGATCAGTCATCTCTGCCTACCCCTGCGAAGAAACGGCGAGATTAGTTAGTGTTTAATTCGTAGAACTCCACTTATTATTTTTTTTTGATTTAATGTAAATCAAATTTATTAATGTTATTATTAAGTTCCGCAAGAATTTGTACATTTTATTATTGTGACAGCTATTTCGGCGTTTACTCTGGCTACATGCAAAAGATGGGCAATGCAAATTAATTAATTATGTATCTTTGTATGAAAAATTTTATGTACTGTTGTTACTTGAATTTCTTGAGCTACATGTTTCGACACATCCGTATCTTCGATGGCGTTCTTAAATCTAACTTAAATTAAACAAGTATAGAAATAAGTAGTCACTTTTAGGTGACGGTAGTGGGAATGACGATTTCAAACAAAATGTCTAGAAATTGTTACATAGTTAATGCCCAAGAAATACAAAAATATGTAACTTTGAGCAAACATTTGTTGATATTTGATGCTGAAGAGTGCTATTGACAAGGGTTAATTCATACACCGATGGACTGAGTTTCATAACGGGAATGCCATAAGATTGTGATGGGAAGAAAACAGCCTGGGAAGTAGGCTTCTGACGTTTGAAAAAAACCAACCCCCTTGGGCAGCGTTTCCCAAAATGATGCCATGAACCGGCACCGGGTCATGAAATCTAAATGTCTGGTAGCCTAAAATAACTCTGAACAACCTAGGTGCTTTGGTTAGGTTTAAGATTAAAGTGGAAATTGAACCGGAACTATTAAGTAAATATCTCAAGCAATTGGAAGAGCAAATTTTTTTCTGAACCTAAAGTTAAGAATAAGAAACAGCACCACAATTCTCTGAGATAAAACATTAGTTTGATTTATTTACGTTTTTGTGGGAGTTAATGTTTCTATATTGTAATGCATTATTTGTATGAAAAAATGCAGCAGTAACAGTTTTTTTTTCCATTATGTAAACTACCAACCCTGTAACATTATCATGTAAACATTTTTCAGTCGTCATTTTCTTGTTGTTTCAGGAAACATTATTATGTAAACATGTAATCGCAATACATACACTCCGGTTTACTACACAAGCATTGATTAAAAGTGTGGTATTGTAATTCGATATTCATTGTTTTTGTGTTTAATTCGTAGAACTCCATTTATTTTTTTATTTTATTTTTTATTTAATGTAAATCAAATTTAATAATGTCATCAAACTGCAGTTTGAGAAAAGCCTTGAACGCCGAAACAGCTGTCATAATAATAAAAACTAAAATCCTTACAGAACTTAATAATAACATAACTAAATTTGATTTATATTAAATTTTTAAAAAATATATATTTTAATTATTTGAAATTAAAGTGTATTCAATCGTATTTTAATGTTTTTGGGTACAGTGTGGGGGAACATTTCTCCCTCTTCCTGTGTCAATTGTGGTTAGATGTGCATAAATGTGGAGATAATCTACTCTACCCAGTGAGCGGGCTGCCTATTGCTAATGTTGGGCTTTTAATAATTTTTATTTCAAAGAATTGTAAACTGTGTTTTATGTCCTAGCGGCACTTGCCGATAGCAATCTTATATTTAAACGATGTATTCAATTACAATAATAAAAAATAATTAAAACTGAAAAAAAACCTTTCTCTAAAATGTTCAAAGGTTGTGAATTTTCGTCATGAATGATAAATTTCAAACAACGATGTGATATTAAATAGAGGCTCTTCCTAAATATTCTCTGTCCTCAGCGAAGGGGTGACAACTCCACGTGAAGTGGAGTAATTGACAGGTTGAGAGAGGTGCCCCGTAGTGACAACCGTAAACGTCTGAAATAATCATCCCCACATGCTCTGCAAGACATGGTAATCCATGTAGTTCTGTAAAACCGACAGCAGTAAAAGTACCTACGCCAGTAGGCTTTACATGGTAGCAATAATAAAGTTTACAAAATGGGTTATATATGCAAAGAACTCGTTATGATAAAAATAATTAATAACCCTTCATTTCCATATACCTATTGGTTTTACTTTCAGTTTCTCTAAGATGCCCTCCACCGCTTATACTGATGTTTCAATAAGAGATAAGAGAAATGGCTGCGCCGCTTGTTTCACACAGAACTTAATTTTGGATCTGAGGCCAAAATACTCACCTAAAGCTAATGATATTTTTTTTGTTCATAAAAAAATATAGTAAATATCTATTACGGATTAGAAGTAATTTCTTATTTTTGTTTTACATTATGAAATAAAGGGTATTAAAGGAATTAGCTTTAGGTGAGTATTTTGGCTGAAACGGGCCGCGCAGCCGTTCCTCTTAATTGAAGATGATATTTACAGTTCTCAGAAATCGAAGTATACCGATAAAAATGACGGGGTGGATTAGGGTAACTGTAGCTCAGCGGATTAGAGCGGAAGGCCCCGGAGAGACCATGAGGTCCTGGGTTTGAGTCCCAGCTGCTATCAATAATTAATAACATATTACAATGAAGTTTATAAGCTCCAATAAATTATTGCAAAAAAAATGTAATCAGTGTTACTTAGAATTAACCTAGAATTTCTCTTCAAATTTAATGTACATCTTAATTCATATCTCTAGAGTATGTGAAGCACCTACTTAGATCCATAATTAATACCACGTTTAATTTTCAATTCACTGGCAATGGCTGTTTCAACTTCCCGTGTTAGTGGTTTAAAACTTTAATACAAAAATGTAATATGTAAACTGTGAAATCTACAGCAGGAAAGCAATCTGCAGTTCAGTGACTCTGAGTTACTAAAACTGCAACTATTTTCTACCGAATAGGTGCCGCTGCAAGCTGGGCACTGTAGTCGCAACAGAATGAAGTAAAATAATTTGTGGAGTTGTTAAAGGATATTTCATTAAGTCTGAAACCTAGCAACGTAATATTTCTATGTTATTGAAATTTTTTGGGCATTAACCATTTAACAATTTCTAGATATTTCGTTCGATGAGTTTTAATCATTATGTACTTTCGTTACTTAATTTTATTAATTCGTTATCGGTTTCGAAACATCCATGTCATTCACTAGCGATCTTAAAACTAACTTAAATTAAAGAAGTACAGAAATTATTAGGTGAGAGTAGTGGGAGTGGAGATTTGGAGGGGGTGAGCGGTGTAATAAAATTAAGTAACTAAGTACATAGTGATTAAAACTCTTTAAACAAAATATTAAAAATGAACTAGCTTTACTACCCAGCTTCTCACTAATTTCGACAATATTTTTTTATTGCTAAACAGTTTAATAATGTATGAAACACAGAATATCTGAGCTCTCCTATTTTTCCACAAATGGAATATTTCAAAGTTTCAAAACTCACGACGTATTTGACGGGACATACTGAAAAGAGTTACATTGATGTAAAATTTTCTGTTGGGTAAATCTTTGCAAATTTCATTGCGGTAAATCTCGCCGTTCGAGAGTTTCTACTTCTTTGTAGATCAGATTTCTACTTCATATCGATTCTGTTTAATATTTTTTCCATAAAATGAAAAAAAAATGGGATTTACATTGAAAAGTATATGATTTCAAACTGCTTTCTTATTATGATACAAACCTACAAATATTTCTATGTAAGAAGGCGACACAAAGTTTTTACTTTGATTATAAATTCTTATCTTATCTTATCTTATAGAAATGGAAAGACTGATAGGAATATTGAAAGAAGGGTGAATGCAGGAAACTCCATCAATGGAGGACTGAACGCATTTGGCGCAAACAAAAATTTGTTCAAAGAAGCGAAACTAACAGTCCACAATGGAGTGCTGGTACCAACCCTTATGTATGGCAGTAAGCCATGAAACTGACAGAGGAAGGATGAAAGTACACTTAATGCTGTAGAATGTGTGGTAAAACTGTGTAGATCGTGTGAAAAATGTTAAAATTTGTGAAGAATGCAAGGCTGATATAAGCGTAATGAACAAAATTAAGAAAGGGACGCTCAGATAGTTTGGGCATGTAGAGCGAATGAATGAAACAGGAGTGTAAGAAGAATATATGATGCGAATGTGAATGGAAGAAGAAGCCGGGGATGTCCAAGGAAGGCATGGCACGATCAAGTGAATCAAATACTTGAGTCAGAAGTCGGAATAACAGAAGAGAATGTATGAGACGTTGTATGAATGTGAATAAAGCAAGAAGTGTATGCCAAGATCGAGTTGTTTGGCGGTCCGTCCTCTCTGCCTACGTCTACGGGGAAACGGTTTGATGATTTGTGAGTTAGTTAGTTAGTTATCTTATCTTTAACACTTCAAGTATATACATTTATAAAATTACGTAAAATTTTTAAATGTGTACCTACATAAATTAAATATCACTTTTTCTAATTTTTTTACAACGAACTCATTTCGGGCTAAAATCTATTTTCGATTATCATACATTATTTGGTTGACGGTTAAAATGTGGATGTGTTGACAGCGAGCCTCAGTAAACTAAAGTTACTTATTCTGTTTTTGGAATAAGTCATTGAACTTTATACACCTCATTGTAATGTATTTTCAATCATTGAAGAGAATATTAACAACTCCAGAATGAAACATGAAAAGACACAGAAAATAAACCCCGTTACCTTTTTCTTGCATCTTTTCGGTTTCGTGTTTCATTCTAGAGTTGTTAATATGAGGTATGTTTTGATTATTCGCCTCCGGAACTTATTATTTAGAATGGTACTTACACTATGTTATTCCTGCATTTGTTCGATATATTATCTTTGAACCTACTGTGATGTGTTTTGCACCTGTTTATTATAACTAACTTTATATGTAAAAACCCATATAGGGAGTATATTATACAATAAATAAATAAATATTATATTCGATGGTTAAAAATATATTACATTGAGATTTATAAGCTTTAATAATTATTCCAAAAAATTGAATATTAATTCTAGACTTGTAGGAAAAGTCAACAGATGGCCTATATAAATAAATAAAAAATCATATATTATATCCGAGATAATATTTAATGATTGCAAATAAATTCAGGTGGAATATTGTAGTCATGATGAAAAGGCAGTAGCCAAAAAATATATGGGAATTAATTAATTGAAGATTATATTGACACTTCTTAGAAATCGAGGTATGATACCGATAACGAAGACGGGACGGATTGGGGTAGCTGTAGCTCAGTGGTTTAGAGCGTATGTCTCTAATAAACCATGAGTTCCTAGGTTCGAGTCCCAGCTGCTACCGTTACATTTTTTTCTGTCTTTTCGGTTTCGTGTTTCATTCTAGAGTTGTTAATATTATCTTCGATGATACTAATCTTTGTGTGCAATATAACGCACAATTTCACAATATCGACATTCCTCACAATAAACACCCTTTCAAAATAACAAACCGCATTAATAAGTACGACCACAAATTGATGCACGAGTATAAAATGTATTGAGAGCATCTCCTGTCCTGACCATATTTTTTTTTATCTTGTTAGCTTCATAAATAAAATATCTGTTTTTAACCACTGTTAGCACAAGATACTATTTTAGCTTACCTTTTGTTAAACTTCCTTTGTATATATATTTGTATTAAAAGTTGTTTGTTTCTTGAAAATAAATAAATTATTCAAATAATTAAGTCACTTACGTTATTTATTTTTTTTTTCTATTATGCGTTTATTTTCATTTTATTTAATTTAATTTTTTTCTTAGTATATTCACATTATCAAAACAATACAACACATTTAAATAATCAATTAAGAAAACATTGTCAGTTAAATACGAGTAAAAACACATTATAAATGTGAAAACTTCACAGAATGCAGAACTTTAATTGCTTTCTAGCTAAAATCGGTTTTACCAATATTAATCATTACCCATCCATCCAAATTTTAAAGGAGTGGGGGTAAATTAAATCATATAAATAAGTCGTCGCAATGTGGATTGACCACAGTTTGAGAATGGCCTTAAACGCCAAAACAGCTGTTACAATAATAACAACTAAAAATACTTGCAGAACTTAATAATAACATTATTAAATTTGATTTACATTAAATTTTTAAAAAAATCAAATAAAATAGATAGCAAATAGAAACAAATAGCTATTAACACTGCCGTGGTAAGTAAAAACACAGCATCTTCCTTGCAAGTCCCAAGGAAAATACTGTATTTTTACTAACCAAGGCAGAATAACTGATATGACCATAATCGAACTGACAAAATCCTGTCAAAAAAACTTCGCCGAATTTCAACAAATAAATGTCACTATAATGGTATACCAACTAATAATAATAATAATAGCTTAACTCCCAAATGGCGCATAATTTTGTATATAAGTCATTTTTCCACCCTGTGCACATCAAAACTTCCATCAAAAATAAGACCAGTTTTTTTTACCAATAATAACATAGGCAAACTTTTAATTAATTTTAAAGATAGTTGAGACATGAAGCCATTCTGCCATCTATAAACTTAACTGTAACAATTGTCCGGCAATTTATATAGGTAAACCCGCAAGAAACGTAAACATTAGAGTAAAAGAACACATTAGTATAGGTTTTTCAGAATTCACCGAACACTTCATTGATACTAACCATACTTTTGATAAAAATGCAGGAGAACAAGTAATGAATAAAAATGGAATAGATTTGCGCCTTAATAACGTTAAGAATGCGAAGCGTTAGAAATGTCAAAATCAATTAAAAATAATAATTTCCAAATTTAAATAAACAATTAGATTCCACCCAAAGTCAAATTTTAAGGTGTTCCATTTCTTCTCTTCCCTACCCTCTACAGCTCCCTCTCCGATGCTCTATTCCGTTCTACTCTGATATAATATCTCTTTCCCCCACTTTCACTGTCTTCATTATGATATGTCTCTATATGTTAATTTAGTCTATATGTGTACGTTCCTGATGAACGTTGAGTTCAAACAAAACCGGTCGATAATGCATAAATATAAAATTAAAAAGTTGCTCAAATCTAAAAATTACACTAATTTAAATGAAATAACAGTTCGATTTATTCATATTTTCTTTTATTTATAATAATACAGAATTAAGCGAATTAAGCTGCGATATATATGACGCGAACGTGATGGCTTATAACAGATTTCTCGTGAGATATATTTCACTTCTTTCCATATTATCGTATACAAATTCAAGTCTTGTAAGACAATCCACCGATATTTATTCACGACAGAAGTAACATGATTGATTTTCTAAGGCCAGCGGTACGGGTAAGATCGCTGACATGGAAAAATATTGACGGCTCATTCATTATGCGAGAACACATCGACTTAATTCAAGACAAATTCTAATAAATTTCTCCATTCTTTTAAGTAATCCCCGTTTCAATCGTAGATTGCCCCGAAATTTTCCAATATGTACATGATATCATGAGAGTACCGAACAAGCATACCAGCATTCAAAGTACATAATACGATTCGCAATAATAATACACTTCTTCAAAATTCGCAGAACATCTCTTAGTGAATAAATACGTTCCGCTTGGCAACAACGAGCCCCTTACACATAGAAAGAAAAGGTCTTAGATTGAATTTACTGGATCAACTAGCTACAATACAATCCTTTAAAATAATTTACGAATTTATAACACACATTTAAATTCATTGACTTAATAACATTTACGTCTGCTATTATTAAAAGTAGGTACCTCGCAGAATAGCGAATTTTAAATGTCACAATTATAGTCTGAGTAAATAAATTTGTATAAGCAAGTCATCTCAATGTGGAATAACCACTGTTTGAAAATGGCTTTGAGCGCCGAAATAGCTGTCACAATATTTAGAAACTAAAAGACTTAACTTAAATAACTTTCTTAAATTTGATTTACTTTAATATTTTAGAAAATAAGCGTACCAACGGTGAACGGTTGTCTATCTATTATTATTATTAATAATATTTATTATTAATTTATTATTATTATTACTAGAATTTATTACTTTTATTGGTCTTAGGTTCTGAAATGATGATGTGGTTGGTTCCTACATTAATTGTTATTTATCCAGACCCTACTTTCCCTAACCAACACAATTGTAATGTAGCAGTTAGTTATTAGTGCTCTCGTTTGACCATAAAATAATACTACTATCGTGGAAGCAGGTTGTTCGTTTCGTATGGAAATTATTCTGTAAGTACTTGGTTAATCCTTGTTCCATTTTAACCTTCATCTAGCCTATATTATAGCCAACTAAATCTTACAATTAAATATTGTCATTAGTTTACAGTCTGTTTGAGGGTGCATTTAAAACTGCGCACTTTTTGTGGGTAGTTTTGGGTGCAACAACTGACTTGATTTAGTATATTATAATAAAACAAATGTAAAACTTCACATTACTTGATTTACTTATTATATTATGCACCAACGGTTGATCTTCTAAATAAAATATTATCACAATAAGTATTTTTGAACGGTCTGTGTGAACATTACGATAACATATTAGGTGATTTAAATATATTTGGACTTACCGATTCCACAGATGGTGAGAACTTGTGGTCAGCAAGTGGCTTGGTGGCATCAGACTGCATGATGTTCATGGCGTAAGGGATAAGGAGGTCTCCGAAGAAATCCGTTGCTTCGCGAGGCAACTGCGTCGGCATGTTGTCTATGGAACACACGAGGACTCCTGGACCTTTAAAACTGAAACGAAAAAGGGGTAAGTTTGCATTAAATCATTTTATAAGTGGTTTTAATTTATACAACAAATTAATCTAATTTTAATAAAATTAAAACTGACTGAAAATATTTGGGAAGTATGTTTACGACAGATGGAAAGGCTGATAGGGATATTGAAAAAAAGGGTGAATGCAGAAAACTCCATTAACGGAGGACTGAACGCGGTTGGCGCTGACAAAAAGTTGTCCAAAGAAGCGAAGCTAGGAGTCCATAATGGAGAGCTGATACCAACCCTGATGTATGACAGTGAGGTATGGAATTGGCAGAGGAAGGATGAAAGTAAACTGAATGCCGTAGAATGAGACCTCTGAGACGAATGTATGGTAAAACCATGTATGATCGTGTGAAAAATATTGAAATTCGTAAAGAATGCAAGGTTGCTGTAATAGCGTTATGAGTAAGATTAAGAAAGGGACGCTTAGATGGTTTGGGCATGTGGAGCGAATGAACGAAGAAAGGATTGTAAGAAGAATGTATGACGCAAATGTGAATGGAATAAGAAGCCGGGGACGCCCGAGGAAGACATGGCACGATCAAGTGAATCAAATACTTGAGTCGGGCCATGTCAGAAGTCGGAATAATAGAAGAGAATGTATGAGCCGATGTGTGAATGTGAATGAAGCAAGAAGTGTATGCCAAGATCGAGTTGTTTGGGGGTCCGTCCTCTCTGCCTACCCCTACGGGGAAACGGCGTGATGTTTAGTTAGTTAATTAGTATAAAACTGGCTGACCGACGACGCTCGTAGCGGACTGTATCCGGTATGATCGCAAATGAGTGTGTAGAACAAAGTTAAAGTGGGTTTTATAATTACAGTAAAACAATGATTTTTGACTACACATGAACAGCTTCGACAAGAGAAAGAGCGATTCACAAATCTTTTTCATGCTAAAACACAATGTCTAATAGTACAAAATGTATTTTAAATTACTCTCATGGATACCACAGACCAAATAATACATAGATTTGCCCTGACACGCAAGAAACCAAAATGAGGGAGGCGAGAGACGAGCTAGGCGTGGGTACCGCCAATTAGTGAAACAGCAAATAAGTTAAAAGGTTCTACTAGTTTACAAAAACCGAAAATTTTGTTAGAGTATTTAGTTTAACCCTTTTTATAAATTTGTACTTTGCCTACCGCTATCAAAATTACGCGAAACAAACGTAGAGACTCCAGTGAGCTAGGTTGGTGTCACAATAGGTGTTAAGATAAGAGTTACAATCCTAGTTCTATGGAGTCACGTGACCTTTGCCTCCGGCCGTCTAAATGGTACTTAGGGCAATTCTATTAATGTTGAAGTCCAGTTATGAGTGCGCAATGAGTGCGCAAACAGCTAGCTTATAGGAAACTTTCATATTGAATTAAATATTAACGAAATAATGTGAACAGTTTACTGAAAATGCTCAAACAGGGCATTAATTTTCATAACCAAGCTTTAAAAAAAAAACATTAACTTTTTTAAGCAGTGGCTACATTATATGAGACGAGAAAGAGGTACCCATTAGAAAGGTTAACGAAGCCATTTACGTATTGACTTTAATTTAAAACAAAGCTTCGATTCCCTTATCACTTTTCAAATTCTCTCGTACATATTATAATGGTACTATTCGGATAATGAAATTGTATAAACTTTTATTTCAAATATCAGAAGTGTACAGCATTTCTATTTCTATAAAACCACTCGGGTCACGTAGTGCCGTATTTGTCACGAAACATCAAAAGCCGTTGAGTCACGTTCTGCTATATCTGTCGCCAAATGACAAGTCCTCATAAAACTCGTTCTATCTCCTTTTCTATTATACTCAGAAATATTATATAAACCAATTTAGAAAGAGAGCACATTAATCTTTATTTCTGCATTTAAAATTTTACCATTAACGCTCCTGAATAAATTCAAATAATTATTTCAAACAACATTTAGCATTTGAAAAATATTAGTCAAGCTTTGCTAATTTCTTAATAATTATATATATTCAAAACAAACAAAAAGGTGATTTCTTCAAAAGATGCGTAATCACTTTTAGGGGTCATAATAAATAAATTAATAAGAATTACTTTGTTTAAACTAATGTTTCTATTAAATAAATATTTTTATGTTTCAGAAGCAAAGCTCCCCTTACCAGAATAAACAATATACTCTAATATTACTATAGTATGTTGTTTATCCTGATGACTGGAGCTTTGCTTTTGAAGCATGTACATACTTATATATAAAAACAGTGGTTTAAACAAAGCAATTCTTTTTTTTTCAAAAAAGATTTAAGTGAGCTAGGTAACCTTTATAATACGTTTATCCAATTAGATGTGTTTTTTTTAGTTTTGTATAAAATGGTATTTACAATTTACAAGAAAAAAATTATAGTTTACCGATTTTTCTAAAGTGATATTTCATTTTGGGATAAGTTTAAAAACAGCAAATCTATTAGAATATGAAAGTCTAGTGCGAATATTTCTAGTGATAGTGATAGATTACCATGATAGCGATGCTCTGCAACTGCACAATTTATAGATCGAATATTTGATAGCGCATTGAAAAGGGCTTAATCAGAATTCGGGCGGAACTTGGTCGAAACCCACGACGCGTACCAAGCTAGGGATTGCAAATCCGAATTTCATCAAACTAAAAAACCTGATTTTGTGTTTGAATAAATCCGGATTTGCAATCCCTACTCCTTATAAATGGCGATTGTCTATAATGAGCAATTGTACAGTAAACTCCCAAAGAAAAACTACAGCGAATATGACTTACATACAAGGATTATAATATTACTACAATTTAAACAGCACGCCGCTCCAATATCGAAACAATAATATATGCTATATCACGCTAGAGCTTCTATCATTCGTCAAAGCATTATTGTGCTTCCATGCAACCCTTCAATACACAGGCCGGAGGCACTGTATTGAAGGGTTATCCTGTAAAGCCTTCCAAACGTGGTTATTATTGAACACGCACCAATTTAAACTAAGTCCACGGTAATTAGATAGATTATCTGACAAAGGAGCCATGCTTAATATTTATCAAAACTGCAGATAACAGACAGCCAACAAAATATTAAAAAATGCTATTTTTTATTCTGCTTGCCTCACAAGAAAACCATCCTAGAGCCGGTGGGATTTTTTATATACAGGAAGAAAACAGAATTTTCCCGTGGTGTAATTTCGTTAAAAACTGAACGCCAATATTGGGGTAAAAGCTTTCTTCATCCTTGTTTCAGGCTTCATAATCTTTCCAGCTTTTGACAGAAACCTCCCTTCAATGTCCCAAATTTGTATGTTTCTTGGCGATTGCCCATTCGTGGACAATATCTGTGTTTGTTTCCGCATGAAGGACGCCTTCCGATAATATTGCATTTCCATCGCCTGTTCGTTAGCCGTGCTACGTCCTCAGCTTAGTTCTACTGCCATTTGGAGGTTGGGACAATAATATAGGCTACATTCTTTCTTAATTGATAAACTAAAGTTCTTAAAAACTTAAGACAAGATTTTTGTGCATAGCGCAAAGGGTAACAATTATTATTTTTATAAACAATAATTATTAATCTAAAACACTCATCCAAATTGAAAAAACCTTCCGAGCAAAGATAAATGTCGCCGGCAGGACTCGAACCCGCACCCTTCTAATGTCCGGTCAGATGCTCTACCGTTGAGCTACGTCGGCTTATCGCAAACCCGCCAAGTTAATCAATATATACTAGTTTTCCATTCAATAATTACTGTTTTTATTATATTTTCACCTGTAAACAACCAACTTTATTAGTATGAGAGAGGCTTGTATCGGCTAAATCCCTCAAATAGATGGCGTCGAGACAAATTATGTCTACATTTTATTGGTGAAAATTGCTTTGACTTGTCAAATATTTATGACATTTATCTTTGCTCGGAAGGTTTTTTCAATTTGGATGAGTGTTTTAGATTAATAATTATTGTTTATAAAAATAATAATTGTTACATTCTTTCTATTTGAATTAAATGAGATGTTATCCAACTAGAGATTTCGTGTTTAATTAAGTTTAATTTAAGTGAAATACATATAAATTAAATGAAAAGGCACTTTGTTTGAATCCACTTTTATTTTCGTATGAATACGTCGACTGGTTTCGATTCGACTGAATCGTCTTCAAGCCTCAAAATATACTAATTAAATAACAGGAGTGTGCATGTATATGTAGAAATAAAAATGGAGAAAAGAGAGATACAATATTAAGAGGGAGACAACAATATAATAATAGAAACATACAGTACAATATACATAATTATATTGACAGTGGGAAAACCAAGAAAGAAAAAAAGGTAACGGTACGTCAAGTAAGGTGGTGTGATTGTTTGAGGGAAATGTGTCCAAAATTGGGCCATTATTATTTTTTTATTTATTATTTAGTATATGACTATTATTAATTTATACTGATTTTTTTTACTTATTTCCAGGTTAGTTATTTAGCCATATGCCAATTCCATTTATTTATAAAATATTTATTCCCGTAGCGTGATCAAAATAAGGATTAATACTTATCAAATGTTCTGCAAATTCAGAAAAATCTACACTTTTTAAACATAGCATATGTTGTTTGATTCTAACATTAAAATTACGGGCAGTTTTGCCTATATAAAACGAAGGGCAATCATTACACACGAGCTTTTAAATACCAGAATAGCTTAAATTATGTATTATCTTTGTATTGAGGTTAATTAAAAACATTCCTAAGCTGTTATTCGTATGATATGAAGGTTTTATTTCAGAAGGAAATTTAATAAAATTCGCCGCACTTATGGTACTGATTATTATTAATTACTTTAGAGGTGGGAATACTATTAAATAAATATTTTTTACTGGATAAACGTCGTATTTTTTTATCGAGGATTCTATCAATTAAAGTATTGACATATACATTATTTGAACCAATTTTATTTTTAATCTTTTTATATAATGTATATCAAATTTAATAAGTTCTCGTTTGAAAATGGCCTTGAACGCCGAAACAGCTGTCACAATAATAAAAAACTAAAAAACTTGCAGAACTTAATAATAACATCATTAGATTTGATTTATATTAAACTTCTAAAAACATTAAATGAAGTTATTCGAATTAAACACTAAAACATTTAGTACAATGATTATTTGGTCAGGATACAATGTATGCTGTAAAAAAACATACAGAAGTTATAAAAATAAACACAATAAATAACAATAATAGATAAAAGAACGTAAACAGTTTGGTATTATTGTAAAAAAATATTATACAAAATTACAAACTATGAATTCAAATAAAACAGAGAAACAACTAAGGAACCAAAATAACAGTAATTATTCTGTGTGTATACTCGTATATGTATATGGTATATATTCTTTTATATGAAAACTAATTTGAAATATGGGCACACCAAATTTTTATTTTTAGTTATTAATAATAACTCATTTATCAACGATTGATGTACTCACTGCGGATGTTCTTCTATAAATTTATTATTTACTAAAAATATTATACATATACCTCTACCTATTAATTGTAATGATGAATTAATGAATAAATTTATGAAGTATAGAAATATTGTGAACCGCTTCAATTCGAAATATTATTTTATATATTTTAGTATTTTTTTTTGTTCTTCTTTCATCAGTCAAAATTTTTATATACCTTCAATAGAAGCTTATTTTTGCTTTGTTATTTACTGATTTTCTTGAATTTACCTTTGTTATTTTTTATGCATGCTAATAGGGGTTATTTATTGCTTACATATTTTTCACATTATAGTCTTAAGGCATCGATGATTAAATTTTTTTTTTTAAATGAAATCTTATTTGACAGTTTCTAATTTCTATAATTTCAAATGTCATAATTTTGTTCAGTGTACATTTTATCCTGATGAAAAAACCGTTGGTTTCGAAACATGTATTAAGTGTATTAAAATAGTGGGATATTGAAAGAAGGGTGAATGCAGGAAACTCCATTAACGGAGGACTGAACGCGGTTGGCGCAAACAAAAATGTTGTCCAAAGAAGCGAAGCTAGGAGTCCACAATGGAGTGCTGATACCAACCCTGATGTATGGCAGTGAAGCATGAAACTGGCAGAGGTGGGATTAAAGTAGACTGTAGTAGTATGCTGTAGAAATTAGATCTCTGAGATGAATGTGTGGTAAAACTATGTACGATCGTATGAAAAATGTTGAGATTCGTAAAGAATGCAAGGCTGATTTAAGCGTAATGAGCAAGATTAAGAAATGGACGCTTTGATGGTTCGGGCACGTAGAGCTAATACATGAAGAAAATAGTGTAAGAATAATATATGACGCGAATGTGAATGGAAGAAGAAGCCGGGGACGTCCGAGAAAGACATGGCATGATCAAGTAAATCAAATACGTCTGCCAACCCCTGCGGAGAAATGGCGCCATGGTTAGTTAGTTAGTTAGTTAGTCAGTTAGGTAAGATAAAAGAATATTTTTTAACTATTTGACATATTTGTTCATTTGCTTTACAAAAGCTTGCATTCCAAATTAACATCCAGTTTAATTCCGTGAAAAATTCACGTACATTCACTCAGAAAACAGCAACCTCTCAATAACATGAATATTTCAAAGGCTGTTCAGATTTGATTAAAATACTTTTTCCGCTGACGGTGATTGAGTTGCATGTTGACCGGTTGCTTTCTGCAGAAGTACCCTTATTTTTAATATGCACTATCTGTGACCTAAAAGCCTGCTGCGGAGGCACTGGGTACTGGGAGAAAATACCCCATGACGTGACTAGCAGGACGTAGCGGATTAATTGGATTATATTGTTGATACATCATTCATGCATGCTTTTGTAAATACCCCGAGGACAATCTCCCTTGCATAATGTACAGCGAATCTTTTCAAATATATTTCATTAAAATATGCTGGGATGTTCATTACGTAAGATGCCCCGAAGGCTGCCTTGAAAGAAACTTGAATTTATATTAAAAATATTTGAATTGCAAATAAAATTATTAACATAACACTGATCTTATGTTAGGATTTTTTTCATGATCCGCTTACGTTGCACGTTTTAAACTTACCCGCTCATAATCTCGCACCTGTCATAATAATTCGTTATCCTGTATTACTTACATGTTTACTTCGCAGTATGGCGCAGTGGCGAGTACACAGTTTTTAAGCAGGGTAGTGCCGCTTCATTTATTAATACGATAATTTATTAGTTAATAAAGTGTACTAATTAACAGAGGTACCAACGAATGCCACTAGATGCTACATTTGTGATTTTTATCGGAAGGCACGACCTTTGTCGACACTAACACAAATGAGTCTTCCCTCGAATATATTATACATATATTATTTATATTTTTATGTGAGTAAGGTGGAGTAGGCAGTGCTTATATTTCTATATCGAATGCACGTCTCTGGATGCTATTTTGTTTTACTACACGTGACATAATCTTTGAAGAAATGAATTATATTTGTAGTACATGTATTGCGGTGAACGATGATGCAAACACAGTAATCACACAGATGCTTTGTTTGCATTTTAAGGAAATAAAAGAGATGAAGTTTTGCGAAGGAAAGGGTATGAGGGGTGTGTGGGAATATGTGGGGTCAGTGTGTTCAGTAATGACGACGTAAGAATCCACCCCTCCCACTGCATTGCAAGACGATGGGTCGAGCGTCCGGCTGGAGAGGTCAAAGAGTCCCCCGATCCGGCCCACCATGCAGTTGGTGAACAGAACCATCCGCCGCCAAGATCTGGACAAACCGCACCCTATGAACCCGGACAAGTCAAAGTGATAAGTCACCAAACGTAGCGAGTCACTTGGGGGTAACCCATGGCGGGGGTTTTGGTCATCCAATAAATGGTTCCCGTGGCGGTGGTATCCATACCCGCTTTCCAAATTGAGAAAATATTTTATGAGAAAACAAAAATTCTGTGAAATTGGTTAAATTTCCGTATCAATATAATAACTTTAAGAAAAAACACTGTATAGTTGTTAAATAACTTTTAATACTTTCTGAATATTTAAATTCAACGTATATAGTTTTTGCCCTTTTTTATCTAAAATTTCCACAATAGAGTGCTGATTCCAACCCTGATGGCAGAGGAAGGATGATCTCTGAAGCGAATATGGAAAAATATTGAAATTCGTAAAGAATGCAAGGTTGTTGTAAGCTAATCGTAAGTGAGTACGATTTAGAAAGGTACGTTTAGATTGTTTTGGGATGTAGAGCGAATAAATTAAGATAAGTAGTTAAAGGAGAATATATGATGCAAATTTGAATGGAAGACGAACCCAGGGACGCCAGAGGAAAACATGGTATAATCAAGTGAATCAAATACTTGAGTCGAGCCATGTCAGAATTTGGAATAACAGAAGAGAACGTATGATGCGATCTGTGAATGTGAATGAAGTAAGAAGTGTATGCCAGGATCGAGTTGTTTGGCGGTCCGTCCTCTTTGCCTACCCCTGCGGAGAAACGGCGTGATGGTTGTTAGTTAGTTAGTTATCTAAAAACAATAAGAAGGTATCAGCAAGACAAAAAGCTGTTTCTATGTGACGTTTCGCAAGGACATCGTGGGCGGAAGTATATACATACGCAACAATACACACAATCCTAAGGACGTGTTGTTCGCCTCAACTCTAGTTTTGCTCGAGTTTCAGCAATGTTTGATGAAAGATTTTTCACGTCGAACATTTTTAAAATATATCGTCTTCTCTTTTATCAATTAAATTGATATCATAGTTTTATGCTGCATACCTAATGATATAAATTACGACGTGAGCTGATAAACACAACGTTGATCTTGAAACTACGGGGTGAAAAGGCTCCTCTAATTTAATTTTTCGGCCTCGGAAAAGAGATTTTAGTTTTAGAAATATATATTTTTTAAAGCGTATCAATTCAAATGCATTATTCTGTTCGGGTTTCAATAACTTTAAAATCCTAAACACGCATCTGCAACACTGCAACAGTTCGCAAAGAAAACAACGCTGTGCAACTGTGAGTGCATTGGCCTAGAAATTCCGACAGAAAAAAAACTCGGTTAATGCCAGAGATCAACTATTCGAAAGCTTTTATTCGATCGAATAAAAAAAATCCGCTTTTAATGTTTAGATTTTAGGTGAACACTAACATTTTTTTTTTAATTTAAAAAAATAATTTCAATAATGTAATTATTTCGTACCGCAAGTACATGTTTTAAAACTTTATTTTGCTTACATTAAAAAAAATGGATTTTTTCGAATGAAACACAATAACAAATGCATGTAATTAATAAGAAATAAGAACAGGTTTATCATGTAGATATTTATATATTAAAAACAGCGGTGTAGACAAAGTTTTTTGTAATAATTATATTAATAATGACGCCGCAAAATAATCTTTCAAAGAAACAACAACAAATAATAAAATGTATACTTTGTGTAAACCACTGTTTAATATATAAGTATCAACATTTTTTGTGTGTTCAAGAGTATACTGTGTATTTTGACGAAGAAAGCTTCGCTTCCGAAACATGTTGATATTTATATATTAAACAGTGGTGTAAACAAAGTATTTCGTATTATTTTTAATAATAATGACTCCACAAAGTAATTATACATTTATTTGAGGAACAATAACAATTAACGAACATGCATATTTTTTTATGATGACTTTTAGAAAATAGGATGAGTGGATGTGCAAGCTTTATCTTTACTTGCTAATATGGTTCAACTGAAATAGACACACGGTTATTCAAGATGGTGGACTCAATTTCGCAATGCTGTTTCCTGATTTTTTAATCTCATTAGCGACTATATAAATACGCATGTGAAAATACAAAAAATGGTATAAGTACAAACATATTTACAGAATAACAGTTTAAAATTCAAAATGGAAGATTAATTATTATATTTGGTAAACCATTTGATCTTTTCGTGTTTTTTCTTAGTCCCCTCATTATACTCGTATGTTCTTTTTTCGTTCTTAAAAACAATTCCCAGGTTATGAATAACCTGTCAATATTTGAAAATCTCCTATTACCATAACAGTAAGCGGAATATGCTGCTTGTGTCGTGATAGAGGACTTATCCAGTTGAGGAATTGAACTCACGACGACTGGGTGACGCCAACTCAGCCACTGACCAGTCAAAATATATACGTATACCAATACGCACATGTTATATATGAATAATCTATATAGCGGATCCACACGAAAGAGGAGGCCCAAAAGTTTCGAATCCCACCGATAGATGGCTTATATTTGCGTAAACGACCGCTAGAGTGCTTAGCTGTCAGTTGTGAGTAAAATAGCAATTATTTGGCGGAAGGTTTTCTGCGTTCGTGAGTTCTGTAAAACTGAGTTCGCAACATCTGTAGTGCAGGGTACCTTCTGTTTCTATTTTAACATTGAACATTCATCTAGAAATAGGATTTGTCGTTAGTATCACCAATTTAAGGAAACTGTATGTTATTTATTTATTTATAAAATACATGATATTAATGGAAACATTTACATTAGATGACCAATGGAGTATAGTTACTTTGTATGAAGTCTAGTATAAACATATGGATTTAGTATATAAACATGCTGAAAATTGGAAAAATTATAAAAAAAGGTAGAAGATAGAAGAAAGGAGAAAAAGACATGCGTAATTAATGTATCTGTAAAAGAAAAAGCCCGGGACGACCGCGTGTATCAGAGGAGAATGAGCGAAATCGAGTGCATCATTTTGAATAACTCTATATATTAAACATCCATTACCTATGATGGAAATGTCACTGAAATTTTTTGCGACATGTATTTAAATATTCTGCGCTTTGTATTTGAGACTTGAATGTTTCCTTGTTCATCTAACTAGGTCACTGGGGACATGTGCGATGGAATAGAAAATCATTCAGGTGAGTTTATTTTATTTATACCTTGGTGGAGGTACATGACTCCATATTGTATGTATCTGACTGTATTACTTTATATCCTGGTCCATGTACAGGTTCCACGACTAGAATTTTCCCTAGCAAAGTACTCGAAGAGATGCATTACTTGCATACCATATGTTTCAAACTCTTTTATTGTTAAAAACAGACTGCGTCCATTCATTATACATATAATATATATGACAAACAAAAATACATTTGAGCATAAAAGTTAATTGGAAAGACAAAAATGAAGAGACGTATTTACATGTCTCTTGAAACCTTCAACGTTTATATTAAAGATATCAAGAGAGATGTTATTTAGCAGAACCATATCCCATGCCATTCTGTGCTGAGCTAACACGTTTGTTCTGCTATGTGGTATTCAAGTAGATGGTGGTGCCACCCCTGGAAGTAGTTGTTTAGTGCAAATAACTTATAACACTCTAGGAGGCTCTGGTGAGACTTTCTAACAAATTTTGAATGATTTTGTACGCTGTTACCACAAGGGCCCCACTCCTTCTGGACTGGAGACTTTGATAGTTCGTCTCAGAAAGCAAATCTTCGTGGTGCATAAATTGCGGGTACTTGCGGTGTAGTCTCATATGTAAACACATGAGTTTTTTTTCATATTTCTTCTAACAATTTAATTTTTTTCTTGTTTGGTGCCCATACAGCAGAAGTGTACTCTAACTTGAACCTCATAAAGCAGTTGAACATTTAACTCATGGCTTCGGGTTTAGTTAATTGTTTGCTAAATCTTACAATTACTATTCTTTTAAAAACTCGTCATACTTTTTTTTGTATTAACTTCACACAGAAGGCTATGAGAAAAATTATTTTTCTTATGGCATTTGTCAGCTTTGGGGATGCTGTGTGAAAATTAATAAGGAAAGGTGGAGAGAAAATTTTAAGAAAAAAAAAAATCATTCGGGGGGTGGGTGTAAGGAATCTGGAGGAGTGAATCAGTGTTTGTTTTATTTTTTCTTATATACCACACAAGAGTCCCAGTTGCTCCCAACCGTCTGGAACCAGTGATAATATGGCATCCTAAATTGGGATAAGTGGTGAGGTTAGGGGGGGACGGAGATGGGGAGAGGAACGTTGGGATGTACCTGGCTATTCAGATCTGGTCGCCAAACACGGCTAAAGCTATTTCAAGCAACGTTTCGATTCTGAATGGTGGTCTTTCACCACGGCGATACTGAGTGTCTACCACTGTGGAACGTGCCGCAAATATACTGCATATTATTTTAATGGATAAATTGTAAAACAACATCATTTAATCAAATTGTATGTACTTGAGCACGCCGGGATTTAAACCCGTGACCTCCAGATTCGTAGCCAAGGATCATAAATGACAATGGACCGTCAAATGTCAATGGAGGTATTAATCCATCCCTACAACTGTGGTTCAAGGCGGTGGATCTAAAGTGAGAATGGAGAAGTCAAAGGATCTCCCTCAACCTGATCCGCCCACCACACAGCTGGTGGGCAGACGCATTCGCCACCAAGACCTGGACAAACCTCACCTCATGAACCGAAGCACCCCTGCAAGTTTCAAGCATAGCGAACCACTCTCGGTGATCTATAGCAGAGGTTCTGGTTATTCAATGAATGGTTCCCGGAGCAGCGGTATCCATATCCGCCTCCCAAATTAAAATACGACTTCATTAGAAGAAATTCGACATAGTATAGTTATTGTTTTTAACTAGGAATGCGTTTTGTTAAAGAATGATAAAATTGCTTAATCGTACAATATTTTTTCTTACACCTTTTTCCATAGAATTTACCGCTTCTTTAACGCACATCTAAAACAAAGCGAAATAATTAGTCCATATCCGCCTCCCAAATTAAAATACGACTTCATTAGAAGAAATTCGACATATTATAGTTATTGTTTTTAACTAGGAATGCGTTTTGTTAAAGAATGATAAAATTGCTTAATCGTACAATATTTTTTCTTACACCTTTTTCCATAGAATTTACCGCTTCTTTAACGCACATCTAAAACAAAGCGAAATAATTAGTCCATATCCGCCTCCCAAATTAAAATACGACTTCATTAGAAGAAATTCGACATAGTATAGTTATTGTTTTTAACTAGGAATGCGTTTTGTTAAAGAATGATAAAATTGCTTAATCGTACAATATTTTTTCTTACACCTTTTTCCATAGAATTTACCGCTTCTTTAACGCACATCTAAAACAAATCGAAATAATTAGTCTTGTTGTTTAACAAATAATAAATACCAGCATTACTCTCAAATAGCGGTCAGCAAATGGAGGAACGATTTAAATGTCCCGTCACGCGGATCCGAAATGAAATTGTAAGAATAAACTGTTGGGGCCGCTTCATCCCCCGTCCCCTAACCCCTACCCCCCTCCTACACTCTGACAAATTGCCCAAAAGTTTCTAACTTCCTATTCGCAGCAGCAAGATAGCCGACCGGGCCAGGAACTAAACTTGTTCCACCGATAAAACCCGAGTTTTTACCGTACCTTTTGATATATCACTCTTATTTCAGACCCCGCGATATAATATATCAAACGTAGCGACTCACTAAACCTAACCCCACCCCCAAACATGAAGAAATACATACCATAGTCCCAACTGCCTAAATTAGTACAAAAAGAGAGTGCCTTGAACCAGTAAACAGTGTGTACTCATTAAATTAAACTTCACAAAGTTCTTTCAATCTACTGAAACTGTTAATAATATTTTGCTTTGCAGTTATCGTATAAAAAAATTGTACTTATAATATTATTGCGCTCACCCCAATCACACTGCAGTAAAATAAAATTATTTGTACTATTAATAATTTTTTTGAAGAATATATACATACCTAAATTCATTTTATAAACATACAAAGATAATGAAAACATTTTTTCCGACATTAACACCTATAAAGGTCAATTCCCGTCTACCAGCAACGTGCAGTGCAGACACGCACAGTGACATTAGTTGCTTGCGTTCTCTATAAGCACATTCACCTTATAGCTACTTAGTTAAGCTTAACATTTCCGTACATGGGCCAATAATACATGAACACAATATCAATGTTGACGCAGAGGCAGATATTAATAAAATGGCGAAGATGGACACTGTGGACAATGACAAATTGTAAATTAAATTTAATAATGTTGTTATTAAGTTCTGCGCGTATTTTTTATCATTATTTTGACAGCTGTTTCGGCATTTAGGGCCATTTTCAAAATCCGAGTTCGAAAATTGCCTTAAACGCCGAAACAGCTGTCATAATAATAAAAAAACTAAAAATACTTGCAGAACTTAATAATAACATTATTAAATTTGATTTAAATTAAATTTTTAAAAAATTAATAAATGGAGTTCTACGAATTAAACACAAAAACAATTAATAATAATCACAAATAGTTTGCTTTCGTCAGAAAACAGATTTGAAAATGATCTAAGTCACCGTTGGTACAGCGACAGTCAACGAAGATATGAAGACTGGCGTGAAATTGGGAAAAATCTTAAAGTAAATTGGAAATTTATAATTGATTTACAGAAAAAACAAGTTTTTTATTACATTTTTCATTCTTTATGTGAATACGTGCGGCCTCAACTGCTCTTTGCTAACCGGAGCCAGTGAGGCTTTGACTCCCCAATAAGTTTAGCTAAAATCGGTAGATGTACCGAAATTTCGGTAGGAATGACATTACTGTTTGACTGTTCAGTTAACCATAGGTACTCGCGTCCATAGATATACCAAGGTATAATGTGAATAATTGTGTCTGCGCTGTCCCTGCTACGTTATGTATCGCGTTTGTACGGTGCTCGTAGATGTGAATAGACCTTCCATGGTCACCATGGAATTAAGGAATTGAAGTAATGAATCTCCTTCCGCTAGCTCGAATCGAATGTTTAGAGCGTATTCTAAAACAGTTATTTTTCATTGGTTGACGATTCGCAAATAGCGAGGTTCAATGCCAAAAGTGAGTTCTTGTTGCTGTGATCGCTCGTCAAATATCCGTTATAATTATTTTCCAATCACACTTGATTTTACAAGTAGGTACAATAATTATGAGAGACTTCAATATCCGTAAATATTTTAATACAATTTCCCATTTATTTTAAAGCGGCTTGCTCTAACCATGCGGTATATTGAACGCATTTGAACAACACTTTTAAAGCATTTGTAAGCTTTGTAAAGCGCCCCTGGGGTGATATTTTACAAAGAGAGTGCTATAAAAATTTTCCAAGTATTATTATTAAAGCGAAATTGCCTATTTTCCTAATAGTTTGGCTAACTTATGATGGCGATAATATTATGATACTGAAAATACTAAAGTTACTGGCATATGGTATCTGTTTTGATAATGTTTTCCGTACTGGTAAGCCTCTTGCCATTTTTTAGAAATTAATGTTGTTTCAGATATTCATTTCCCAGTGTTCGTTGTTAGATTCATACTTTTGTGTTTGCTTGATATTATACTTCAAATTAATGGGGATCATTTCGTAGAAATAGAAAAAGATTATTTCAACAAATATAATATAATATTTCGAAAACATGGTTATTTTTTTAATACATAACTACATTAAAAAAATTATGTACAGTATATAAACGAACTTTCAACAACAGTAAGAAAAAAGTATTAAATCAATGTTTATTTCCTTGGGTTATGAACATAAACAGAAAAAACATAAATCTTGCATATGTACATTATTATGTAATCATTGAAGAAGATAATATTAAAATATCCTAAATGAAACACAAAACCAAAAAAGACCACAGAAAATAAAATGGTATCAGTTGAATCTAGGACCTCTGTCTTACCGGGACAACCGCTTTACCGACTAAGCTAATGAGACCAGTTCAATTTACGCCATTTTCACCGATATCATACCTCAAATTCAAACTTGTCAATATTATCCTCCATTTTAAATGCCATATTATTGGCTGCTATCTTTATGATGATTACAAATTTCTTCCCGAAAACAATTGCAATCTGGATAGATTCTCGGATGCGACTAATACCTTTTTATTCTCTGTGGTTTTTATTCCGTTTCGTGTTTCATTTAGGATTGGTTAATATTATCTCTTTCAATGATTAAATATTACAATGAGGTTTATAAACTTAAAATAAGTTTATAAACCTCATTGTTTTTTTTTTATTCCTGAAGATGATAGCATTGCTATCGAAACATGTAGAAATATTTATATATTTTAACTAAAGTGGTATATACAAAGTGTATTTTCAATTTATATAATTAAAGTAAGTTATTAAAAATAAATTCAACATTATTGTGTACCTATGCAAGATTTGTCAACATAATCTATACGACTGTCATGTCTTACAAAATAATCTTGTAAATTTATGTGAATGGTGTGAATATAATAAACTGTATTACCACACTCATTATAAGCCACTTAGATTTTAATTCTGCTTCTGGAGTCCACATTATAAAATCCATATAGATAAAATTGAGAGTCTACAATATAAATTTTTGAGATTCATCAAAAATAAATTAGGTATACACCCCCAGAACAGATTGTCTATGATTATCTTTTAAACTTCCTTGTACTAAAAAAAATATCCGATAAAAGTTCCTTAGGAACATTGTAATCATTATAAGGATAGCTATGGGATTAAAAATGGAGAATAATATTTAGAAGTCTTGAATTTGAGATATGATATCGACGAATATGACATAAATTGAACTGATAACATTAGCTAAGTTGGTTAGGCGGTTGCCCCGGATAGGCAGAGGTCCTGGGTTCGAGTCCCAGATGAGACTGAAATCTTTTTATTATCTGTCGTTTTTTTCCGTTCTCGTGTTTCATTTAGGTTATGTTAATATTATTTTCTACAATGATTATATATTAAAATGAGGTTTTTAAATATCAATAAAAATAATTAATAATTAAAAATTGAAAAATCAATTCCTTTAATGGCCCATATTTCATAATGTAAAACAAAAATAAATAAATTACTTCTAATCCATACTAGATATTTACTATACATTTTGGTGAAAAGTTTGGAGTACTTTGGCCTCAAATACAAAATTAAGTTTTGTATGAAATAGGCCGCGCAGCCGTTCCTCTTAAAGGGACAACAAAAAAAGATGTTATTTAGTTCGTACTTCTAGACCACGGAACGTACAATGTGGGGAGTAAAGTACGTGAATTTTTAAAAGGTAAGAGGTAATGGAGCAATGTCCAATTCTTATTTGAAGCAGTGATTTTTTTTTTCAAATTGGTGAATTGTTGAAATCATTGTTTTGATGGGATAACCTTTTTGTATAAAGTTTATGATGTTAAAATACGGAAAAATTCAAACGTGTTTTCGATATCTCTAAGTTTTTATCGATTGCTGGTTTGCCCTAATTATAAATAAAATACGAATTACTTACCAATAATAAAGGTGTACTTGCAAAGCATCGATATATTTAAAAATATTTATATATTTGCAAGGCCATTTTAGTATTTCTTTAATTACTTTTGCATTTATGAAAAGGTTAACATATTTTCGATGCATTTTTTCGGTTTTAAATTGATGGACTGCCTTTGTGACTCCCGGGGATTTCTAAAGAAGCATGTGTCCAGTATTAATTAATTAATTTATTAACTTCTTCGCATTTATGATCAAAGGTTGACTTATCAGTATTTCTTCGAAAGTGTGGTATTTATTAAATGCATGACGTATCAGTATTTCATCGAAAGCGAGGTATTTCTAAAATTCTTGACGTATCAGTATTTCTTCAAAGGCTTGGTATTTATATAATGATTGACGTATCAGTATTTCTTCGAAAGCGGGGTATTTCTAAAATGCTTGACGTATCAGTATTTCTTCAAAGGCTTGGTATTTATATAATGGTTGACGTATCAGTATTTCTTCGAAAGCGTGGTATTTATAAAATGGTTGACGTATCATTATTTCTTCAAAAGCGTGGTATTTATAAAATGGTTGACGTAACAGTATTTCTTCAAAAGCGTGGTATTTATAAAATGGTTGACGTATCATTATTTCTTCAAAAGCGTGGTATTTATAAAATGGTTGACGTAACAGTATTTCTTCAAAAACGTGGAATTTATAAAATGGTTGACGTATCAGTATTTATTCGAAAGCGTTGTATTAATAAAATAGTTGACATGTCAGTATTTCTTCAAAAGAGTGGTATTTATATAATAGTTGACATATCAGTATTTTTTCGAAAACGTGGTATTTATAAAATGGTTAACGAATCAGTATTTTTTCGAAGGCGTTGTATTAATAAAATAGTTGAGATGTCAGTATTTCTTCAAAAAAGTGGTATTTATATAATAGTTGACGTATCAATATTTTTTCGAAAAACGTGGAATTTATAAAATGGTTGACCCAATTCCGAAGCACTTCTCCAGGCGAATGTGTTGTAAAACCACAAATGTGAAAAATGTTGATATTCGTAAAGAATGCAATGCTGATAAGTAAGATTAAAAAGGAAACGCTTAGATGGTTTGGGCGTGTAGAGCATATGAACGAAGGAAAAAGAAAGTAGTGTAAGGATAATATAAATGATTTTTTTTAAATTTTACAAGTATTTTTAGTTTTAGTATTTTTAGTGTTTCGGCGTTCAAGGCCAATTTCAAACGGCGGTTAATCCACATATGATTTTATTGACTTATTTATATAATTTTATTTACTCCCCCCCCCCCCCATTCTAATTTGGACGGATTTTTAAAATAATGATTTATTATCGGTAAAACCGATTTAGTTAGGAAGAGTTTCAAAATGGCCTCGAAAGCCGAAACAGCTGTCACAATGATAAAAATACTTGCAGAACTTAATAACATTATTAAATTTCATTGACAAAAACAATTGATAACATGTGACGCGAATGTGAATAAAAGAAGAAACCGAGGACGTTCGAGGAAGATATGACACGATCAGGTAAATCAAATACTTGAGACGGACCATGTGATACTTCAATGCGAAGCTTTCTCAACGCCATAATATTAAGCATTGAAAACTAGTCTAAAGGAGTATTTTAACAAATTTGTTTACATATTCACTGAACCCATTTTTTTTAAAATATATTTATTAACTTCTTATCAAAATTATGCTTAACCAAGTGGATCGAATAGAAATCCCTTTGAAAAAAACAACTCGCTTATTGATTTTGTTAGTCAAATTAATATTCGTGCTATTTTTATTATAGCTTGCAAAACAAAATTTACTACGACTTCAAAAATATAGCCAGATACTTCATCCAAATTCAGGAATTCGAGAGTTCATATTTGGAAAAATTCATATTACGAAAATTAATTTTCGATTGAGCATGATCAGCGGTAAAATAAAACGAATTCCCGCCATTGTTTTCATTGCCTTTCTGCCTCGACTTCCAATTGATCAAATCTATTATTTTTACAGTGGCGTAACATGGTGGGACATAAATTATTGTGAATTTCTTCGTATTGTCCACACGGTGTGTAAACAAGAGAGTTTGACGTAAACTTTACATCCCCTCCGAACTATAACAAAGGCACTGAGACCTCCCTCTCAGAGAGAATGGCAAAACATTACTATAGACTATGATGGAGGTCTGCATACAAATTATTTACAATGTCAACATTGTTCAAAATATAACATACTCCGTGGTCGAGGGGTAAGGTCCTCGAATACGCTTCCGGAGGTCGCGGGTTTGTATTCCGACGCGCGCAATTTAATTAGTTGAGTTGTCTTATATCCCATCTAATTAACATGAAATAATTTAACGAATACTTGCAGCACGTTCCAGAGTAGTGGATAGTCTGTAAGACAACTATTCAGAATTTAAAAAGTTGCTTGAAACGACTTTCTCCGTGTTTGGTGACCAAATCTGAATAGCTAGGTACTTCCTCACCATCGTCTTATTCTTCTCCATATCCCTCATCTCTCCATACCCCGCAGCCTCATAACATAACCCAATCGGGGATACCATTTTAAGCCTTCTTGAGGTGATTCTAGTCACTAAACGGCGTTAAAAAAAATTGACCATTTGTTATTATTATTTTCTCACTGGCCCCGGTTATCTTAGGAATCTTATGCGGTTTTCACATTAATATATATGTACGTGTACTCTGTAAAAGTATATAACATCCTCCCTCTGGCAATAAACATTACAAAATTAACCGAATTCAAAAAGGTATTAATATATGGACTATGGACACGGGAAGGAAGACTATAGATATGATATTGCAACCTAACAGAGTTTAACGGTCACGGTATATTTTCTCTTAGATTTTTTTGAGTTTTTGTCCGTTTATTGCATTATAATGTTCCTTTAGTAATATTTTAACACAATTACGAAAACCTACTTAATAAACTTGACTTAATTTATAATCCATATATAAAACCATGTACAATTTGACTTAAGAACGGGGTACTCCAGTAAGGTTACATTTTTCGCGACTGTTGTAAAACATCATGAAATAAATAAATTAAGATATATATTCACTTTTTTAATGATTTATTTCTTTATTTACGGTCAATGACTATTTACATCAACATTTTTGAAAAATGTAATATATACACATCAGTACATATACACAACCCATTATTCTAGGAGCACATTAAACACAGTGATTATCCAGCAACAAGCAATCAATGAGCAGTCAGATATGAACTTAAAAGAAAAAAATATATATGCGAACAACATTATAATTAATGTTCTTTACATATTTAACATAACGTGCTTCAATATATTGGTATTTACTTGGCTCAGAGACATATTAAAGTAACTACTTCACAGTAATCATTAACGTGGGTTAGAAGTTATTATTCATGATAGAAAACATGTTTGGTAGTTTGTTCTTGTAATGAACGTACTGCCTAATGGTTCTAGTGGGGAGTTGAAAATATATCGGTTTAAGTAGGTCAGGACACTCAATAATGGCGTTTAAGTAGGTCAGGACACTCAATAATGGCGTTTAAGTAGGTCAGGACACTCAATAATGGCGTTTAAGATTTTATATTTTAAAAAAATTACGTCAAAAATAATCGTCTCTGGGACAAAAGTTACTTCATTAATAAAAATACCTCTATAACACTGGCGTGCATTGATCTTTGGCCAATGGTAAACTGTAGCTACTACCTGGTGATGATTGTCACCACTACATCATCATGAAAAATCCTGAACGTCTTAGATTTAATAATAAATGTTTCCGCTGAGAGTCATCTCTGTTATATTTAGTTGAAATTATTACTTCTTGTTTTGAAGAGTTTTATCCACTATGTATAACTATGACATAATTTTATTCATTTGCTACCGGTTTCGACACATCCGTATCATTCACTCCAAATCACAACTCCCACTTCCCTCGCCTAATTATTTCTGTAATTGTTTTATTTAAGTTAGTTTTAAGAACGCTAGTGAATGACACGGATGTATCGAAACCGGTAGCAAATAAATAAAATTAATTAACAAACGTGGATAAAACTCCTCAAAGCAAAATTTCTAGAAATTGTTACTTACTTAATTCCCAAGAAATTCAAGAAATTATTGCTATTAAATGAAGCTGGTTATTGAAACGAAAACGATCATGACACTTAAAAGTTTTATGGTAATATCGTTTTTTTTTAAATTAGCGTTTTCATTAACCCAGCCAAACAAAAAATAAGGTTTTTTTTACTCATTTTATTTTGATTCTATTGTATACGTTTTTATCGGTGTAGGCACGGCTTTTCAGCCTCTATAGACTGTGCGCCACTGCTCTATAGGTGTTCCAATTTTATAGTTGACATGTCGTTAGAATTAATTTTGCACTCTTATCCAAAGACAGCGAATGGTTATTTCAACATAGAGACCATATTGAGGAATTATATTCTAGACCGCTCCGCAAAAATTTGTAGAATAATATTCTCACATTGAGTAATTTTTTTAATTTGTGGCTTAATTTTATTACAAAACCGAATAGTTTCTTTAATATTAATTAACACATGATTTTGTTTTAAACCACTAAAAATTAATATGATGATTTTCGCCCTTGAGGTGATTTTCTCGCGAAAATTGGGCTGTAGAAGTAATTTAACTATTATTAATGATGATCGACCGGTTTCGCAAGTACCCTTCGTTTATTAGGACTATATTCAAAATAACATTACATATGAAATAATGATAGAAATACGTGAATATTTAAGTGGTGGAGTTGAAGGCGATCAATGGGGAAGGGGTAATTAAGGTTTTTTTCAGGAAAAATCGAGCGGTTTAGTGGAAAAATATCTTGTAGGATTATACGATAAATTTACTTGGTTATTCAATGTAATAGAATTAACATTTAGGAATTTTATTATTTCAAGTGCTTCTAAATTATCTATTTTTTACCTTTATTATTACTTTGAAGAATTTGAACTCGTGTATCTTTATTAAAAATATCATCCGTTTAAATGTAATGATTGACAAACTCCAAAAAATTGTTGTCATTTAAATATCTTAAGTGTTCCGTAATTCTAATATTAACGTTACGGGATGTCTAACATGTGTAGAATAAAGGACAGTGATGGAAAGTCATAAAAATGACGGATATTCATCAAATATAAACCCCAGAATAAAAAATGCATTGATTGTTGATAAATTATAAATAAACGTATTTATTTAAATTAAAAACGAATGTAAAACAGATACTCCGATGAAAGCTAAATAGTGAATTATGAAAGAAAAATTATACAGAATCGATGAATTGAAAACAAGGCTTGAGTGGGCATCGTTATTTTGTTTCAACTTTCGTTTTTTTGTAATACAAAGGGTTCATATGTTTGTGCATATCTGTAAACTACAAAGTTTGTTGAACTTTTTAATATAAAAAAACCTTCGAGCGATTATCTTTCAGTTCAGGAGATCCACTTCAAAGCACTAAATTTATCGTTGTATATTTTCAAATAGGAAAAAAAATCGAAAATTGGGCAAAATAAAAAAATCGACATGAAAAGTCTATTTCATCGATTTTAGCGAAGGATATTGAGGGGTCCAGGTCGTTCAACCCTTAATAATGACTCAATAAAATTTTATTATGCCATCAGTTAAAACACGTCCCCATCTAACATTCAATTTCCGTAATTCTAATTATCTGCTGGTGACATCTCATTTTATGCGCGTATTGTAATTCCAGCTCAACACAGCTCCCATTACGAGTATTCTGTGAGTAAAAGTTCCTCCCTAAGACTCGTTCACAAGGAAGTGAAATGTTTGGCTTAGAGACATCTTGCTGGTGCTTTGTCATAAAATTTTGTGCTTTAGCGAAGCTAACGTCACTTTTTTGCTTTTTGTGAATAACCCACAAGAGTCTCATCTGCCAAGGGCCAGTGGGATATGGCATCCCCACTTGGGGTATGATGCAAGGCTTAAAGAGTGGAGAAGAATAGGAAAGGGGATAGGGAAAGGGGAAGGTGGAAAAGTACATGTCTTTTCAGATCTGGAGTGCAATTCCCGTTCTTTTTAAGGAAGATTCCATTTTTTTCCTTACGCTTAAGGCTTCTTGATTGACTGCGGAATTTCGAAGATACATGGTAAAAAAAATCCAAATAGATTATCAAGAGATTATTTGAAAACACAAATTGATGAAAGTCACTAGATAGAATTCACCTTTTTTTATCACTACTTTTGAAAGCGACATTTTCCGTCGTGGTTAATCTATGCCGACCATAGAGGTGGGTCATTTCACATATTTTACGAACTCGGTTCCAATTCAGAATTCAGCTGCATGGACTCGATTCCTCAGACTCGGTCCTTTATTCTTTTCGGTCCGCTCGGGTCCGCCATTCCGAAAGCAAAAATCGTTCATATTACACTATTGAAGGTTTTTTGTTTCTGACTCCAATCAAAAACCTTAGTTGTTTCTCGAGTGTGAGTTCGGAACGAGTGAATCCGGATTCCCGAACTCGGAATGAGTCCACCGCCTTTAGAATCGCATTCATTGGATTCGGTCCAGCCGGAATAACTCTCATTTATGTCGCGCCTGCATTGAATTGCCGAAGATTGTGAACTACCGTTCCGAAAATGTCCACATCTATATAGTGTCTACTAAATTATAATATTTAAAGAAAATAATAACGTAATTGGAAACTTATTTAATATTGAGTTTTTCTATTGTTAAAACTACCAAAATATTGATACTTTTAATGTCATTCGCTTAATGACAGATGTCAGCTGTCATCAGAGAGAACCAGAACCGCAGTTAAACAATAAATTTTTAAGCCTAAGGAAAAAGATAAGTAATCTTCCTAAAAAAAGAACGGGAATTATACTCCAGGTCATAAAATACGGCTAAAGTAATTTCAAGCAACGCAACATTTCGATTCTAAATGATGGTCTTTCACCAGAGCGATACTAAGAGTATCTAAATATCCTCTGAAGTTTGTGACGGAGATAATTTTACACATCAAGTATCATAGGTATACGACTCTAATAAATGTAAATAATAATTATATAGTATAAACACACAAATTTGTTTATACTATAATTATGTCAAGCCATAAAGTAAATGCTTTTTACGAATATGTAAATAACAATTTATTTTTTTATATGTGAAACATTTATATATGTATTTGATTATACACCCATTTGGACTTTTATATGGATTTTTAGAACCGAAAATAATGAGCTATCAAAAATTATAAGTACGTAGAGTTTTTAAACCACAAAGTAAAGTCAAACAATATTTTCATAATATTTAACAGTAACATAAAATAAAACAATCGTAATACACAAATCATTAACACTACAATAATTAATTATAGGACCCATCAAAGTGCTGGTACAGATGACGCTTTATTTTATAAATGGAGTCAGCAAATATATCAACAATACCTTCAAACCTGTTGTCCAGATCATACATCTTATTGGTAGTGTGTACTCGTATAACTGAAAGTTAGTTGTGTACGTGTTGCGAAAAATGTCTCATTTTGTCTTGTGTTCCTCATCGCCAGATGGAATTTAATAGTTACGACGATGGTAGGGCTGTCAATTAGGTAGTTAATGACACTATATAATGTAACTAGGTCTGAAATAATTCTCCTGTCACACAGCGTAATTAGATGCGATTCATCAACCATCGACAAAATCGTAAGGCTGCGACTCCAGTGTACGAGTACATATTATCTTTATGATGCTATAAATATTGAAAAGAGCGTCTAAAATGCATCGTGTGAAGGGAGCTTTATTTGACTTACGTTGTCTTGCCTAGCAACGACCGGCGAGCCCACTCCACGAAAGAGGACAGAAAAAGCAAAGCATGATTTATGACAGGGTTTATGACATTCATTGTCCCGCCCCTGGCCAATCTTTACCAAAATGGTAGCTACAAAATGGCGTAATAATTTATTGGAACAACAATGTCGATATTTTTAATTAGTTGCCAAAGAATCTACTTAACAAAAAAGAAGAGAGATATTTTTCGTTTTTTTTCTTCGCTAACCCGGCTAACACCAGCATCGCTCGACAAAAGATTTCACGTATAAGATTTATTTGTTATTTTTGTTTTTTTTTCATGTTGACATATAGTCAGCTGTGGTAATCATAAATTCAGCTTTTAAAAAGAACGTTAAAACAACGGCTGTGCACCGTATGGTTGTTTTTACCTTACGAATAACCCCGAACACGTAGTGAAGTTTTCTATTTATTCCAACCAAGACTTCCGCATATAGGACGTGCTCAGGGGAGCAACGTGAACATTCTACCCAACAAGATTATAACGGTTCAACAAAAATAAAGGGAATATCTTTATTTCAAGGGATTACTTTAAAAATCATGATTTATTCCATCTTACCAAAATCGTATAAGCATTTTACCGTATAAATTATATATCAATGTTAACATAAGTCAGTGAGAACACACCGAACAATCCATCACATTTATAATAAATCTAACCAAATATAAAAACAACCTTTGGCTAATGCAAAATTCAAAGGCAGTTGTTTTCTTTTTTCAACCCTTTCAGACCTGATATATATTTTTTTAATCAATACCAGAAAAAAGAAAATGACATTTTCACTCATATAACTAAAATAATAATAAAAACATATGTGTCGTATTGTAAAATTTTTGTGTACAGTGGCAGGGAATATTTCTCCCTCTTCCTGTGTAAAGTGTGGTTAAAGGTGCATAAATGTTGTGATAATCTTCTCTACCCAGTGACCGGGTTGACTTTTGCTACGGTAGGGCTTTTATTTATTTTTATTGAGGTGATTTTTCACAAAAACGGCGCTATAAAAATAATCCTATTATTATTATTATTAAAGAATTGTAAACTGTTTTTATGTGCTAGCAGCACTTCCCAATAGCAATCTTACACTTTAGCCCTCTCACTAAGGTAATGGAGGGTATAAGGTGGAATTTGGGCGGAGACGGAGGGGTCGAAATAAAAACAGTACAAATTTTATATATTCTAATTATTTTGTTCCTTTAATTGCAGAAGGAACAATTTTTTTTTAAACATACCTAGCCTACATTTTATTTTTATTTTTATCTTTAAGGTAATTATATAAATTGCCCCCCCTCGTAGTTAATGGATTGCTAGCCATATTGTGTATGTATGGTGTGTAAATTGTGTGTTATTATGTTGTCATGTAAAGTGAGTATGTATACTTGTGATGTTTTAATGAATTCTTTGTTCCTGTGTATGAGTTTATTATTTATTTTATGTATCAAGAGATATATTATATTCGTACAGTTTTCTTATTGTTAACAGTTCTGTTACATCGAATATATATAAAAAAAAAAAAAAAATGATGGATGTTCTAGAAATAAAGTTAAATAACTTTTTGATTACCTTGTTTTGTATAACCTGAAATTCATTTATGTATGTATAATATGGTTTTCCAGAGATCTTAATTATTTTTGTCTAGACGTGATTTAACTGGGCTATAATATAATCCATTTACGTAAAAGGCAAATTACTTTGTGGTTTCCCATAATTATAATATAAACGCATGAATTTATTTTTAACCACTTCAATTTAATATAATAATCGACTAGTTCCGGAAGTACCCTTATTTTATCCGAAATATATTTACTAAATTAAGGTACAAAATAATGATAGACATATATAAATATTAGGAATTGGAGTGGGAACCGACCAAACGGGGTTGTAATTAGAGGGTTTTTCAGTGTGTTTAATAAAAATATGATAGACTAAAACGAGATTATTGGCAAACTCTGAAAAATTATTGTTATTTAAAGATCGTTACCGATGTCTAGCCTATGTAGAAGGAAGGACAGCCATTGCAACATAGTTTGTAAATGCCCGAGTGACTTAATTTAATATCCCTTTCTATAGTGTTTTTTTCAGGACTTTACCTATGGTAGCAGTGTGGAAGGCGGATTTAATCTGGACAGGCAAATTGTTTATGCTAAGTGAAGAAAATATTGATATAAACAAGATGCTATGCCATTGAAAGGGATTGTTTAAAATTTTGTTTTTATTTGTAGATGTTGCTTTATGGTAAATATTAAATTCTGTCCTATTATTTAACGAAGTTAGCGTTAAATCTAAAAAAATAATTGATGCATTATTGCCTATCTCTAAAGTAAATTGAATGCTTTTATGGGTGAATTTATAAGTTCAAGGAATTTGGTAAGTTGCCGCTCTACTCCTGGCCAAATACAGAAAACAACATTTGCACACTTTTTCCAAATAAGTACCTTATTTAACAATGTTGAATTACAATTAAAAAATAAATTTTCTAGATTATCCATAAAAATATGCCAATAGTGGGCTTGTTGGAGAACCCATGGGTAAACCCTCATTTTATCGGTAGACACAATTGTTATATTGGAAGTAGTTTCGATTAGGGCATATATTAAACAAGCGAGAGAGGTCATTCATCATATTTCTATCTAAATCTAAAATTTAAAATATCTACAATTTGTTGATGGAATATTTGGAAACAGATAAATTATATCAAAGGAAAAAGTTTAAGGTTATTAGGTTTAACAACATTAGCTATCTTTATAAACTCAATTGATTTATTAATTTTCAAATTATGGAAAAACACATCAAAATTGTTAAGCACATTAGTTATCTGAGAAGCTATTATGAAATTGGGAAATATTATAACTAACTTGTTTAATAATTTTAATGTGTTTTCCCCTAAATTTACAATTAAGAATTCACATGCGTTGATAAACGCAATAAAAAAATTATAATTAAAAAACAATTTAAATGATGCGGAAATTGAGATTGTACACAAAAATCACCTTTCTAAATATAAAAAAGTCACATGAACGAGTAGCTATAGTCCAATGAATAAAATACCGCGCACAGCCAGTAATGCCAGCAATCGGAAAACGAAGGCCGTCATTTTTGATTCGTTCCAGATAGAGAAGAGAAAATCTATGTGATTTCAAATACGTAGATTTCGTAACCTTTTTGTACGATTAATATGTATTAACCTTACAACCATTAAACTAGACTCATTCCCATGAGTTAAACAAAAAAATGACGTGTTGAAGCAAGATTTTGTTTAGATATAACGCGTTTTTTCTTTATTTTACTTAATCATGTTTTTTTAACTACAACTTATTTATAGGGTGGCAAATTTTTTTAAAAATAAAATCGATTCAGAGCAAAATCCTGATTTCTAATAAGCAATAATAAGCGATGAAGCCTATTTCCAATCAAAAGGCTTCGTTAACAAAACTGCAGAATATGGGCTACGGATAATCCAATAGTAGTTCAAAGCCCGGATTAATTAATACTTCGGCTTTATACTCAGGTTTTAAAAAGGAAAACAAAATGAAAATGCTGTACTTCGCGTACGCAGTTCTCTGGAAAATGCCTCTCAACTAGCCTCTCAGCTTGTGAAAAATCACCTCAAGGTTGCTGATGGAAAATGTGTTGGAAAGAGACGTAATCTTTCACGTTAAGGTGAACAAAATTCTGTGTTTGTATTCTGTATTTTAAAAACATAATATCGTAATATACTCTGAAATAAATATAAAAACTAATTCAAACGACTATGGTAATTTGGCGCCACCCTGTATTAAATATGAAACATCGTCAAGGAGACTAAATTATTTAGTAAATGATCAATTACAAACTGTTTAATAGGTCCAAGTTATGAGTTATATTTTATCAGTTGTAAGTCAATAACTCGATTTATAGATATAAGTATTTAAATCAATTAAACTATTAGCCGTAGGTTATAAAGTAGTTAGATAGATATATAGGAATAATTTAAATAAAATATGAACTATAAATTTCCTACTTTAAGAACTCAGTGAGGTTGAAGTAGGAATATAATATTGTACTGAAGTATTTCTTAAATTAATATGAAATACTTTGTTTACACCCTGATTAAAATATGAATATCAACATGTTTCAGAAGCGAAGCTTCGCTCATCAGAATACACAGTATAGTAAAAAATAATGATAGACAAATAATAAACATCGAAAAATTATACTGTAATAATATACAAATTACAAATATAAACAAAAAAATACGGTATGTAATGATAGCAGGTAAGTAATTAAATAAAAAAGTTAAAATAATCGAAAAAAAAAATTGTTACAAAATTTAAAATAATAAATTTGTAATAAAAAAATTTTACAGAATTATTTTTATTATTATAAATACTATCAACAAAATAACAAGGCATAAAAATAGAATAATAATATTCGTTATTATTAGAATGTACATTAAAAAGATTCTAAATATAGGTATTTGTAAAAATAAATTTAAGAGATAGCTATTTTAAAAAAACCTTTGATTATTAATAATATTTACTTTTTCTTGTATTTTTTCGGCATTCACTATATAGCAATTTCTAGACATTTTGTTTGGAAGTTTTAATTTGCCGTGTACTTTTGCTATTTTTGGTTTAATAAATTCGCTACCGGTTTCGACACAACCGTGGCATTGACGAGGGTTCTTATTAACTTTGACTCCTCCCACCGCCCACCCCCCTCCAAATCACCACTCCCTCTACCCTCACCTAATGGTGACTAATTTTGTTTCTGTACTTGTTTAATTTAAGTTAGTTTTAAGAACGCTCGTCAATGGCACGGTTGTGTCGAAACTGGTAGCGAATTTATTAAACCAAAAATAGCAAAAGTACATGGTAAATTAAAACATCCAAACAAAATATTTACTTTGACTATTTTTTCTAATTTCTATTTTCAAAAAAATAATTACGAAATTAAAATGCTTTTCGAAAGCATAAGTACGGATTCAGTACACTACAAGGAGTAGATAGTTGGCAGTATCTTGTCAGATAAATTAAGTTTCGTTTAAATCTCTTAGTTCGAAGTTTCCTTGGAAAGTTTTACTGATAATTATAATGAAAATTTACTGAAAAAACTAAGAATACCTAAATGATTGCCTTTTCGAATAACTGAATGTTCCTACACTTAAAGTCTTATTAAACCAAAAATAGCAAAAGTACATGGTAAATTAAAACATCCAAACAAAATATTTACTTTCACTATTTTTTCTAATTTCTATTTTCAAAAAAATAATTAAGAAATTAAAATGCTTTTCGAAAGCATAAGTACGGATTCAGTACACTACAAGGAGTAGATAGTTGGCAGTATCTTGTCAGATAAATTAAGTTTCATTTAAATCTCTTAGTTCGAAGTTTCCTTGGAAAGTTTTACTGATAATTATAATGAAAATTTACTGAAAAAACTAAGAATACCTAAATGATTGCCTTTTCGAATAACTGAATGTTCCTACACTTAAAGTCTTATTTGCGAGAAATTCAATAATAAATACAATAATAAAAATAACAAATTATGAAATAAAAAGATAAATATTCATTGATAATGAAATATCATATTAGACTTAAATATATATTCTCATTCCCAAAACAAAACCCTTCTTTTGCACAATACCACTATACTCATCAAGAAAAGTGTTGTTTTAATAGTTTTCCGGAAGAAATCAGAAGCATTATTGACAAAATACAAATGATTAACTCAGTCAAGAAATATTTTGAAGACCCTCTTAACAAAAAACAGTTACCACTTAAATTAGTCATACAAAGTACCCTTTTTTTCTCCGTAACAATAAAAAAATCTAAATATGGAAAAATGATTATGTATTTATTTTTAATTACTTTACCTTTGTTCTAATATTTTATGATATAATAATATTATATTGTAACATATAATATGTTTACACTCTATATAAATGTCTCTAGACACCACATTTACTTTTTTTGTACATAATCAATATTTTCACGACTTCACATAATATTATATTAATAAATAATGCGTATACGCGTTCCATACATATTATCAACGTAATAAATGATTACATTAATTAATACTTTTAATGGAAGAGTAGTATTAAAACATGATTCATTAAATTAAGCTTTATATGTTCCATTAATAAAAAAAAATTAAAAAAATAATGATTAAGCGCCCTTAAATTGATTTCTCACTTAAATCACATAATAAGTGTATATCTTTTTTATATAGAGTTAAGGAACACCTAAGGTATTTAAGTAATAATTATTATTCTGAATTTGTCAACCATATTTTGGAAACAAATCATTCTATTGATATAAAAAAGGTTGAAAATTTTTATGTACAAATATAATCTATTTACAATGAGACAAATTTTAAATTTTATAAATTAGAAGTGTTGATACTCAATTAAATATTAATAATAAATATTTTTATAAACTTCAAATTATCTTTTAAATTTATTTTCATATTAATATTGGTAATAAAAATAATTTCTTATTTAATATAATAACTTTTTATTAACAGTTTTGATTAATTACTTAAGTACGTTTGTTTATGTTTATAATTACAAATTTGTCTATTGTGTTCAATGTTTATCATTTGTCTGTACTAGACAATATTATTTTTTAGTATTCTGTATATCCTGCTGAGAAAAGCTTCATTTTCGAAACACGTTGATGTGTATATATTAAAAAAAGTGTTTAAAAAGTAATTTATAAATTAATTATTAATAATGTCGCCACAAAGTGAATACCAATATTTTGAAGAAATTATAAAAATGGTGCGTTTATTTATTCTTTTCACTGTTCGGAAACAAAATTTTAAGCAATCTTTTTAAATTGTATAGTTCATTCATAGTAAGATTTTTCATTAACCCCCATTTCGCTTACTTAAAATGTGCAAGTCATTTACATAAAGTAATAGGACCAAAAAACGGTTGGTTTAAATGAAAACAATAGATTTTCGGTGTTGAAATATCAAAAACATTCCCTTTTTATACCCGTTCCGGAAAAGCAAGGCTTCCGCACTCCACAAATCACATTAACGACCCTGTATTGAAAATATTCGAGGGCATTATTCACCCCCCGAGTGCTCATCACATCCCTTTGTGAACCAACCCCACCACCCCTGGCGAACAAAACACTGTTTCCCTTTCGTTTGTTACATTAAATCAATAATTTATCGTAAACCTCCATAAATATGTTTACGGAGCGGTGAAAACAACAGCTCACCGTCAAGTAGAAATATTAATAATAATTGGATGATTTTTAAAGCGCCGTTTTTTTGTGAAAAATCGTCTTAAGGGGGATGAAATATTAATATAAGTAATATTCGATATTTATTTATTGTTTTTGTGTTTACTTCGTAGAACTCCGTTTTTTTTTATTTAATCTGAAACAAATTTAATGATCTTATTATTAAGTTCTACACGTATTTTAGTTTTTTTTATTGTGACAGCTGTTTCGACGTTCAAAGCCATATTCAAATTGTGGTTAGGCCACATTGAGACGACTTCTATTTACCCTCCACCCAACTTTTTCTATGGTGCCTAAAATGATTTATTACCGCGATTTACTGAGAAAATAATTGTGATGATAGATTCTCCATTCTGTGAGGTATTTAAAGTAGAAATTTATTTTCCCGAATTAATTGGCAATATCTTCCAAATTATTTTGTAATGATGTGAATGCTATTGACTTATTTAAATGTGTTATATTGTTAAAGTCTCGTGAACGATCTGAACGAACGGGGAATAAATTCTTAGACTAAATACAAATTTTCCTTGCTTTGTTAATTAACGTTACATTAGGATCATTCATTCGTTTATTAATTTCCAATTGTTCAAGTAAATTTAATCTAAGACTCTATTATTTATATAAGTGAGGTTTCAGGCCTCGTTGTTGTCAAGCGGGACGTGATTATTCACTAAGAGATGTTCTGCGAATTTTGAAAGTGCTTTTATTATTGTAACATCGTATATTTTCTTTGAATCAAGTTCAGAAAAACCTTTCTGTTTGTCAGATATGAGTAGGGTTGCAGTCGGCGTGGTCGTATTTTAATTCAGTACTATTATTTAAAAAAATTATATGTAAATAAAAATTATAATAATAATTAAAATAAAACAAAATACTGGATATGAAAGATCAACATTTTTATTAATATATTTGATTTTCTCACGGTCCAACTTTACAAATATACTTTGTTTAAATCAAGAAAAAAATTATTTTATTTCAATAACTATTGAAGCTAATATGAACAAATCTGAAATGAAATATGAAACAGAAAATAAAAATATAATGGTCCCGTCTGAGATCCCGTCCCCAGAATCTCTCGATCTATCTGTCTGGGAGCACGTTCTGCCAACTAAGCTGATGCCACCTTATTGCTTTCCGTCATTTTTATCGATATCGTATTCCAATTTAAGAACTATCAATATGGTCGTTAATTAATAATTCCGATATTATTATAAAAAATTAAAAATTTAAATTCCTGTGATATTACAAATAAATAAATTTAAATCTCACATTATTTTTTTGCTGCTATCTTTCTATATGACTAACCGAATTTATTTGCAATCTAGATAGAGTCACGGATATACCTATACGATTTATGTGGACACTATCTACCGTACCTACCTACATGCTATTTTTCATATAGAATATATAATAGATCCAGCCACTTTAATCAATTAAAATTAGACAAATACTAACAAAAATTTCAATACTTGCAGAAGTATCCGGTTTGCCCGGGGCTAATGGTTTCGAGGAAAGTTTTAAGGTTTTGAGGTTGTGATGTTTTGCCTATAACCCTACCTAATAATTTTTCTCTGAAATTCGTCTTTAAGGGTGGGAAAGGGGGGCAGGGATAGTTTTTCAATATCTCATATAGACAGTGACCTTCCTCTTTTTTTGTAGGTAAATTGTGCCAAATGTCATCAAGCTAGGAATAAAACTATAGATACATATATACAAAGCCAACACACACCGCCCGCCGGGAAATTCTTATTTTTATAATAGATCTTTTCTGTAGCTACTTGTAGTACTTCTTTAATAACGTATCATTCAAGTTAAATATATATCTCATACTCATGCATAGTCTATTAAATAATAATAATTGTATGATTTGTATAGCGCCGTTTTTTGTGAAAAATCACCTCAAGGACGCTAAACAAACTAATGATGTATTAATGCTTCAACTAAACATATTCATATATACCTATTTATAGTAATCCATTCATAAAATATCTGAAAACGGAAGTAATTAATTTACGACGAACAATTATTAGCAAAGATCCGTTCTCATGTTACCAACGAGATCTTCAAATAAATCTCATAAAATTACTGTCCAAATGAAATTCCACGACGATTAACAAGTACAAAAAGAGAAACAATTAGTTATTTATTACGATTTCATTGTTTATTTAAAGCGTCACCGTCTGCTTTATTCAATGCCAACGTACTAAGTAATAATAAGTTATAAGTGACTGCTTAACTGTTCATTCAGTCCATTTCAATTGGATTTTTGTTTACCGTGGCGTAGGTACCACCTGTGTGCTCAATAAATCAACGACACGGAAAGAAAATATATTATTTATTATGTATTTTCATACAAAACTTAATTTCGCACGGCTTTTTTGGTGATTTCTTGGGGGAATCCAAGTTAGTTAAGTCCCGCTTGTAAAATAAACAAAAGTGAGTTACCGTGCCTGGGTAGGTTGGGTCAATATTTTAAATACAATTTTTTGGTAAGTGTTCTTGTTTTATCCGATACAAGTTACTGGGGATACAGCGTGACTGGTATTACATTAATATTTAAATAGTTTTATCGTAAAGTAGAAATATTAAACAAAAAAAAATGCATATGAACAAAATTTCAACAGCTCTGTTATTGAGGTATACATTCTTGCGATGGAAACTTAGAACATATTAGATAATTAAATAATCATTGATTGTGTTGCAATTGGACGTGGTTTCAAAAGACGACTTATGTGATTTGTAGCCGTTTTCACCAGTGTTCTTCTGATGACAAAATTACAATGATTAGTTAGTAGGCTTGTAAATAAAGTCATTACGTTTTGATGATATTCGTAATGCTTAGGTTTACGCGCACAAGAAATAATAAATGAGGTGGAAGATGTTTTCCACAATAAACAAAAGGAAGCAAACCTGCTTGGCATGGTAGCATAGCTACCTACTTCTACCTGCTGAACTGGCCACTAAGATTTACTATTTCAACAACCGTCAAACACCTGAAGCACGGTGACATTAGTGACATATAAATTTTCCATTTAGTGGCCTGTTTTCCCTAATATAATCATTCACTTCTTGTTATGACTATCACTCTTTGTTCCGAATTCAATTCGTATTACTGGTTATCTCATGTTATTATTTATATTATGTAAATTTAAGCATAAGCTTTGATAACCGATCTGCAAATAAATCAACTCCCGTTAATCATTGGTCAGTCGCTTTATTAATCACAGATCCTAACAAACTCTCATTTCATTAAACCGTTATATTAAATATAAATACACTAAATTTAACTGACTCCATCAACACAGTACAGAGATGCATTGATTCTTAATGTAGTAACTACATAAATACAATAAACTAATATGACTCCATCAACACAATACATAGATGCATTGATTCCTAATGTAGTAACTACATAAATACAATAAACTAATATGACTCCATCAACACAATACAGAGATGCATTGATGCCTAATGTAGTAACTACATAAATAGACTAAACTAATATGACTCCATCAACACAATACATAGATGAATTGATTCCTAACTACATAAATAGACTAAACTTATATGACTCCATCAATACAATACACAGATGCAGTGATTCCTAATGTAGTAACTACATAAATACAATAAACTAATATGACTCCATTAACTCAATACATAGATGCAGTGATTCCTAATGTAGTAACTACATAAATAGGCTAAACTTATATGACTCCATCAACACAATACACCGATGCAGTGAATCGTAATGTACTAACTACATAAATACACCACACTTATATGACGTCATCAACACAATACACAGATACAGTGATTCCTAATGTAGTAAATACATAAAACTCCACTCCCGACATCACTTTTCCCATGTTTATGGAGGGAATTTTTGAAAGTGTCTCCTTTATTCTCTTTTTGACATCTTCTTAGTGGTTAAAAATCTGCAAAATGTTCAAATAATCTATTTGCATGAAAATGTCTCCTCTTTTATGTCCATAAATATTTCGCACCATGTACCGGTGACCCTGTATAAGGTTGTGTTATTTCGTGGGAGAGAAACAAATAAGACCTTTGCCCCGACTACCAGGAGCAGTCAGGGGAAAACTCCGTTTTACGTTTGCCTAAATGAAAGGTCTCAGTAGACACAATTTACATTGCTTACAAGCACAAGTTACAGCAAGCGATACTTAAGACTAGGCCTTTGGAATAACAGATTCTTTGAACAAACTAAAAGAAAAGAGGAATGAATAGACACAAAGAAAAGATTCATTATTAGAAGAAGATTATTTAGACAATGGGTGACCTTGGAATTTTTATTTTATTTTTTTATCATAAATTTCTTTGTATCGTGTTAAGAGGAACGGCTGCGCGGCTTGTTTCATACAAAACTTAATTTTGCATTTAAGGCCAAAATACTCTAATAATACTATTTTTTTTCAAATATTAAAATAAGCATAATGGTGGACTTTGAATTAAATTAAAAACGACCAATTTACGTTGAACACAAATTCTCCGTGCATAATTTGTAATATTGACCCGAAAAATGTTTTTTTTTTTTTTACATTTATATTTACGTAATCATATTTAAATAGCAAATATAATATTTAAAAAAATAAAATACATTGAACCCTCAAATAATTCTCTAATTTGCCTCTAAAATTATGAAAAATGATTTTTATTAATGGCATATACTTCACAATTTAAAACAACAAAAAAAGAATACTTCTCATCAGTACTAGATATTTACTATACCTTTAATTAAAAAACGTATTTTAATTAGTTTGAATGGGTATTTTGGCCTTGAATCCAAAATTAAGTTATATATGAAACAGCCAGCGCAGCCGTTCCACTTAAAGTTGGAATAAATTATTTTTCTATGTTTTTTTTTTACAAAAACCGGCATTATTTAACAAAGAATACCAAATGCAACATTTTCACTGGTTTTATTTATTCACTAGCTGAAGTACCCGGAGTTGCCCGGGGTTATGGAATGGCTTAGAGAAAAGTTTTAAGGTTGTGATGTCTTATCCCTACCCCTACCCTTACTGATACTCGTACCCCACTTGCTCCCCTACCCTAACCCTCTGTTTTAGTTTAGTTAAGTCTAGTTTTCCTCTTATTTTGAACGACAAGCGTTTTTTCATCACAAAGTACCTAAATTCCTGTTTATGGATGAAAACGGGGGATAGGAGTGTCATTTTTAAATTCTATGAACACAGACCTTTTCTCATATTTTAAAGGTCAAGTGTGCAACATTTCATCAAGCTCGGAAACAAAAAAAGAAATAAACACATTTTTAAATCACTCAAGTTATGTTGCGCTTGAAAAAAGAAAAAAGAAAAAACGCGGTGTTCACACAAAAAGCAACGTACGAGTACAATACAAAAGAACAATAATACGAGATGTGGCTGCTCATGCTTTTAAGGGAAAATATTATCCAAAATATATCTGGTTCCCGATACGGAACGACTAGAATCAAAGTGTTAGAAGGAGCATCTTCAGATATAAACTGCTTATAATGCACATACGTATGGCATCACTTCTATAATATGTAGATCATTACTTCTCACACCTACAAATACACGAACATACTTATATACTACATATGCCACCCGGTAAATACATATATAGATAAGCCATTACAAGGAAACATATCATACGTAACCACAATCTAATTTAAATTTCTTGGAAATTGTTTCTCGCTGTAACCAATGTACTGTTTTGTTTCTATAATAAAGATATTAAAAATAGTAAACTATTTTATTACCATATTAATGCAAATTTCTTTCTAAAAGTTCGGTCAAATAGCTGAAAAGTAATAAAATAAAATAATCTAAAGGCCTTGTAAAAATTATCGGATGGGTGTCCAACCAGGTGACAGTTAAAATTCCGCGAAAACTTTTGGCACGCACACTGTGCGTCCGAAAATTTAATTAACAGCCATTAATCAAAGGGCACTGAATTAGAAGGAACAAAAACTTTTACTCCTTTCATATTTAAATGGGTAACTTGTTGAAGGGGCAGACAGAATAATAATTACCCGAGGTAATTCAATCAAGGATGTACAATTATGTCTTGTGATTTGCTGCTTTCGTGAAAATCAGGGTCTGTTTTGGCAAATACTAAAATTTATAAAATGTTAATTTTTTAATGTTAGCTACCTACCTACTTTTTTTATAGGAATACAGCACAAGAGTCCCAACTGCCCGGAGCCAGTGGGACTACAGTTGAATGTTTGTCTTTCACCAGGGTGATAATGAGAGTATCCCATACTCTGGAACGTGCCGCAAATATACAACGATTTTTAATTTTTTTTATGCAAACGTAAAATAACACATATCAAATAAATTGTATGTGTTTTATGTTCAAATTTTACCTGAACAAAATGACGTCTTGTTTTCGGAAATTAAACGTTTATTTATAATGTTTGATCATTGAAAATAATATTAACTAATCTTAAATTAAACATGAACAAGAAAAGACAGAATAAAAAGATAACAGCACTTATCACCTTTTTTTTATTTTCAGTGTCCCTTTTGTTTTATGTTTCATTGAGATTTTTTACTATTATCTTCAGTGATTAAATATTACAATGAAGTTTATACGCTTCAATAATTATTCTAATTAAAAACTGATTATTAAGTCAATGGATGTCGCATATAAATAAAAAAAAAATTGTATAGGTATATCCGAGACACTATCTAGATTGCAAATAAATTCGTATATAATCTTGCAGTCATACAGAAAGATAGCAGCCGTAATAACGTGGGAATTCATTGAAGATGACATTTATAGTTCTTAAATTGATTATATTTCTTGGGCATTAACTATGTAACAATTTCTAAATATTTTTTTTTTGAATAGTTTTATCCACCGTGTACATTTGTCATTTAATTTTATTTAAAGAACGTAGTGAATAACATGAATGTGTCGAAACCGGTAGCAAATAAATAAAATTAACTAGCAAATGTACATAGTGAATAAAACACTTTGAAAACAAAATTTCTAAAACTGATATATGATATCGATAAAAATTAAAGAAAACAATTAGATGGCATTAGCTTAGTTGGTATAGCACTACACCCGGAGAGTCCAAAAGGTTTTGAGATCGAGTCCCCGATGCAACCGTTTAATTTTCATTTTCTGTTTCATATTTCATTTGAGATATGTTAATATTATCGTCAATGATTAAATATTACAAAGAGATTTATATGCTTCTAGTGGTGGGCGAAGCGCCTCGGCTTAGTGAGCCGGATCACTAAATCAGCTCTCTGTAAAGACAATCCACATGAAAACTGGACAAAAAAAGTATCGTGTAAGAGCGTCGTAAGGACGTCTTTAGGAGGGCCAAGGGAGCGAGGGAGAGGGCATGGTGAGGTGGGACGCGAACCGTCATTCAACCGAACCGGATCACCGAACCGGTACATTACAAAGAGCTGATTTACTGATCCGGCTCACTAAACCGAGCCGTTTCGCCCACCATTATAAGCTTCAGTTATTCCAATAGAAATCTTTATTTAAGAGCACAATATCTCATGATTGAAATGATTTCGCAAGCTAAAAAAATGCTCATGACGTCGAAATTCAACTATGCTGAAAAAGGGTTATTTTTTGTTTGTTTACTTTGACTAGGCATAATCGATGTCAAATAAATCAGTTACAAAAAGAAAAGACATTACGATTTATTATGTTTTTTTTTCCTCATATTCTATTGAAGTAAACAAGCACTAGAAACATGTTTACAAGTTCCTGATACTTTTCCGAAAAACATATCTCAGCATCGTAACGACAAAAGTCCTGCACAAATTTGCAGTTCAACGTGTTATTGCTCCACAAAAATACTACATCCATCGCGTAGAGGGTAACTTTGAGTGTTGGGGTGAATACTAAGCGTAAAATTGTGACAACCCTCTCGAGCGAGGGCAAGATTATGTGATTTATTGTACTCAACCGGTAGTTGTTGACAAGCGCGGCGATTGCCCCCCTTTACCGCCCTTTTCGTTTACAACTTTCCTTTTAGGAAATGTAAAATATTGTTCACCACCCACGGGCCGCGGACACCCGTCTACCGCATATATCTTCACCTATTTTCTTTGTTTACTTCCTGCAATTAGGTATTCAACTCGATGGTTTTGTTTACCCATTCATGTTGGTGAACAAAAGAACCAGTAATAATTTATGTCTACAGCGTGTTAACTAAAAGTCGTGCACCATCATAAGTATGAGATTTTGTGTTGGACAATAATTAAAATCTATTGATATTTTTATTCTCAGTGGTTAAAGTGTTTTTTTCTCGGTGACAAGCTCTATTACGGTAATTGAATTGGTCTTTTCTAAAACAACATGTTATTATATCGTTATTGTAACTCATACCAAATTTTCTTATCTTTTCATTTCTTATCTCTTCTTATAATTTCAAATACAATTATGTAATTGCTTATATAAATGTCATATGGGCATTAATAAATAAATAAATATGTTAAAGGTAGCAGAAGACAGCATCAAACGTAGGCGAAAGATCTACGAACTTACTGCCATAGGAAGTAAGAAATAGTGAACCATTAAAAAAACACCTGCAATTATATTCTCAAATTATAAATTCTAATTTTAAGCTTATAAACCTCATTGTAATATACGAGTATTTTAAACATTGATGATAATATAGAAGAAAATAAAAAAAGAAACTAAAGAAATGGTGTTATTAAAAAAAAGTATTAATCCCAGACTTGGAGAAAAATTCAACAGATGTTCCATAAAAATAAAAATCAAATCGGTATATCCGAGATACTATCTAATGATCTCAAATAAATTCGGATTAGAATCTTCCAGTTATAAAAAGGTAGCAGCCAAAATATATGGGAATTAATTAAAGATGATATTAACAGTTCGCAAGAAATCAAAGTATGATACCGATAAAAATGACGGGACGGATTGGGTTAGCCGTAGCTCAGTGGTTTAGAGCGCAGGGTCCCGGAGAGACCATGAGGTCAGCTGCTGCCATTATCTTTTTTTCTTTTCTTTTCAGTGTCTTTACAGTTTCATGTGTCATTTATATAAATTTAAACTATTGCACCCACTTTTTTCAACATATTTATAACCGAGGCTCTTCTGATTTTTTTAAAAATATTTATTTTAGAAATAAACAGTATGTGTGTGTGTGTACCATTTTCGCAAAATGCTTTACGACTCATTATACTAACATAACGTACAGGTTTAGAATATGTAGATTACCTCTAATAAGAATCGTTATTTTGTACCAACCAACTTTTATTAATAAAACTTATTAACGGTGATAATTTTTTTTTTTGATGTTTGGTATTCTTTCCACTATTTTTTTTCATTCCCATTCTGCCATATATTTCTAAAATCCTCCTTCATTAATTCATTCCACGTTTCCAAACAAACGAAGCCATAATATCTTTTATTCTACCCTTTTCAAAATCTTATGTGCAGAAGTGATCCTTTTACAGAAAACGTACATAAAGAAGTAGCTACCTCTATTTTTCATAACATTGAGCATTCTGTTCGGGAAATGTTTTTCAAATTGGTAAATTAACTCTTTGGCACAGTCCGAGTCTGATAATTTTTCAACATTAATAATTTTTATCAAGTTACTTTGAAACATTCTAATTTTCTCTACGAATTTGTTACCCAACTAGCCAGCCCCGTGAAAAATCACGGGATATTATAATTTTTTTTTTTTTTAAATTAATAAGTTTTTAAAATAAAATATAAAATGAAAACATTGCCAAGGCCGAAAATCGAATCCAAAGCAACTGCTCGGAAGGCAATTATGCTGACCATTACACCACCAACAATTTTGAGAACTGCGATATAAATTAATTATATGTACTGAAAAAAGAAGTGCGTAATTTAGATTTTGAATTTTAAATGTTACGTACAACTGTACGTACAAAGGGCTAACATGAAAACCGAAAGTATATCGATATGTATACAAATCAATATAAGTTTGTTTGTTTGTCCTCGATTTTCTCGAAAATTACTTGACCGGTTTCGCTAAAAGTGTTTTTATTAGTGCCGGGAAGGTTTAGAGAGTAGTTTGAATGAAATCCAATATGTAAGACTGTCGGTATAACCTTTTAAAATTAGTATGAAAAACACTGAACCAGACATGTTTTATTTAGGTTAGCCTATTAATAAAACACTCTGGTTAGCCACAGATTACATATTCAAAATAAGAAGGTTTTTTTGGGTAGAATATTTTCAAAAAGGAAAACACGAGTGGGTACCTACTTAAGAACTTTACGATTTAGATATGTTTTGAAAATGAATGGAATGAAATAGAATATTCAAATGATTTTTTATTTTTATTTGGAGATAGTTAATTTCGCTGCCAAATCAATTATGAAAAGTGAATGACACATCAGCTAGTTGTTTATAAAAAAATCACCGGCTACAACATACTGAACAAAACGCACTGTTCCGTTGTAATTTTTTTTTTCATATATTGAGTGCTTTAACGTAGAAAACTTCTAATTAAATTTATCGTTGTAATATTTTTTAAATTTATTTAATACGTTTATAATAGTGATCGCAAGATCGTGCTAATTTTCGTTTTGATGATAAATATATATTGATTCCCTTTTTGTGAAAAACAATCTATTGTGAACAAATTTTATGATGGGTATATTAAGCAATCCGATTAACGCATCGCTCCTAACAAAACATCATTCCTCCCCTAAGCCGTCTAAGTACGTTTTATAAACCGTTAATAACTTAGCGAGTTCCCCAGAATTTGTGATACAATACACACCTTTGCATCCCTTTAAGGTTGACAAAGGGGCGAGTTATTAACTAACGCTCATCCGTTCCAGACACCTGCCAAAATTAACTAATTCGCGATGGCACGATATGAAATTATGCGAAATTATTTCGCTTAAGTTGCTTATTAAGAAGATTACCCTAATTTTATCAGGAGGTGTTTAATCCACAAGTTTAATTATTAAATGTGATTATTTCAGGGCTTAGAGCGTAAAATTTCACGAGCTCGGGTCTTATTTTCCAACTATTTTATAAGTTAGTCAGGAGTATCGAACAGATATTTCCAAGAAGTGTATTTCCAAGCAGCAAATATTTTATACCGAAATTAAAGAAAACTGATGTCGCCAATTTACATAAGACCTTACGGCTCCTAGGTCACAGATAGGCCAACGAAATTTAATATCAGCTAAAAAAAAAAAGCCCAGATGGGCGTAAACACAAGTAAAATCAAAAATAATTATAATTTCTTCAAAATATTGATATTCACTTACGTGGCGTCATTATTAATAAATGAATTATAAATTACTTTGTAATCACCACTTTATTAATATATACATATCAACATGTTTGGATAGCGAAGCTTTCCTCATCAGGAATTTATGATAAATGAAACATATTAATATGTGTTTTTTTTTTTAAACTCTTGTACATATTTTGTATACTTTTTATAACTATTGCATGTATATTTTATATGGAATGTGTGGGACTGCACTAACCTCTCTTATAATAATATAATAAACATTTATTATTATTGTTATTATTATTAATAAAGTGGTGATTACAAAGTAATTTTTAATTCAGTTATTCATAAACGATAACTTTTTAAATATCAATTAAAGAAGTTGTTTGATGTTTTATCAATTTCATTAAAAGCAAGAAAAATATTTGCTTAGTTTGACCACGCGGACACGCCCACAAAACAATTCTATCCGTTTATCTCATCAGTGGTCTGAAGGATTTAGTTCAAGTTTATATGAAATACGTTAACATTTGAAAAAACGGTATTTGTTAGCATGTTGCCACCCATTAAACTGCAAATTATCGCTACTCGTCGAGTAGCGTACATTATATATTTTACGGGAGCTGGGTACTGTTACCCGTTAAGTAAATGTCTGTTTTTTTATTAAATCCCATGATTACAGTCGACTAGTTTACTCAGAGATGGTCAAATATTATCTAAGCATACTAATAAAACGAGTATACTCGTGGGAGATCCGATCTCACTATTTTATGCTCCGAAAGTGAGAACTTCTGCGTAACATAACACGTCAATGAGAAGTGCGACTGAACTGCTCAAGGATGGTGCATTGCCCATTGTTACAGTTTGGTGACTCTCTTTTGACCCATGTCACAAAATAGATGTAAAACTGTCCCCCATGACTATTTATACTTTTCCTATCAACCTTTCACTTCTTTCATGTTTTATAAAGATTATCATCTGTAGTGTTGTTTAAATCATTAACATTTCCTGTACTATTTGTTATTTCTTAATACTATGTATATTTTTCACAATTTCTCATTTAATGTAATATATTCTACATCTCCCACCTCAGTAAATATATCGGTGTACGCACTTACATTAGAATTAATGGACTTGCCCTAAGTATGGTTACGGGGGCTGGACGCAATGGTCACGTGACACCCAATTTGATACCAGCTTAGTTCACAGCCATCCACGTTTATTTCTCGTGATTTTGAGTACGATAAGCAAATTACAAAGCATTTATAAAAAGGGTCAAACCAAACACTCTAACAAAATCACAATTTCACAATTTTGTCACAATTTTGCGAGTATTCCAGCCCGACTAATGGATAGTGGACGGTGCCTGGCATGAAGCCAGTAACACAGGTAGTGTCAACGACCCTTCCTTCTTATTTATCGAAGATGTCGATTTCCAATGCATTCAGACGTCCTTAACGGCTTCCTACAAAAATTTGCTTTGTCGGCCAAGTAAACGATGTATATTCTATGCAGACCTTATGTAGAAACGGGTTTTATGTTTCAAAGGATGCTGTGTATTTCGAAGTCGGAAAACAGTATTTCTATTTTATATAAATAAATATTAAACTAACCTTTTGGTATCTTTGTTTCTGTCAGCGTCGTAAAGGCAGAAGGGGGTGTCGATGGTGGTACACTCATTCATAAATTCTATGGAGCCACCAGGGTCGGCAGATATATCACAGATTGCGAGCATTCTGAAAAAAGTTTAAAAAGTGAATAATTCCGTCTGTTAAATAATCAATAAACTTCTCAGTAACAACGATTACTTTGCATCCTAAGGTGATTTTTTTTAGTTATTACAATTGATAAAGCGTTATAATAATAAGGAACTTCAGTGAAAAATATAATGGATTTAAAAATATATATTCATATAGATCAGCAAAACTGATTCTGAATATATAAGTTTTGTTATATATAATTATAGGTAGAATTAATAAATCGTTACTTAAAAGTGAATAATAATCATCTCATCAAAACACCTTGTTATGTTGGAACTATTGTATTTGGAACATTTGACATCACGGGCGTATTCTGTTTTTGGATTAGTATGAAATATTTTTTTTTCGATTTTGCTTTGTATTTTAAATATGTATTTTCTTTTGGCGAAACGTAAACATAATTTGGGTGACTTTAAGCTGTATAATTATTGTTCAATATAAACAACTATTATTGCAAGAAATTAGAGTATTCATGAGCAAACCAATTATCAATACGGATATTACGATAATGTTAATGGTTAATACAATTATTATTCTTAGATTTAAAGTTTATAAAAAGGTACATAATTGTATTATGTACTTATGTTTCGTTATGGTTTACTGTGAATAGAATATAAAATTATAACGACCATTTACATTTTTTTTCTAAATGTGATTGACAAGTTTAAATAATAGTTTAAAAAATCTAAATCATATTTTCTATATGGAGTATCATATCGAACGTAGTTGCTCTTAAATTACAACAAAAAAAACGGCTTAAATGGTCGTTAAATACCTGTTGATGCTGACGTACTCATATATGCCACACTCCGAAACTGCCAATGAAATTGCTTAATAATGAACAACAATGTTAATTTTCAACTATCTATGAAATTTACACAGTTTTCTTTTACTGTAAATTTTATAGACCAAAGCATTTAATTTAAACTTACTATGTCATTTCCAACATGGGCTACGGAGATTTGAAAAATCCATTTAAAATGGTATATAGATACAAAAAAATGAAAATAAAAGAATAACTTCGTTTATAACCACGAGATTTACATAATTTTAATAGTACAAAATTAAACTGAGACAAAACATAACATAGAACAGAGAAAAAATGAGATAGCATGATTTAGAAATCTGACATAATAACAGAGAGAAAGAGACAGATTCTGACATAATAAGAGATAGAAAGAGACAAAAGTGTATAAAAAAAAAATATATATATATATATACATATATATTAAAAAAAATGGATTACTTCTATAGCACCGTTTTCGTGGGAAAATCACCCGAAGGGCGCTTTATAAATAATTTATGTGACCTATCACTTGGACGTATAACTAATACCTTACAGTTCAATTTTATTACTAATGACTTGCAAGTATGATTTATAACTATTGACTTAGACTTATATCTACCAACTAACTAATGAGACTTATAACTAGTGACTTACATATATAACTTATATCTAGTGAATTACAACTAAAACTTACAGCTAGTGACTAACAATTAAGACTTAAGTATATTCAGTGACCTAAAACTAATACATATTTATGACCAAGTCCATATTTTACAGTATAGAATAGCATACCTCCTCAATAATTATGTACTAAAAGTAGACGTGTGTAATGTGTAAGTTTCTGTGAATATGTGAGTGTATCCGTATAATGTTAATATTGGAGTTTAGATAAATAGTGTCTGAAGAATGAGTATAACTAGAACGGTTGATTTGTTTTGTCTCGTAACTATGCGTGCTGTATGGTAGTTAAGTTTCAATGACGATTAGTACATTCGTTTTTAATATTTAAAAACCTCTAGTATTTTATACGTGTGAAAGCACTGTGAAACAGTGTAGAATTATTTATTCAGCAACTGCTCGCTTATCTTGCAAAATATACTGAATTATAAACTGAGAGTTATTATAATTTTTTTAGGTAAGGTATATTTCAAATTATTTTTTAATTACGTCAACAAAATAAATTTTCAAATCTTTTGCTGTACCTGACATCCAGAATATCTATGCTAAGAACGTTTTAATCAAACATTTCAAAAGTTCAAAAAAAAAGAACAAACTAAATTTCCACCATACAAGAGTGATCCACAATGACGTCATCAATATTCTTAATTTTAAAACTGCTTTTAGACAAAAGGAATTATAAATATGTCTCCACTAAACTGTATAATTCATTTTCACAGGTCATAAAAAAAAAAGAAAAAAAAACGGAAAAGGCAAACGGTTTCAAGAAATCAAATTAAAACATGGCTCAAAGAAATCAAAAAAGAAGAATTTTCTACAATCTTGAAAAGAACTTCGTAGGAGCTTAAACAATCAGTTTTTAAATAAAATCTAGTCCGCCTCAGTACAGGAACCACTAGTGAGGAGGATTAGGAAAAAGATTACAAATTGTCTTGTTAAATTTGTATAAGAAAAATGTATAAAAACAAAATTTAAAAAAATATATAATAATAAAAATCCTTCCATACTGTCGATGCACAATAATGGGTTCCATGACAGTTGGCCCCCCGACAGTTGATCCTATAAAGGATTATTTCTGCTGTACGTTCTCATTTGTAAAGTAAGTATGCGGAGAGGATAACACATTGCTATTATAATAAGTAAAATGTAATACTAACGAAAGTACTAATAAAATTTGGTTTTTTCATTGATCGTTTGCTCGTGGGCCGTACTGCATTGCATCACAGCACCCACTGATGTCGGGAGAAATTATTAACAGTTGACCGTTTGAACGGCCGATCCTTTGACGTCAACAAACAATAATCATTTGCGCTTTGTAGCGTCCACGCGGGTTAAATGACGTCGAAACAATGTGACAGCTTTCGGCGAGCATCGCCCCGAATCCACATTCAATTCTAACTGTCCGATGGCGCCTCGTGATAATCATCATTTAATTGAAATAGCCGTGAGGTGAGAGACAATAGTCAAAATGTTACGTGATATATTTGTGCTTTTTTAAAATTATGTGTAATAGTTTTTAATCATTGCAGATACGACTGTCAAAATGAAATACGAAACCGAAGAGACACATAAAAGAAAGAGTTTTTCTGTGTCTTTTCGTTTTCGTGTTTCATTTTGAAAGTTGTTAATACTATTTTATCAATGAGATTTATAAGCTTCATTGATTTATCCCAAAAAAATTGAATATGTAATAGTTTTAGAATACCTGCTCTTTTACGAACGCACGTTACATAACAATTGTTGTTTTCAAAACGATTTTTCATAGATGTGTGACAATTTTTTTACGTCAACCAAATCATCATTAAGGACCCCCCCCCCGAATGCACAGATAAGAGTGTACATCTGTAAAACAATAACAAAGTTATTTTGATTTCCTTGTAAATGGCGCTTTATTTTCACGTTTTTATTATCATTTCTATAATATGTAGATCACCACTGTTCATACCTACAAATACACCTACACATAGACACACACTTATGCGAGTACATTACATATCACCCGGTATATATATATCAATAATTTTAACAATGTTAAATGTCCAAGTACCAATGTACCTATATTGTATTCTCGATTACTTGTCAGATATTTCCATTTTTAAAACTCTGTGAAAGCCATTGAAGTGCTAACATTGCAAAAGTGGTTATTCTAGAATTATGTTACGAAGTTATTTCACGTTCGCCCCTTTCTGCTGAATTTAGTTGATAAGAAAAATATGTTTTCTGCTACCATCCGAAACTCTTAATTGATACTGCATTAAATATTTGACTTTTTCCGAAGTTGAATGTTAAATTCAGATAAAATACATATTTACAATTTTAACGAAACCACCAGAAACTAATGCTTCAATCGAGCAAATTCGTAGAAAAAAACACCATGTAATCATAATTTTACTCATGGGTTAACATTATGTGTTCAAATGAATAAATGAATTACTTTATAAGCCATTTTTTGTGAGCATTAGGATTTTGTATTCTATCTAAAATTACTTACTCGTTCCCGTTTTTCCACTATCAATTTTCCGAAAAAAATATTGATTTTCTCATTAGAGCTTTCACAATTTACCGTACCCATCTTCCTATTTATGGTAAAAAAGAAAGCATTCCCTCGTCAGCGGGAAAATACCTCCCATGTTTGAAAAAAAATAATTATTCAGGAATAAATAAGAAACGGTTTTTTTTGTGTTATTGATTGTTTTTAAAATATAAAATAACAATTTAGTCTACTGTTTTAATAATAAATTATCTTCATGTTTCAAAATTAATGGTTCCTATTTCGGGATTCAAGGTATCTAGACAGCCTCCATGGTAGAGGGGTAAGGCTCTCGACTACAAATCCGAAGGTCGCAGGTTCAAATCCCGGCGTGCGCAAGTAAATTTTGTTTAATTAATTTGAGTTGTTTCACAATTAATTGATTTAAAAATAATATATAGTATATTTGCGCTCGTTCCAGAGTGGAAGATACTCTCAGTATCGCTCTGGTGAAAGACCACCATTCAGAATTAAAACGTTGCTTGAAATGGCTGTTAGCCGTGTTTGGTGACAAGATCTGAATAGCCAGGTATTTCCCCACCATCCTCTTCCCCTTCTCCTTCCCCGCTCATGCATTGTTTCACTGGTTCCAGACGATTGGGAGCAGTTGGGACTCTTGTGCGGTTTTAATATTAAAAAAAATACAAAAAAATGTCATGTGAGAGCATTACAGGGAGGGGATGACTAACTATGTAATAAATAGTACGCTTTGTGGCTTTAGATGCAACAATGTATGTTCATAGTTAAAAACCTTAAATGCAAGTTGTTTCGAGAAACTTGAAGGATTCATCAAAATTTCATAGTTCAAAGACAATATTCAAGTTCTGTAAAAGCTCTATTAAAGTTCTGTTATTATTCAAGCACTGCGAAACAGCTGGCCCATAATATAGTAATACAAGAAATTGAAAGAACTTTAACATTCTTTTAAGAGGAACGGCTGCGCGGCTTGTTTCATACAAAACGTAATTTTGGATTTGAGGCCAAAATACTCAACTAAACCTAATGATCTTTTTTTCGTCAAAAAGCATAGTAAATATCTAGTACGGATTAGAAGTAATTTATTTATTTTTATTTTACATTATGAAATATAGGCCATTAAAATAACTGATTTTTCGCGATATTAGAAGCACTTTTAACAATTGTTTGGGGCTAACGGTGATTTAAAAAAAAAATTACTACTTCTACTTTGAAAATATAATGAAATATAAAATACTTACATTTTTTAATATTAAAATAAGCATTATGGTTTACTTTAAATTAAATTAAAAACGACCAATTACATGATTTAAAATATCGACCCGAAAGGGGGTTTTTTTTAATGTTTTATTTTAATATTTTTATTTACATAGCAATTATGATAATTTTTTAAAAATATACAATAAACCCGCCTACAATTTTCTAATTTGCCTCTAAAATTTAAAACAAAAATAAAGAGAATACTTCTTATCCGTACTAGATATAATAAACATTTAATTTTTAAAAATGTATCATTCAGTTTGGATGAGTATTTTGGCTTCAAATCCAAAATTAAGGTATGTATGAAAGAGCAGCGCAGCTGTTCCTCTTAATATTACGTTTTAAATTTTGACGAAACGTTGAAGTTCCGCAAAACAACCTGCCCTACACATTTTTTGTGACATAAAAATATTTAATCATTGAAGAAAATAATATTAACAAACCTAAATGAAAGATGAAATCGGACAAAAAGGACAGAAACTAAAAATATTTCAGTCGCATCTGGGAATCGAACCCAGGTCCTCTGCCTATCCGGGGCAACGCTCTACCGACTTAGCTCATATTATTGGCAGCTATTTTTATGATGTTTACAAAGTTCTACCCGAACTCAATTGCGTTTGGATAGATGCGACTGAAATATTTTTAGTTTCTGTCTTTTTGTCCGATTTCATCTTTCATTTAGGTTTGTTAATATTATTTTCTTCAATGATTAAATATTACAATGAGGTTTTTAAATCTCAATAAAAATAATTAATAATAAAAAATTGAATTCTTTAGACTTTTATCAAAAAGTCAATAGATGTCTCATATAAATAAAAAATCGGATGTAAATCCGAGACACTGCTTAAGTTTGCAATTGAGTTCGGGTAGAACTTTGTAAACATCATAAAAATAGCTGCCAATAATATGAGATTAAAAATGGAAAATAATATTCACAAACCTTGAATTTGAGATATGATATCGGTGAAGATGACACAAATTGAACTTGTCTCATTAGCTAAGTCGGTTGAGCGTTGCCCCGGATAGGCAGAGGACCTGGGTTCGAGTCCCAGATGCGACTGAAATATTTTTAGTTTCTGTCCTTTTGTCCGAATTCATCTTTCATTTAGGTTTGTTAATATTATTTTCTTCAATGATTAAATGTTACAATGAGGTTTTTAAATCTCAATAAAAATAATTAATAATTAAAAATTAAAAATATAAGTAATTTTCGTAATGTCAACCACATTGGAGGTATTTTCGGTTGACGGCGAATTCCTGTATTATTGAGGAAAATAAATTATTTGTGTTCACGCGAGTTTATTCACTGCATACCTTCGACACGGTGCGATTGTGAAGTTCCCCCCTTCATTACCTTTCAAACCCCCTTCCCCCCCGCTCCAGTCCAAGCTCCTGAGTAAATCTTTATCCTCAGTGATTCCTAATCAAGACACCGTCGCGTTCACATTTTGAAGTGCCGCTACCCTGAAGCGCTGAAGAGGTCCGGACCGAACCAGTTTGCTGAAACGATTTCGCCATCCGGAATTGCCCGGTCGAAATCACGCAAGCCGCCATGGAGTGATAAGTGAAAACGGTGAGTCCTTTTCCTTTCATAATCCTTTATTTCACAATCGCATTCATTTTCGGATAACTGCTGTCGGAAATAGAATAACCGCCGCACCATTGGTCCCATTCGAACCGGATTGATTAAAATTAATTTGATAATATCCTTACACGCAAAAGAATTCAGTGAATTTAATGCCCTATTAATGTATAGTACTCATATTGATAATTATTGTTACGGCATTAATCACCACACGCTGTGAAATCCGTTCACGTACATCGCACTTCGTACGGATTACTACCTACTGCGCGTATTATCGGACATTATAAATAATTCTAACGCAATCTACCCACGCACCGCAGTCCAGTATCGGACATTATAATTTAGTAAATAAATCTAGTAACGATATATCTTGATTATTCACGCATACTACTCGTTTTAATTAATTACGCAGAAATTACACTGTTATTTGATTGAAATTTCTTGATTTTTTTCTTTCGTTGTCACTTCAGAATATTACAACAAAATGGAAGGTAAATTAAATAGACAGTTGTTATTATTGAAGAACAAGCGCGACATCATTTTAAAACGAGCAAATAACTTACTTACACTTTCAAAAAATGTTTCGGTTAACTTTGAAGTTTCAAGATCGAGTAAATTTATGGCAGAAATCGAATCTATTGCAGAAATGAAAAAGAATTTTGAAGATATTTTAGATCAAATTAACGATATGATTGTTACATTGAACCCGGATGATAGTCCAGATTATTCAGCTGGGAACAATTTGAAAGCATTTATTCACGCATTATCCGCGTAAGAAATAACATAAATAATATGTCTAACACCGCATTAACGTTCTGTGCCACGCACGATAGTGATAATTTAATTAAAAAATTCTTGGAAAATGAAGATATCGGTTCGGAACCGATTCGCAGTCTCGAAGAGAAAGAAACGGAGAATATTTATAGGTCAACTACTAGTCGTCTCGAAGATGGCTCATTTGAAGTTGCGTTGCCATTTAAATGCAACCCACAGAATTTGGGTGATTCGCGTCAAGTTGCAGAAAATCGGTTTTATGCGCTCGAAAGAAAATTTAACCGTCTACCAGAATTAAAAACGCTTTACGACGAAGTAATCAGGGACCATATACATAAGGGTTATCTGGTCCAAGCAGAGATTTCCTCGAAAGAGAACGCGTACTACATCCCTCACCATGCAGTCAGACGAGATGATAAAATAACCACGAAGGTTAGAGTAGTTTTAGACGCTAGCGCAAATACGACAACTAATTTATCTTTGAATGATATTTTGCACACTGGTCCTAGCCTACAAAACGATTTATTTTGCATTTTATTAAACTTACGCCTTTTTCCTATCGCAATTTCCGCCGACATTCGTCAAATGTATTTATGTATAAATGTCCGTGAAGTAGATCGTCGTTATCAACGCATTTTATATAGATTCGATCCGCAAAGGCCGCTCCAGGCTTATCAATATAATCGAGTAGCATTCGGTCTTAAATGTAGTCCATTTTTAGCTCTTAGAACGATTCAAGAATTAACAATAGACGAAGGCGATCGCTTTTCCATCGCAAGGGAAATTATTACTCGCGATAGTTATGTAGATGACATCGCTAGCTCTGTTTTAAATGTGCAACTAGGTATTCACGCAGCTGAAGAGCTAATCGCCATCTTCAAGTCGGGGGGGTTCCAACTCGCTAAGTGGGCATCCAATTCCAGGAAGGTGTTAGAAAACGTTCCACTGGAACTACGTTTATCGCAAAGCGTAACTTTCGATAACGATGCTACACTAAAAATCCTTGGTTTGCGTTGGCATCCCTCAGATGACATTTTTGCATTTGAAGTTACGCAAGATAATCGACCTTGCACAAAACGCAATATTTTGTCCTCTGTCGCTAGACTTTTTGACGTGTTAGGTCTCGTCGCGCCAATAATCGTACTCGCCAAGCTTCTAATAAAGGAGCTTTGGAATTTAAAAATCGATTGGGATGAAACCCCACCCGCAAGCATATCACAACGTTGGCAACAATTCAACGCAGAATTGCCATTAATATCTTCTATTCATATTCCACGTCACATAGGCGTTGTGGGAGGATGCACGTTAACACTCTTTGGTTTCGCTGATGCAAGCGAAAAGGCATACGGAGGAGTGGTATATGCGCACGTGACCACTCCTGATAACCTAACTCAAGTGGAATTAGTTTGTGCCAAATCAAAGGTAGCACCGTTGAAAGTTGTCTCTTTAGCACGTTTAGAGTTATGCGCAGCATTATTACTGTCACAACTGTTAAAAAAGGTGATAGATAATTACTCCCCGAGGTATAGTATTCAATCAATATTTGCATTTTCGGACTCGACGGTAGTATTGAGTTGGATCCATTCATCACCTCACCGCTGGCAAACCTTTGTTGCCAATCGCGTAACCAAAATACACGAAAATCTGCCCAACACTCATTTTTTCCATATAAAAGGGACAGAAAATCCCAGTGATTGTCTCTCACGAGGCCTGATGCCGGCCCAATTAGTAGAACATAAGTTATGGCTGAACGGACCTCCATGGATGCGGTATTCCGAGGAGTCGTGGCCAATCAAACCTTTCATTAATGACAATGTACCGGTGCCCGAGGAAAAAAAGGTATCCTTTGTAACTTACGAATCATATAAAGAAAACGTAATTTATACAATGTCGCAAAAATTCTCTTCTTGGAGTAAGTACGTTCGATCGGTGTCTTATCTACTAAAGTTTACAAAAAAATTACCTACGGGACTAATCACTGCCACGGATTTAACTCTAGCAGAATGTGAAATCTTTCGTGCGTTACAAAAAATATACTTTCATCAAGAAATCGAAAACCTTAACACCGATAAACCATGTTCGGCAAATCTTCGAAACCTCAACCCATTTTTAGATCATGGAATAATTCGAGTTGGTGGACGACTCGCAAATTCTGAGGAAAGTCATTACTACAAACACCCAATATTATTACCGCGGCGCGATCAAATTATAAATTTATTAATCGACCATTTTCATAAGAAAAATTGCCACGCAGGCCCTGAAGCATTGATGTCCATTTTAAGGCAGCAGTTTTGGTTATTATCTGCAAGAGGTATTATCCGCCAGAGAATTCATAAATGTAATTTTTGCTTTCGTTTCAATCCTAAAGCCACACACCCCATAATGGCAGATTTACCCGCAGCGCGTGTGAATCAAGTCGAGAAAGCCTTTATACATACCGGTTGTGACTACGCCGGTCCGTTTAGCTGCACCCCTACACGACGTAGAGGTGTTAGAACACAAAAGACATACTTATGCCTTTTCACATGTCTGACCACTCGTGCAGTTCATTTAGAACTCGCCGCTGATTTAAGTACTGAAAGTTTTTTATCCGCATTCAAACGATTCTTGTCCAGGCGCGGTGCTGTCAAATTTATGTATTCTGATCACGGGACCAACTTTGTTGGAACTCGGTCTTATTTATCAGAACTGCATGACTTCCTATCAAAGGAATACCATCAGTATTGGGAACAGGAACTTTCACAGCATCGCATTATTTGGAAATTAATCCCACCTAATGCCCCACACTTTGGGGGATGTTGGGAAAGTAATGTTAAATGTGTTAAAACTAATTTATTTCGAACAATCGGGAAACAAATATTAACGCATGAAGAGCTCTACACTGTATTAGCACAGATAGAAGCATTACTTAATTCGCGCCCTTTGTCGGTACTTAGTTCAGATCCTGCGGAACCTACGGCATTGACGCCTGCTCATTTTTTAAATGTCGCTCCTCTTAAATACTTGCCAGCTGCACCCATTGATGAAGCATTTACCGTTGCTCAACTATTGCGACGTCATCAATTGTTGGACAGCATGGTACAGTCATTTTGGAGACGATGGAGAGTGGAATATCTGCACACTCTTCAAGGCAGACAAAAGTGGAATACAAATTCGCAGCCCATAACAAAGGGCATGATAGTGGTGGTGACACAAGACAACGTCGCTCCATTACATTGGCCCTTGGGATGTATAATTGATATCTTTCCGGGTAAAGATGGTATAATTCGCGTCGCCTCAGTAAAAACAAAGAATGGAATTTATCGACGACCAGTCGTTAAATTGTGTCCTCTACCTTCACAATAAATTCAACGACATCTTAGGATAGGTTAGCTCGTAGTACGGTCATTGTAAGCTCAATAAAATAATTTATTAGTAACTAACAAATATACATAGATAATAAACCTTTCGTCTAGTTTAGTTATTCACTGCAGGTTCAGCATAGATAATTTCACTGAATTTTTTTGCATAATTTGTTTTAATATTACTTTGGTCCATTTGACCAATCTGGTCAAGGCCGGGGGCATGTTCACGCGAGTTTATTCACTGCATACCTTCGACACGGTGCGATTGTGAAGTTCCCCCCTTCATTACCTTTCAAACCCCCTTCCCCCCCGCTCCAGTCCAAGCTCCTGAGTAAATCTTTATCCTCAGTGATTCCTAATCAAGACACCGTCGCGTTCACATTTTGAAGTGCCGCTACCCTGAAGCGCTGAAGAGGTCCGGACCGAACCAGTTTGCTGAAACGATTTCGCCATCCGGAATTGCCCGGTCGAAATCACGCAAGCCGCCATGGAGTGATAAGTGAAAACGGTGAGTCCTTTTCCTTTCATAATCCTTTATTTCACAATCGCATTCATTTTCGGATAACTGCTGTCGGAAATAGAATAACCGCCGCACCAATTTGGTTTATTGAATTACTGGCACATTTCACTTGTATTTTTCGTATTCATCTTAATTTTAAAGCGTGAAATCGGTTTTATTTGTCTGACTTTTAAAGCACCAAGAACTGTCAAATGGCAAGCTTTCGCATCGTCAACTTTGCACGCCTTTTTCTGCTGGGGTTATAAGTCAACGTAAGTTTTTTTTGTAGCTTTAAACGGTATTTAAATCATTAACTATAATGCTTTAAAGTGTTAATTTAACTGACAAAAAAAGATCATAAGCTGCTCAGACTGATAAAAATAAAGAAACGTGGTTGGAGTCGGGGACATAATAATCATTAGTACCGTAAAATAATAAAATAGATTTTAAATCGATACTTGTGTTTGAAAAGATTGAAAATATAATAAACTCGTCTTCTATTATTATTTAGGGGAAAAATAATAAAATCATCGTTGCTCAAATATTTGCTCCGATTTGAATCATCTTCCGTGATATTAATCAAAATATCGACGCGTGTCTATTAGTTCCCACCCCCAAAATTTGAGTTCACGACTCGTTAACCATATCGTTGATTTATTACCTCTATGAGGGATTACACCCCTATTCTTCTTTCAGCCTTTGTGATGCAGGGTTGCAACGCTACCGCTTTAAATTAAAATATTTTCCCGATACATTTTTAAAACAAGTAAAGCTTACCAAAAAATTGCAATCACTCAGAAATCATGAATTAAAAACGTGAGAAATAGATTCTTTATTGTCAAAATGTATTTCACAATGGTATATTTAAAACATTTCAAATATTAAGATATTACTAGATTTACTAAGCTTTTAAAAACGTTTTGTACAATAAAAATATCTTGTATGTTTTTTTTCTTGATGGTGTAGCCAGACCAATTAATATTTATAAACCTAGCGTTGGCAACACGAAGAGCACAGCTAAAATTAAACAGTTTGTGGCACTGCGTATTTCTCCAACGTCGCGGTCCCACTCAAGTGCGCCTTCTCTTAGCATTCCTTAACTATATATTAATAATGTGTATTTATAATTACTTTGAATAAATACATTTGCATCTAACAGTAAACCCTATTTATTTAAATGCATCCGTCCACTAAATTACTCAATGGTAATTATCACGGGCTTCAATGGAAATTAAAAACACGTGCTTGAAATCCTTACGTATAAATTAAAAATCTAAAATTTGTACAAATTCAAGACACCAAACAACATTCATTGTTCAAGAGATTTTTCTACTTCTGAAAACCTTATTTTGTGATCAGAAAATTTTTTGAATCCGTTTCGACGTTTTCATTTAAAAAAAGAAAATAACAATTTCATACTTTCGTACATTTGTATGATGATTGTAATTTATTGTTGTATTATATTATATTGTTGAAATAAACTCCTGCTGACAAGCTACTTGCAGTGGCTTAGCGGGTATAAGTTCCCACTGTATATAATTAATATTATACAATTAAAAACAAAAATTAAATAAAAAAATTCTTATTGTCAGGAATAAAATATTGCTTGATGTCTTCCGCGATGATTTCTTTAATTTTTTTACAGGGCTTGTTTGCTTTTTAATGATACTATTTATTACGTTCAAATTTTTTTTTTAATTGGTTTCACACCATCCAAATAAGCCACCATAATGTTGTTTTTTAGTTTTCATTTTTTTATAGTTATGTGGTTTCGTATCTTTGGTAGTTTCGTATCTGTTTTCAGTAATAGGTTACTAGGTTGTTTTTAATTTTTAAATGTAGCATTTATTTTCAATCATTTTTAATAAATCTCCTGTTATTTATTTTGGAAGACAAGTTTTATTTGTTTTTACTTTTGTGGAACTGTAATAATTGATTTTGTTTATTAGGTAGTTTATGGGTCTTAATTACTTTTTTATGGAAAAGGGATTCTGACGGTCATAATCAGTTTGTGTGTATTTATCGGTAGATTTTTGTGATGAAGTTTTTTTTAGTGTGGGTGTGAACTATATCAAGGATCAGTAATGATAATGAAGTGTTACAGTGTATCATGGTGTATGATAGGTTTATGTCTGAGTATGTGGTCTAGGATAGTGTTGGTATTTTCTGTGATACGTGTTGCATGTAGTTTGTTTGTCAGACATGATCAATAACGGTAAATAACGATATTGTGTCGTGATTAAAACTAATGCATTAAAAATTGCGGCAATACTATATTGTGAATGGATTTTGACATTGTCTCTGATTTTATACGCTTAATCATCGATCTAGCTGTATCAAAAAAGTTCAACGGTTTCCAAGTACCCAATTATATCTCTTTTAAAATATAAATAAATTGCTCGTGTTATCAGAGGTTACACACATATATATTTTTTTTTATTTATTTGTGTCAGCCCTTTTTGAAATATGTATGTACATTGCGTTGGCAAAGACGAAGACGCCATGAATTTTAACATCTCGGCAGGGCCTGCCAACAATAATAGATCAGTCATTGTCTTGCGTAGGCCTCCTTTGGAGCCTTCAAAATACTATACAAAAGGATGGAATTAATTTTTCATGAACACAAAAGAGGCGAGTCACTCCATAAACAACTCGTGTTCGGTTTTTCTCCCACAAATGTACATTATTCCGGAAGATGAATCTTTATTCAAATTTTTTCAATGAATATGAAATGAGGTGGTCGTTGGTCGGGGCCCTAATGAGCCACAATTCCAAGCCACGGTACTTGATGAAACTTAAGGGATATTGTTTCAAGTAATGACCGAATTGTTTTCTGCCCTTAAGTGGAGTTCATCCTGAGGTGAATAAAGTAAGTACTCCATTTGAAAATGGGACGTGTGATGAATATTAAGGTCGCGGATTAGGAAACAAATTGTTCAAAAATGAGCCAAAAGTTGGGGACGTTTTATTTTTCTTAAACTTGTATTTGAATGTGTACGAGTATCATTGCATTTGCGCTGAACTGCATCATATTTAGACAAACTCACTGATAATGCAATTTTTAATAGCTTTAAATCAAATATATAAATAAAATTTTAAAAACTACTCAAAAGGGTAATAAGCTTACGGACCAATTAAAATCCACCGTGATTGTGCTAACCTAAATATATAAAGAAGAGTGTCGGGTTGTTTGTTTATATTCAAATCTACAGTTATGTTCCAAGAATGATGAAGTTGTGCACACTTGACATTCAAAATAAGAGGAAAATTATTGGATAGAGGTAGGGGTTGGGTTAGGGTAGGGTAGAAGTAGGAGTAGGGGTAACACATCACAACCTCAAAGCTTTACTCCAAACCAGTCATAAGCCGTGCACCGCCAACTACTTCAGCTAGTATTATGTAAAAAAAATCAAAAAAAAAGTTTATGTACCTTAGTACAAATGACTTTTTTTAATCGATATTGACTGATTAAATATAATCGTGCAAGGTAATTCAAAAAGTATTTTATCCATCAGATATCTGAACGTCCTAGCATAAAAATATATTCATTATAAATTATACGTTCATTAATCATTTATGAGCATATGTATTTTTTTTTTCAAAAGATTGGTATTCACTTTGTGGCGTCAATATTAATATTAATTAATTTTAAATTATTTTTTATTCACCACTTTATTAATAATTTATGCGTTCATTAATAAATTATACGATGCAAATAAAACATGAAGTCGGTCTCATGATGTAGGATTAATAATCAATGCCAAAAACACAAGCTTATGTACATCAGATCTCCTCATGCCAACATCACCATAACTCCTAAAATTATATATCAAAATATTATAATACATATATGCTTAAGAGGAACAAGTGACTTAATTTTCGAATTGAGGCCAAAATACCGATCCAAATTGAATAATATGTTTTTTTTTAATTAAGAGTTTAGTAAATATCTAGTACGGATGAGAAGTATTTCATTTATTTATTTTTTAAATTATGAAGTACATGCCATGAAAAAATCAATTTTTATAATTTTAGAGGCAACTTATTTATTTGCGGATTACGTAGGTAAAAAAAATCGTATTTGCTGTGTAAATAAAAATATAAAAATAAAACAATAAAAAAAACGTTTTTTCGGAACGATATTTTAAATTATGTACGGCAAATTAGTATTCCAATGTAAATTAGTCGTTTTTAATTTAATTTAAAGTCCACCATAAAGCTTATTTTAATTATTTTTTTAAATATTAATTTTACATTTCATTATACTTTCAAATCACCGTTAGCCCTCCAATAATTTTTAAAGGTGCCTCTAAAATCGTGAAAAATCAATTCCTTTAATAGACCTATATTTCATAATGTAAATCAAAAATAAATAATTATATAAATTAAAAATATACTTTGTATTTACCACTTTATTAAAATGGTAAATACAAAGTATATTTTTAATTTATATAATTAATAATGATGCCACAAAGTTACCAAACATTTGAAGAAATTACAAAAATAAATAAATTACTTCCCATCGGTACCAGATATTTACTATACTTTTTGATGAAAAAAAAAGACCATTAGGTTTGGGTGAGTATTTTGGCCTCAAAAAAAATATGTTTTGTATGAAACAGGCCACGCAGCCGTTCCTCTTAAGTCAGGATACTGAATTCGTTACAGAATCTGTTTATCTTATCTTAATTTTAAATGGAATTTATTATATACAAAAAATTTGCACACGGCTAGTAAGTAGACTTTAATTATTATTTTTTTTAAATATCCTACTAAAAGTATATCTATCATTTGAAGAATCCTTTATAAGATATGGATTAACCACATGGGGACATTCAACAAAGACAAATCTTAATTTAATTCAAAATGTACAATATTCAATAGTCAAATTGCTCTTGAACAAATCTAAACATAAACTCATTACTATCCAATTCTAAAAATGTATCATCTACTCGTGCATTAAGGCTTAAAATTGTGGGTCGGGATACATATCAATCATAATATAGCAAAATAGTGGTAATTTATTCAACAAACATTTCCAATTCTAATATAAATTAGCGAAATTTTATTTATATTACTTTTATTTATATTAGATATTGCATTAATATAAATAAAAATATATATATTTATATTAATGCAATATCGACCGGTTTCGGTTGAACTCAATCTTCATCAGGAACGTACATATATAAACTAAATTAACATACAGAGATATATCATAATGAAGACACTGAAAGTTGGGGAAAGAGACAGTATATCAGAGTAGAACAGGACAATATTTTTGTACCCTTTTATGATTTTTATAAATATTATTTTTTATAATAAAAAAATGTACTGTTATTAAGAACCCGTTAGGAATCTGATATCAATTAGTTTTATGGGATTTTATTGTAATAATTATTAGAAAATTAAAGGAATATGAAAATTAATAAATAAAAAAACTTACTTAGATGTTTTAAGGTGAATATGAAAACATTTTCATGTTCCATATATTAAAGATAAATGTATTTTTTTAATTCAATTTTTGTTAACCTTACAAAAATTTTCTCCGTTTAATGTTTATGTTATTGGGATATTTTTGAACAAATAAAAATGTTTGTTAATTTAAACTGAGGTAAACGCAGAACGTAAGCATATTTACTACGCGTGTGACATTCTAGAAATATATTGCTGAAACCCCTTTCCTTCGATAAATATATCCTATTCTCTGACATTCGTTCGTTGGTTTTTCTAAATAGAACCTCTCCCGACCGCTTTATTTACAAAGGATTTCTCTGTACTGAAATTTGTGAGGTTTCTTCAGCGTTCCAACCTACCAAATAATAAGACCCTTTCCAGAAAATGTCATCCACTCTTGTCAATCCATTCCCTTGATTATCTTAAATGAAAGCCTTTTTCTTCGTATGACTATATCTCCAACCCCTTTTACAGGTGGATCATCTGTTTTCCTGTCTTTGTTATTTTATTTGAAATCCAACGAAGACCCTTCAAATGTACGTTTTACACCCGTACATGGGTACAATACGTCTTTGTCTTTTCACATTATTTTAATGGACTCCAAAATACACGCAAACACGTTACATTATGAAGTTTCTTGTTTAAAATAACGTCAGATCTAAATGTAAGGATAATATTTCAGAGGCATGACACCGTTTACATTTCACAACTAAATCGGGAAAATTGTCCAAAAGTTCACAGATGTAGAAAATTAGTTTTTTTAATGATCATCGTTTAGTCGTTTGTCTCTGTCACTGAATAAAGGTAGGGATTCGATGGAAATGCTTGTATTTACCGTGTTAGAATTACGAGTAATATTATTTGTCGACGTTCTTAATTAAATTTATTCTTGGATTTAATTGAAGATATTTACATTGTTCTTTGAATAGACACTGTTGATAAAATAGGAATATTTTTTTTGCATGACTGCCTTTGTCATTTTGTTTCCACGGTTCAAATTTATCATCGGCGAATCATAAAATATATTAATTTTTATCGTGTTTAATTCGTAGAATTCCATTTAAATATATTTTTTATTTATTTAAATTAAGTCTAATTTCTGAATTTTATTATTATTTTTTAGTATTTTAGTTTTTATTAGAGTGACAGCTGTCTAGGCGTTCAAAACCGTTTTTTTATTACTGTTAGGCCACTTTGCAACAATTTACTTATTTGATTTTATTATTAACATACTTGTAGAATAAATTCTTAAGATTAAGATAAAAACATTATTCAATTTGTTTTACTTTAAATTATAAAAATAAATACATATATATAAATATATATATATATATATATATTTACAACAGTTATTTTAACGTGATATCCATACAAGAATAGAGAGAAATTTGAAGGATTGAGTTTGTTAGAAAGGATCTGGCTCTTCAGATCCTCAATATGTCTTCCGCCAATTGAAATTAACGTCTCAAATAAATTAATTGAAACAAACTGTGCTATTTTCAGCGAAACCGGTCCAGTGATTTTCGAGAACACCAAGGATAAACAAACAAAGTTACAAACTTGCATTGATTTTATATATATACGCGTATAGATAACATTTAAACATTGAAGTAGAAAAAACACAGACTGCGACTTGAACCCGGAACTGACCCCTCTCGGGCTGCCGTGTTTCTAATTGCACCACCTGTCCTTTGATCCATGTTTTTAATTATTTACAAAAGCATTATAAAGTATTTCATAATATGTGCAATTATTTTAACGAATTTGGAATATTCTATGTTTTTTTTTATTACTGATTTTATTATGTCAACATTATTATCATCTAAAACCACCATTGAGCATATATAATAATTATGTATTTGTGTGCGTGTTTTTTTAATGTTTGTATGATTATTGATGATCATTATTTGTTTGTGTTATTGTACAGGCTTAGTCCTAGTAATGTAGATCAGTGATCCGCAACCGGTGTGCCGTGGCACACTGGTGTGCCGTGAGCCGAATACAGGTGTGCCGCGTCAAATGCAATGAAGGAAAATTTATTGTAAAATTCAATTGAATACCTATATATTTTAGCTTTTGGTGTGCCGCGGAATTCTAGGAAGAATTTTGGTGTGCCGTAGATGAAAAAAGGTTGCGGAGCACTGATGTAGATAATTGAAATGTAAAACAATAAATTTTACTACGTGAAGAAACAGTAAAAAAATAATATATATTCAACGGTTGGAAAAGAGGTGATGTACTATCAGAGGCGTGCAATCAATATAAGCACATAAGCGCTGCCTATCCTACCATGTTCACATAAAAATATAAATTAAATTAAAATATATAAATTCATTGCATGAAATCAACCTACACTTTCAAAGGTACTCGCCCCACCGACCGCCCTACTTTACGTGTCAAAAGGACGAACTAAGTAAGCAAAAACACACATACCATATTCAAATGTGGACTGTATTCTACACAAAATTGTACATGTATGCGCAATCCGCATTCAAGGACAGACTCTTTGGTATTACTATTGATAAAGGCTATGCCTTTCTGTATAAATCAAAAATGTAGCAATCAGTGCCATCTGTTGGTACCTCTAATAATTTACTAATAAAATAAATTTCATATTGTTTTGTCTTTCTCTCATGCAATTGTGACGTGGAAAAAATATAGAAACTTTATATTACCAGTAAATGACTGTTAATATGCATAAATGAAGTGGTTATTTCGATACTTGATATGGCGGGTAATCCCAACCAACATCGGCTAAAGCCAGCAGATAAGCCTTCTTAGAAAAAACCTATCACGTCTGTGGTAATTTTTTTTATTCACAATTATTTCGCTGTTTTTCCTACTACCTACCACGATTTAAAATTCACGCCACTGCGAACTATTGGAAGCACAGTCATCCGGCAGGTTGTTGATATGTAGCCCCAGATTTATTTTCTTTCATTGTCTATTTTTCAATTTCACCGATAATATTTTTATTATTGTTCCTATGATTACTAATGTTTTGAATAAGCGCAAAGCTTAAAAGCAAAATATGTATTTTCGAATTGTTTAATATTTAATATTTCTGAGGTACACCCAGTCGTTCACATTCCATTGGAAAAGAACAGATTATTACATCAGACTTCAAACAGTCCTTATAAATAATTTATCGAGTGGTTTGTAGGGAGGTCAGGTTTTACCAAATCTCCACGGGAATGTCAAAAGCTTCTACTCTTATGCAATACATTGTTATTTATTCTAGCTCCTTTGAAACCTGCCAGTTTTTATTTCCCAACAGAAAAGCTTTATCATGGAAAGATGAATCCCATTAAAAATGCTAATGGTTTTATAAGGTGGTACCCACGTAGGTTATAATTTAGTATTTTTTTTAAGGGTTAGTAATTCAATTGACCTATCAAATTTTATGTCATTATATATCAGATAAATATTACAATATCTGTGAGGGAACAATATAAATTAAAACAGTAACGATTAATATCAGCATTCGGCTTATTTTCGGTAATTTCAGCTCAGCAACACTACTAGTATTTAGATATAAGATGGGATACTCGTAATACATTATTATCCAAAAACAAAATTAATGTAACTGAATCTTCAAAAAGCGTATTAAGAGGAACGGCTGCGGGACCTGCTTCATACAAAACTTAATTTTGGATTTAAGGCCAAAATATTCACCTAAACCTGATGATCTTTTTTTTTCATCAAAAGTAGAGTAAATATCTAGTACTGATTAGAAGTAATTTATTTATTTTTGTTTTACGTTATTAAATATAGGCCATTAAAGGAATTGAGTTTACGCGATTTTAGAGGCACCTTTAACAATTATTTGGCGATAAAGGTGATTTAAAAAAAAGTTTTACCCCGTCTGCTTTGAAAATGTAATGAAATATAAGTTTTTTAATATATTAAAATAAGCATTATAGTGGACTTTGAATTAAATTAAAAACAACGCATTTACGTTGGATCACAAATTTGCCGTACATAATTTAAAATATCGACCAGAAAAAACATTATTTTTTTTGATTTTTTGTTTTTATATTTTTATTTGCGTAATCATATTTACATAGCAAATACGATACATTTTTTAAATACTTTAAGTATTTTCTAATCTGCATTTAAAATTATGTTTTTTTTTTCATTTTCATTTTTTTCATAATTTAAAACAAAAATAAATAAAATGCTTCTCATTCATACCAGATATTTACTAAACTTAATAATGAAAATTTTTGTAAGAAATAAATTTATTTAAAAAAAAAAATCATTGTAAATGAAAAAAAAATAATTTTTCTCCAACACTATTTCATAAATAAATATCTACATGTTTCGAAACCAATTATTCGCTCATCAGGATACAACGTGTACTGATTTATTCCGGGGTTACGATAAACCTGACAAAATTTAAAAATTTCCTATTTCCATTACAATATGTGCAGAATATTGCTTGTGTCGTGATGAAGGACTTAGCCAGCTGAGGAATTGAACTCACGACGCCTGGGATCCAGACGCGATGCCAACTCAGCCACTGACCAGTCGCATGAATTTTTCGTAACCAATGGTTCCCTCGTCAGGATACAATATATACTGATTATGATGATGATATATATTTATTATATGTCACTTACCTACTTTAATCGATTTTTGTTCATGTTTATAATTTGTCTATTCTTACATTATTGCGTTCTATGTTGACAATATTACACGATCATAAATATCAATTGAGCAAGAGGTGCATGTCAAGATCGAGTTGTTTGGCGATCCGTCCTCTCTGCCTACCCCTGCGGGGAAACGGCGTGATGGTCAGTTAGTTAGTTAATATTATGTGTGTCCCAATTTCAAGCTTCGCTTTCGAAACATGTTGACATGTATATATTAATATTGTGGTGATTACAAAGTAATTTTTAATTCATTTATTAATAACGACGCCACAAAAGTAATACCAATCTTTATTATTATTATTTAATGTAAAATATTTATTTTTAGTTAGCTGGACTAAAAAGCATGGCTCTATCCTCCTCTGTCATTCATACCCATCCCTTCCTAAAAACTATTCTAGACAATATTTCCCAATACTGGGCTGCATTGATCCAGCTGGCTCAGTGCGGTTGGACCATACTGATGCATACTTCTGCATCTGCAGTAGGTACATGACCTAATAAAGTACGGTTCAGATTTATCCGCAGGCCACCACAAGAATATAGAGACCACGTAAGGCGATTAAATTAGCCTGACAATGGACCCTACAGTCAGCCCCTGCATCCAGCTCGCCACGGGCCAATACATCTGTGAGTTATACTCGTATTCTCCGGACCCGTTGATATCTCATTTCACGGGATGAATGAATAAATTCGTTGATCAAACGAATAAAAATATTTTATGTAAACAACTATTTCATATAAAAATATCAACATGTTTCGGAAGCTGAACTTCCCTCATCAGGATACAAAGTATACTAAGAAATATTGACAGGAATAGACAAATAATAAACATCCCAAATACTACCCCAAAAAGGACAAACGATTGTTTTACATAGGAAAAACTTATTACGTAATTATTTAATTTCTATGTGAAATACGTATTGGAATTGATGGCTCAAAATTGCTTTCACTGGCTTTCAAACTGCACCTACTTTCAGACATTTTGGAACGTATTTCATAGAATTTCAGGATAACAGTTTGGTGATTTTTGTCTTTTGAAAACGTATACGTTTTCCTAAATACGCGTATTGATTTTTTGAATTAATCACTTGTGGTATTGCTTGAATTAGCAGCCTGCAAAATGATGTTAAGGGCCATTTTTGAGTGCTTCTATTAACAATCGTATTTTTCGTTTCAATATGTTTATTTTGGAGCGTTCTTCTAACGCAGTCCAGGACGTTTTGCGTATTTATGATAAGGTAATTAAAAATTAAATTTAAATACGATGCAAACAAAAAAAACTGTGATGCAGTGCATACCGCTTTAGACAGTTGGTGGGGCATAGCAGTGACTTTATTCGCGCTTCCCAATGCAAAATTTTAAACTGCCATGTGGGCAAATTACCTTTGTAAAAATATTTTTTAAGTGGATGAAAGTCTGAAAATATTTTAAAAGAAAGTTTTCTGGAAAGACTCATGTTTTTGAAATGATAAATTTATAAAAAATAATATTCTCTATTGATTTGACAACGTTAAATTAGTGAGTTCTCGGCTGAATGTAATTAACCGGGCGACGGAAAATAAGCTAAAGCGTATACTTTAACACTTATACGTGAATACAAAATTAATATGAAATGTTTATAAGTTATATTATAAGTAAAGTGATGAGAACAAACATAAAACAGCCTGTTTTATGTACTATAATAAAAAAAATTAACATCATAATCTATCATATTAAGAAGAATGTCCCGAAGGGGTGGTGTGTGGTTGTTTTGTACACATATCCAGTTTTATTCCGAGCTGGATGAATCTTGCATAGTTGACCTTCGAAATAAGAAGAAAGTCGCTGTCTACATGCGATTTCGAAAAACCACCCTCTTCCCCCTTTCCGACCCCATAAAGCCGGATTTTGGTCCTTCTTGGTGAAATTTCTCACTTTTGACAACAGAAGAAGTAAAGGAATAGATCACAACTTTCTTCTAAACAATTAATAACCTCGGGCAACGTCGGATACTTTAGCTAGTAAAATAAAATAAACCACCTACATACTTTAACTCCTCTTCCTCCTCCCCATCTACAACCTCCTCCTCCTCCTCCTCCTCCTCCTCCTCCTCTTCTCCCTCCTCATATACCTCTTTTTACTCCTCCTCACCTACATCATTCAACTCCTTTTCCTCCTCACCATCTACATCCCTCAAATCCTCTCCCTACTCCCCATCTACATCGTCCTCCTCCTCCTCCTCCTGCTCCTCTTCCTCTTCCCAGTTCCCTAACCTGTGAGGTAGCGCCGGTGACCCCACGCTGATGGGCAGCCAGGGGGTGTCCGCAGGTCTGAGCAGGAACTTAGCGTCGGGTATGGTCAGGAGCTTGGGACTGTCCACTGCCCAGTAAATTCCATTCACGATCACGGAGGCATAGGGAGCAATCTGGAAAAGAGAAAAAAAATCGTTTTATTCCCAAAATCATAAGAACCATTAAATTATATGTAAATTATATGAGTGATACCTAAATAATTCAGCACACTATTATTCAAACATAAATTACTAGAGGACTGTTTTGAAGGGACGTTTTTAGTCGAGTTACATATAAATTAACATTATTACCCATGAGGTGATTTTATTACTAAACGGCGCTATAAAAAGTTGACACTTATTATCATTGTCGTTACTATGGGTAGGCACATTTACAATGAAATCGTACAACATGTACTGGACATGTTTTTAAATACGTGCTTTCAGTATCACCAAAAATGAGAATTCAACATTCTTAGTCTTTATGTAACATAAACCATTCTCCCCAATCCCTTACATTTCCCTTCCCGTTAACGATTCCGATAATATTCCCAGAATATTCCCCCATTGGAAGAAAAGGAAGGATAGAACTGACCTATATTTTTAGATCTAGTTTATAAACACCGCTAAAACAATATGTTGTAATTTTGAAATCTGCTTGTAAATAAAATTAATAACATGTATATTTTTACGCGGCATCACGTTAATAATTTGGTGTATGCAATTTGTGAGCCATAAATTGTAATAATAGATCGACTATAGTTAGTAATGAGATAGAGCTTTGGATACAAAATACGTATTTGTACAGCAACCTTGAGGTGATTTTTCACAAAGACAGCGCTATTACAAATCATCCAAATATTATTATGTTTGTATAATAAATATTCAATATTTTATTTGCATAACAATATACTTAGGTTACGATGTGAAATCAACTAAACCATAAAAAAAAACACGATTTTCCACCAGTTTTGTCTTCACCCATATTTGTTTTAGAACTTTTTCTTGTCAATGGAAAAATAAATAAAGTTGGATTTGTTTCGACATAAAAAGCAGATAACGGGTTCATAAAATTTCATATTATTCATCGCAGACTTCTTACTGCAGATCTTCTATAGACTTTCTGAAAATCAAACAATAAAATTTCAGACTCGAGAGTCCAATAATTCCTATAAGGAATTTTAATGGCGGGAAAATCAATTGAAAACTGCACGTATTTTGGAAAATATCGAATGAATTGTGTATTTTTTCTACAATCAATATGAACACTTAAAATCTTCACTCTAATTGGATTTTGTCTGTACTTTGTTTACACTTCGTTTGTACCCTGTATATACTGCATAAACGAAGTGTAAACTTTGCTGATATATTAAACTCCAAATATTAATAATAAATCTCTTTTTTTACTTCGTAGGAAAATTTCTTCTATAAAGAAAATTCCATTATTTTGTCCCTCTCTTTATTTTTACGAATAGAAGAAAGGTGGATAGATTTCTAAATGAAGCTATATCGCTACTCCAGTGCACGATTTCTTTATATTTTAAGGGTCTTTAGCCCTTAAACGTGCGCCCCATATACCACAGCTCTAGGAATGCAACCATGTGAAGGAAACGGACCAGACAAGTATTTAGGAAGAATCACGTATAAGGGAAATTGCCAGAGGAAATTTCTTTGTCAACCCAATTTCGCAACCCCCTCAAAGATATAAAACCACGTCAAATTCCTCTTATCATTCTTAGAGAAACCTTGTATTAAATAGTAAACAGAAGTTATGAAAGGTTTGGGAGTTAAGCATTGCTCCAAATTATGGTAAATCCACACGTTGCTGAGACCGGGGGAGCAGTTACCTTATTTTTATATTTATAGTAAATAGTAGTACCGACTCAATCCATTTTCTTGGTGAAAGCCACCAAAAAGGTTCATTCATAGTGAAACCCCAAGAAATAATCATTAATAATAAGAATGTAAAGTGGATGATTGATATTTAAAATAAAAGTTCTGAAAATGTACTAAAAATCAGCCTCAAAAAACAACATTATCAATCTTCAAATCATTACAAACACGCATTTTATAAACTCCCACTTACTGAACTTTTTTTTTACCATTATAGTAATTACCATATTTTGAAAATCGAAGAATTTTATTCATATTTTATTCGAATAATTTATCGAATCTTATAAACCTCACTGTAATATTTGAATCGTTGAACATAATTTTAATAAATCTCAATTGACAAATGTGAAATAGAAAAGACACAGAAAATAAAACGGCTTCAATGGGGTTAATAAGTAATTCCAATAAAAAAATAATATTAATATTAATCCCAGGCTAGTAGGAAAAGTCAAGAGATGTCCCATATAAGTAAAAATTGGATACGTATATCCGAGACACTACCTAAATTGCAAATAAAGTCGGGTAGAATCTTGCAGTAATATAGAAAGATAGCAGCCAAAAAATTACATGGGATTTAATTGAAGATGATATTTACAATTCTTAAATTAAAGTTTTAGCTCAGTTACATAGAGCGCTGATCCCCGATAGACCAAAAACTCCTGGGTGCGTGTCTCAGATACGACCATTACCTTGTTTTCTCTGTCTTTCCTGTTTCATATTTGTCATTTGAGATTTATTAATATTATATTCGTACACAAGAAAATTTTTACCTTTTTTTATATGAATACCGCACAAGAGTCCCAAACTGCTCCCAACCGTCTGGAGCCAGTAAGACTATGGCATCCCCAATTGGGGAATGTTGTGAGGCTGAGGGTATTGGGGAGGGGAAGGAGAAGGGGAGAGGAACGTGGGGAAAGGGGGAAATAACTGGCTATTCAGATCTGGTCACCAAACACGGCTAAAAGCCATTTCAAGCAACATTTCAATTCTGAATCGTGGTCTTTCACCAGGGCGATACTGAGAGTATCTTCCACTCTGGAACGTGCTCAAATATACTATGTATTATTTTTAAGTGAATTAATAAAAATTACTTGCGCACGCCGGAATTTAAACCCGCGACCTTCGGATTCGTAGTCGAGAGACTTACCCCTCGACCATGGAGGCGGTCACATATCTAGATATCACTAATATCTGATGATATGAATGACTAATGTGTCACCCAAAGACAGTAAGTAATGGGAACTCAGTGATAGACCTAGGACGTGAAAAACAAGCGCCTTAGTATTAAATTGGCAAGGTTCTTTCTCCCTCAGAAGACGTGGACCTCATTAAGTCGCATCCGGTGCAGTCACAGCCGTTGTCCATGCGTGATGGATACATTCTGGCTAAGTGACTCCGAACAGTGTGAATGTGGACATATTCAAACAACAGAACGCATCGTAAAATAATGACCCATTCATATTTTTCCCTATGGTACATCTGTGCTGAACCGCTGTGACTCCTGATGCCGTCAACTGGCTAAATAACCCCAACAACTCTCCTCTACCATTCGAAGAAGTAGTAAGTAATAAGATAAAGCCTAGGTAAATAATATTTGTACAGTGCCCTTGATGTAGTCTTTCACATAAACGATGATGATCAAATCACCCAAATATATTAAAAATTAGCAATGAAATTAATTTTGTCGAATTTCGTAGATATTAAAAGAGAGTTTTTAAGCTAACAATATTTTAAAATGCGTATACATTGATTGAAACTGCTTTTAAAGGGGCTAAACAAATTCTAGTTAATGCCGCATGAGTTTAAACTAATATTTGTGTAAGCTCAAAAACAAACCGATGAGAAAAGTTTCATCTACCCTCTTCCATGAACCCAAGCTTTTAAAAGGGGTTTCCGGGAAAGGTGTAGAGACGAGCGAAGGCACGTGCGGTTTTTAGCATTTTATTTATTCTACTATAAAAAAATATGAAACATGATGGCATAATAATAATACGTTTTATTTATTTCTTCTATGAAAAAAATTATAACGTCTGAGAATAATTAATAATACAATACTTGTGAAATACCAACCAGGGGCGCTTTTCAAAGCAAAATCTACTTAATTGTAGTTTAATTACATGCTCTAAAAGCACTGCCTTTTACAAAGATTAATTAAAGGACACCAGTTATGGAAATATGTATATATTAATAATAATAATAATAATAATATCTTTATTGTAATTAAATTTAACTATAACTAAAAGACATGTAAAATATAATAATGTAAGTGTACAGTGGTTTATAAAGTAATGTAGAAAATAATATAAAAACAGTTATAGTTGAAGTTTCACATAACCCATCTCACTAGGCTAGCCTGTGTTGAGGCAGTAATTTTGCAAATTATTTTATAGTTTTAAAATACCTATGAATATATACTTATATTACGATATGCTTCGTAAATCGTTGAATCAATAATTTCGAATTTGGGTGAGTGCACCGGTAAATGCCCTATCATTACTTTTAATCGAATTTTTTACATTGTTGTTCAATTTTGTTTTATATTATGTCGCGGGCTAGGAAAGAAGAGATTTAATATTATGTGAATTAAATTTTCCTGTCAAGAGGTGAAATTATTAACGAGAAAGAACGTTAAAAATAGAACAAGGATTTATTTTCTGTTATCAAGTAAATTTATTTTCTGTTATCAAGTAAATTTTTTTTTTTAAATATTAAGTATGATTGTTTTATTTAAAATATTAATTTGCTCTCCGAAGGCATTATGGAGTATGAAAATAATAGTTAACAGCTATCATGCGTAATAATGTGTCATCAATAACTCGTGGGAGTTCATTAGGTGAGACTTGTCTAGGTCTGCGGATGCGTCTGCCCACCAGCTGCGTGGTTAGCCGAATTTAGAGAGACCCATTGAGGGAGATCCCTTGATTATCTCCAGCCGGACTCTCTCAGCCCACCGCCTTCCACCGGTGTGGGAGTGATAGATAAATGCCTCTTTAATTGCTGGGCACGCTTACCTTCAGATTCTTACCCGCCCATCAAACCCTTTTCTTTCTCAGAACTTCCTCTCCTTCTTTCCCTAAAAATTCCCTACACACAGCATCCTCAAAATGACGTAGGCCTAGAGGGAAAAAAGGTTCCTATGAACGTACGTGATACGCAAACTTTGATTGTACCATTATGCGCTATCCCGTATCACGTACGCGCTTGAGAAAAAATAATATATCGCAAAACTACAAACCGTAATGACCACGCGCGCGCCCCAAGAACATGTGACATCAAGTCTAAACAAGTAGTTCTTCAAGGACAGGCGGTTTGACAAAATATTATCAGGTATGAGTATGAATAACATTGTATTCATAATCCGGACAAAAAAATTATTATTTTTTGCCTATTTTTCAGAAAATTACCTGAAGGTTGTAATGGTCTAACCATCATCATTTTCTTTTAATAGAACCCTGGAAAATATTTTTTTTTATATGCATAACTTTCATGCTAGAAAAGCTTAAGGGAGCGACATCTATCGACTTGTGGAGAGTTTGATTACAGTGAATTATAATCCAATAATTTTGATTCATAAAACTCGTTGCAACATAAAACCACGAGATGGCAGTGAGAAGAAGGCGTTCCCTCTTATAAATAAACATCACAGGATTGGGTGAAATCAACGAAAAAGTTACCAATCAAACGAGCGTTTACATAAACAACAATTAGTGGTGACAGGACAAAGGAAATATTAATTATTTATGTGAATCGAAAGGGTTCAGATCAACGGCCTATAATGTAAACATTTCACTAGCGGTCGAACAGGACGAGAAGAGGTCGTGAACTTTAAAGGAAACAATGGGAAATGCAGAGATGAATAACCATTGAAAATGGAAGTAGGAAGTAAAAATAATACGCAAAATGTTAATTACAAATAAAAAAACTCACGATAGAAGAAAAGTAGAAAATTTAGGGGTAAAGTTAGGAAAATGCTAGTCTTCCTATAGGAAATTAACGTAGATTGCATAGTAGGATAATAATAGAGAGTTCAGAACACTAAAGTCTAAGATAGGAGAAATGTTAGGAATATGAATTCTGTCAATGGTATGCGAGAGTCTGCCTACGCTACAAAGAATAGGGGTTACCACAAATAAGGCCTTGTTTTTCCAATAGTCTGAAACAAAAAACAACACAACGTAGACTCGCGAAAAGCTTGGCAAAATTGACCACATTGGAGTGCAAAAATACCGTGAAAATTAAGAAAATCGGAAACACTCGAATGTTAGCATAGGGCTAGACGTTACACGCTGGCCAAGGAGGAGAAAAACCTCAATTGAAAGGAAAACTACAAAGGGTTTTCCGATCACATTAGTTAGGAAAATTTAAGGCAGCAGTAGAGGAGTCATCTTAAACCGGTGGCGCGAACGGAGGTCTATTGCTAAATTAAATCATAAACGAAGGAAGGACGGGCCATCACATCTTTAAAGCCTAGTGGGGGGGGGAGCCATCTCAAGGTAGGGCGATTAATATTTGGATGTCGCTTTGGTTTCATCAATCATCTCAAAGTAAACATTCTGTATATTTTATTTTTTTTCTATGAATACGTTAAAAAGCGTTAATTTAACGTTCAGTTCTTTCGAACCTCGTATATTTATTTGTAATATGATTTATTTGAGAATTTACTGGTGGAACACTGTTAAAAAAAAGCACCCAACAAGAGAAAAAAAATTGTGTATTAAAACTGTTTAAAAAAAATTATTTCACAACAGGAGTAGATGTATTTTTTTATTAAACTAATTAGTAAATTGGAATTGCAGAAAATCATTATTAAAACCTTAATTTGACAGATCTGAAATATGTACTTACTTAGAAAGTTAGGTGTAAATGATTATTTTTGCGTAATTATCGTTTTTCAAGTTAAAATGCTTCTTGGCGTTATAATTTCTGGAAACAATCAATCTTATAAAATTCGTCTCTTTCACGGTTTGTACGAAAACTAGCTAATGCAATTAAAATAATGGATTTCCAGAGTGTTCCAAACCATCAAATTAAAAAATGGTTGACCTTAAAATATACTTGACTTAACTACTAAAAAAAAATAGATTAATAAACCGGCTCTATCCGAGATCCAACACTAATTTTACAACAACTTCCCATTTTATTTTTTCACAGTTGAATATTGTAAAGCTTCATAACGCATGCTAGAATTTAAGTTACGAGATGAAAAATTACCTTCAGAAGAAAGAACTTTGTCGAATAAAAAAAAACGTGCAAATTTCATGATTCCGAAAATTTATGCTTTTTCAGTAGAACAATAAAAATTATTATTTTTTAAGGTAATAAACATTTTTTTAAAGATGCCATTTACTCACCATTAAACAAAAACAATTAAATTGTGTGAAAGGCATTAATACGTCTATTTTTGCAACTGTTAATACATGGTGGAATTCCATTGTGATGATTAAATAAAAGACACTTTTTAACTTTATTCCACTTTTATATTGGACCGTGACCGGTTTCAACCTGTGACTGTGACTAACTTCAGACCTGTACAATGAATGCTTTAACTATGGGTTATATACAATTTTGGGTGTCAGGGGTAACAAACCATGATCTTACTTAAATTATATTTTTCAGTATTGCTATAACACGATTTTACCAAACTTGACTTATATATTTTTGAATTAATTCACAATATTACTTTATATATCAATCTGGTTTCAAAAATCATTTTTAAGATGGGTTACACTTATATTTGGAGTAAAGATGATTTTATTATTTTAAAATTAGGTGAATACTTTGACGGCCTCCATGGTCGAGGGGTAAGGCTCTCGACTACGAATCCAAAGGTCGCTGGTTCAAATCCCGGCATACGCAAGTAAACTTTATTTAATTAATTTGTGCTGTTTCACAATTAATTAATTTAAAAAATAATGTATAGTATATTTGCGCACGTTCCAGAGTGGAATAAACTCTCAGTATCGCCCTGGTGAAAGACCACCATTCAGAAATGAAACGTTGCTTGAAATAACTTTTAGCCGTGTTTGGTGACCAGATGTGAATAGCCATGTATTTCCCCACTTTTCTCTCCCCCTTCTCCTTCCCCTCCCCAATACCTTCAGCCTCACAACATTCAATTGGGGATGCCATAGTCTCACTGGCTCCAGACGGTTGGGAGCAGTTGGAAATCTTGTGCGGTATTCACGTAAAAAAAAAATACTTATCGATAATGAGTTTATTCTAGGATTTTCCCATCTCAGCTATGTGATATCAAGGTTAATAATAGGATTTTCAGTAATTAGGTTACTACCAGCATTATGATATATTTACAATGGTTTTGTATTAATTATATTTACTATGTACTGTCGGGAAATAATTGATACCCAAAATGATACCCAAAATTGTATGTAAACCATAGTCCAAGCATTAACTGTACCAGTCTAAAGATAGCCGTCATAGGCTGAAACCGGTCACGATCAAAAATCAAACTAGAATAAAGTTAAAAAGTGTATTTTATTTAATCATTAAAATGCATTACTTAAAACATGTAATTCTTGAAATAAAAACGCAATAATATCGACTGTACCGAGCTTCTGTCCCTAATTAATTTCAACATACCTCTGAGACGTACCCGCCGTACAGCAATATGCCACTAGCATGGTTACAAAACAAATAAAGCTGCGAATTCACCAGTTAACCGTGCTCTTCATTAATTCAATAATATTTACCTAAACAATTCAAACGTTGATATTTTTTCGGCTTTACTGGCCACATTTAAAAGGAGCATCTTGGCAATAATATAAATAATAATATTGTTTTATTTAATTTCTAATACATTATATATTTATATTATATTTCTACAGCACGTAATTTTTTTTTTTAAATGTATTCTTTTTATATGGCAGACAGAGTATTGCACTCACCGCTTTGTTCTACTGAAATAAAAAAACATTATTATTATTATTATAATTACAAATATATTATATTTTATGCGTATGAGAAATTACACGTGCCTACATAATATTTGTAAGACAAAAATATTTTGCAAATTTTCAAGTACAAAGAAAAAGAAATATACTAAAATAAAAAATAAATTCAGATATATTTAAAAAAAATATAAATTAAAAATTATAAATTTCATAAATTCAGGCAGTAGTGAAGAGATTCTTTTCAAGAATCAATAGAATTTCCCTAATCTATAAATAAATTGCTCAATGCGCATACATTACTTCTATAATATGTAGATCACCACTTTTCTGACCTACAAACACATACACACACACTTATACACTATATATAGTACACATGTCACCCGATAAATACAAGCATAAATCTGAAATTACAAGGAAACATACCTACTCCCTACTTTGTTTTTCCGGAAATTGTTTTTCACTCTAATAAATGTACATGTTTTTTTTTCTATGATATATATATATATATATTTTTTTTAATTCCTTTATATAATAATGAATTTAGAACTCCATACACAAAGAAAAGTCATTTCCTTAAAAGCAGCTTACATAATATTTTTATGATTGAGAAAACAAGTGAAGAGTGAGTGGCAAGCATATTTAGCTAATAATAATATATCAAAAATGAAGTGCCTTTCTAGTCGCTACTTTGACATAACAAAGGACGTCAGAATGTCAAAGAATGTTTTTGTTTTACAAACACGCCTCGGGAATGAGAAACGGAGATGTTAAGTTTAAATATTTATATGTTCTGTCAAAGGTACTGTTTCAATTGAAATTTAAGATCTCATATTAATTAATAATACAATCTTAAAGTGGCTTTTTTCTCTCTGATCTGAGAAATAAATACATTTTTTTTACGGTTTTTCCGCCTTTAAAATATTATCAAATGTTTAAATTCTCCAATATCCAGATTTCATGCGTTTAATGAGATACAATTACAGGAAATAAGATAATTTTTTTAACTCACTCCGTCTAAAACACAAATAATAGCTAGTTTAACTTCTGAGACCACCACAAGTAGGGCTGGGGCGTGAATATGAGAAATCTGAAAGTATGTTGCCTGTTGTATGCTGATGATGCGGTGCTGATTGTTAACAATATGAAAGATCTTGCAGTCTCTCATATCCAGGATAAACGAAGTATGTACGAAGATGAGCTAATGATAAATGTAAGTAAGTCTGAAGTCACGGTGCTTGAAAGAGAAGGTACGAAAATAGTCTGCAATATAGTTGTGAATGGTGAATACTTGGAGCAGGTTGATGAGTTTGTGTATTTGGGAAGTATGTTTACGACAGATGGAAAAACCAATAGGGATATTGAAAGAAGGGTGAATACAGGAAACTCCCGTAATGGAGGACTGAACGCTATTGGCGCTAACAAAAATTGTCCAAAGAACAGACGATGCCAACAGTCCGCAAAGGAGTGCTCATGTGCAAATCATGAAAAAATTGTTGAGATTCGCAAATAATGCAAGGCTAATGTGAGCGTAGTGGGTAAAATTAAGAAAGGGGCGCTTAGATTGTTTGGGCATGTAGAGCGGATGAACGAAGAAAGGAGTACATGTGACGCGAATGTGGATAGAAAAAGAAGCCAGGGATGCCCGAGAAATAAATGGCACGATCAAGTGAATCAAATACTCGTGTGGGGCCATGTCAGAAGTCAGAATAACCGAAGAGAAAGTATGAACGTGTTTTTTATTGCATAACATTATTTTTTATACAATGGGAATTTGTACCCGCTAAGCCTCTGTAAGTAACTTGTCAGCGGGATTTTATTTTAACAATTTTATACAATCCAATAATAAATAAAAATGATTACCATATGCAAATAGTAGCGCAATATTAGAACAACATAGGTAAATGCATGTTGTGATCAATGAACGCAAGTTGAAAACAGTAGAACAGTTTTGTGATAGTGATAACAGACTTCAATTAGATAATAGCAATTAAATAATATTACAAAAGTATAATATCAGCAAGTATCACAAAAACAAGTTAAGAGATACAAAAACAGCAGTACAGTTTTGTTACAATGAAGCAAAAAGTGTATGCCAGGATCAAGTTGTTTGGCGGTATGTCCTCTCTGCCTACCCCTGTGGGGAAACTAACTGCATTATGGTTAGTTTTAATTAGTTAGTTACGAGTAGGGCAGAATGCAGCAGTATCGACCTACAGCTTGATACCCTTATTTTTGCAGAAACTGACGAAAGAACGACAAAAAAAATATATGTGTAAAAATAAAAACTCTCCTGTGGAAAAAAAAACGTTAGACTTTGTTAGTCTTACATTCTTTCTGGTTTCTAAGTACTATTTTATATCCCAATTACCTTAAATAACAGGTATTCAAAACATTATTACATTGTTCTATGTTTATCGTTTGTAAATACTTGACATTATTATTTTATATATTCCTGACGAAGAAAGCATCGCTCTCGAAACATGTGTATAAAGTGGAGAATAAAAAGTAAATTTTAATTAATTTTTTAATCTTTTCATTATTACATCAATTGGTATTTCAATATGAACAAAAATAACCATACTAGTGCTTGGCGGCCCAAACAGCACGATAAATACCGAAAAGCGGTAAAGCGGGTTATTGTTTTTTTTACGAAAACATCTAGGGTTGAACTAAAAATGTACATCAACTTTTACGAGTAGCTTTCAGATTTTATGAGCTAAACGATTTTCTGAACGCTCCTCTGAACACTCCGGTGATATTACGCTAGTATTTTATATGAACAGTCCTTATTGATAGACTCGTTTTATTAGCACCTAGTTGGATTTGTGCGATGATTAAATATTTCCCAGCAGTACTCAATTTCTCTTTCGCCTCACTTCATCACCCAGTGCTCACAATTTGCCATTGTACAGAGATAGGCGTAGAAATAGTACAATATTTCCTCAAGTTTCACGTATTGTGAACAGACGCTCAGTTCTTTATCACATTAACACATGATAATATTGATAAAACTATCTTAGATGGAATATTTATTTTATTTATTAATGCCCTATTGAGCTTTTATTGTTACAACCTAGCACCTACTCTTCTTTTGCCAATAACCTTCTAATTTATATAATATCAATGACAGATAGGATTTAAACAGTAACTTCAATGTCATGCAATGTGCAGTGTTTTCTAATATGTGTGTCCTGTGCGTGCAGTGATATCATCTCAGCCCAAAACATTGTAATTTAACGTTTTAATCTGAAGTGCCCTACCAGGTAAGTAAGTAACTAACTAACTAGCCATGACGCCGTTTCCCCGCAGGGGTAGGCAGAGAGGACGGACCGCCAAACAACTCGATCTTGGCATACACTTCTTGCTTCATTCACTTTCACACATCGTCTCATACATTATCTTCTGTTATTCCGGCTTCTGACATGGCCCGACTCAAGTATTTGATTCACTTGATCGTGCCACGTATTCCTTGGACGTCCCCGGCTTCTTCTTCCATTCACATTCGCGTCATATATTCTCCTTACACTCCTTTCTTAATTCATTTGCTCTACATGGTTGGGCAAGGTTGTGAGGCGGATTTAAGAGGGAGCTGTAGGAAGACTTAATACATTTGCTCTACGATCATACATGGTTTTACCACACTCTCGTCTCAGAGATCTCATTTCTACAGCATTTAGTCTACTTTCATCCTTCCTCTGCCAGTTTCATGCCTCACTGTCATACATAGTTGGTATCAGCACTCCATTGTGGACTGCTAGCTTCGCTTCTTTGGACAACTTTTTGTTTACGCCAACCGCGTTCAATCCTCAATTAATGGAGTTTCCTACATTCACCCTGCTTTCAATATCCCTATCAGTCTTTCCATCTGTCCAGGTTAGTATTTTTTCTGTATATGTACATAAAAGGATAAACCCTAGCAAGTAGTATTTGTACAGCGCCCTTGAGATGATTTTTCACAAAAACGGGGCTATGCAAGTCGTCCAAGTATGATTATTATTATTATTTTTATTAACATTATGTAAGTATATAAACAAGATAATTATAACTAGTGGTCGTATCGTAATTGCATTCGTGTTATTGTTATTCAACATTGTGATGCACAGCATAAAGTAAACAATACAATATGTACCTAGTTACAATACAATGAATCTGAAGCATGAGATTACTACATTGACAGCGACGTTTAACTTATGATATTAAAAGTATATAGTATAACAAAGCAAATATAATGAAAACAACAACAACAAAACAAGTCAATACAATATATACATATAAACCTGGGGTTAAGTGTAAATCAGTAAAGATACTGAAGATATAACATATTACATAAAATAAAATTAATTATTATCAGATAGGATTGAAATTATTTGATTTTATTACTTGCATGTTTATCAATAAGAAATATATCGACCAGCCCACAGTATTTATTAGTAAGGCTATCCGACGGCCTCCGTGGTTGTGTGATTACGATTCTCGTTTACAAATCCGGAGGTCGTGTGTTCAAAACCCGGCGTGCGCAAGTAAATTTTATTTGAATAATTTGTGTTATTTTACTATTTATTAATTTAAATAAAAACATATAGTGTATTTGCAGCACGTTCCAAAGTGGTAGATTCAGTATCAATCTGGTGAAAGACCACCTTTCAGAATCGAAACGTTGCTTAAAATGGCATTTTAACCCCCCCGCCTTCCTCTGTTTCATCTCCTTCACCTCCCCACTACCTTCACCTAACAACATACCCCAATCGGGGATGTCATAGTCTCACTGACTCCAAACGGTTTGGAGCAGTTGGGACTCTTTTCGGTAGTCACAAAAAATTAATTCCAGGAATTGATGAATAAATACAGTAATTAGTATTGAAGTTATTGTTACAATGCTGGCAAGAAGGGTCAATGACTTTTCTTTTCGATAATAACCCTTATATCATTTTTCTATCATCTATTTACTTGAAGATTTATCAGCATCATGTTTGCTCTCTTATGTTGATTTAGGGTTTTTTCATTTTTAGCTAGCGAAGGCGATACTATAAATTACATAAATAAAAGCGCACACTGATTAAGGAAAACAGGACATTTTATTTATGAAGGAGAAATCCCGTTGAAACTATCGAATTATACCATCTGACGTTATTCAGAATGTATAGCAAGATCATAATTTTAATATAATAAGTATTTTTTTATAAAATTTTATCCTTTGTTTCAGTCATTTGTGTCAAGTAAAGTGGCTGCACTCTTCAGTAGACCAGTTCTTACTTAATGCATCAAGTGCAGCCAAAAATGGGCAATATTCTAAAATCAAGCCGTTGTACCTTTCTATATAACGTAAACTACGTAATTCTTCTTTCTCTTCTCACAAAATTCTCAGTAAACAACAGCCTTCATTGGCTTACTGTAGAGATATTTAAGCCTCGCTAGACCATTGAATTATTCATTAGAAATATAATCAGTGTTAACTACGACAGTATTTTTAGCTTTAAGTAAGATAATCACCCATCCACCTCAAGATTCTCTCCACACATTCAATCCGCCAAAGTCCAAGATTTACAACCTTGGGTAGATCGAGAACTTACCGGCGCTGACAGGTGTCATAAAATTTGCACAGCTTTTTGTGTCTAGAACGTTAAGGCCAACGCAACTATTTTGATATACGCCGTCAAAACCTGGACAAATCTTACCCCAGGAACCCGACCACCCCTGCTAAGTCACCAAACGTACAGAACCACTTAGTGTGACCTATGGGAGAGGTGTTGGTTATCCAAAGAATGGATCCTGGGCGGTGGTACCCATACCCGCCTCTCAAATTGAGTTTTGTTCAAATTTACTTTTAAATAACGTTTTTTTTTATTCTACGCATAATTACATATTCAGAATCGGCCTTTGTTTGATCCACATGAAAATATTATATAACCTATAACATTTTTCACCGGAATTCCTTAATTTAGCGATTTTAAGCTTAAGTCTATGATTGGATCTTAGATTTCGTAGAACTCTCTGACAATAATTTGGTCGCTATTATGGAGAAGGGCTGATCGTTACTAACTTGTTACCAATTCAAAGTGCTTTGGGATCCATAGATCGTCCCACGGACTCTTTAAGGCCCACAATAACAAATCCCTTCCTACAGTTAATCCGCCTCACAACGTTGCCCAACCTGGTAGCGATATAATTCCCCTGTATGTGCTCTGTACATAAAAGGACACTCTTGTGAGGTGTCACAAAAAAAAATAACAAAAGTTTCCAAAAATTATTTTCGAAACTTCGACGAAACAAACTAATATAGTAGGAACATTGTTAATTTTCCCTCAAGGTGTAGGTGTAGGTGAAAGTAGTTATATATATTTTTTATTATTGTTTTTATTCATTTTTAGAAATATGTTTGAAGCTTTGTGTTAGGTTATTGTAATATTTTTATTTAACTCTTTTTGAAAGAGTGTTATGTTTGTTATATTTATTTATTTATTGTATTATATACGCCCTATATGGGATTTTACATATACAGTTAGTTAGGCTAAACATGTGCAAAACACATCACAATAGGTACATAGATAAAATATTGAACAAATACAGGAATAACATAGTGTCCATTCCAGTTACAGATTCGAATTTTCAAAACATACCTCACATTCACTGATACTTATACTCTAGACACATATTAATAATTGTTGAGGATGTATGTAATAATCGTCTGTTTGTATTTGTATTCCGAGCAGTTAAACATATCTACTATGTCTGAATGTGTATATCCTTCTGCGTGGAGTCTAGGTAATAGAGAATTTTTTAAAGACTCAGTCCTGAAATTATTGTTAAAATTGAATAAAATTTTAGATCGAATAGTTCTAGTTGGAATATTAAATTTAATTAGACTGATAATTTCAGGGCTGTCTATAGCTGTTTTGAGGTAGTAAAAATATTTTGTAAATCATGTTCTAGGTTCGTGTAACTTTTTTTTTAAAATATACTTACTCCGTCGCTCATTCATTCAGAAAAGATTTGAGAGAGTCGTGTAATATTTTGTCTCATATAAGTAATAATACCCAGTAATAACAATTCTCCCAATAAAAACATAATCATTCTCCTTTACTCGTTTCATTAGCGTCTCTGCCTGTCTGGCGCAACACCCGCACCCAGCGCGCGTGGCGCGCGTATTCCGCGTCAAATCAAAGCACGTCCGCGCGTAATACCCGACCCCATGTGAAAAACTCGTCAATGAGAGCTTTATGTGCGGAGGGGCCTCCTTACGTGTTCATTGGTAAAACGTCCTTGTCTGTCACGCTCCAATTCAGAAGGAATCATACAATGAAACTATGACAATATGGTTAATTTGTCCGTGGGACGATCTATGGATCTCAAAGCACTTAGAATTGGTAACAAGTTAGTAACGATCAACCCTTCTCCATAATAGCGACCAAATTTTTGTCAGATAGTTCTACGAAATCTAAAATCCAATCATACTCTTAAGCTTAAAATCGCTAAATTAAGGAATTCTGGTGAAAAATGTTATAGGTTATATAATATTTTCATGTGGATCAAACAAAGGCCGATTCTGAAAATGTAATTATGCGTAGAATAAAAAAAACGTTATTTAAAAGTAAATTTGAACAAAACTCAATTTGAGAGGCGGATATGGGTTCCGCCGCCCAGGATCCATTCTTTGGATAACCAACACCTCTCCCATAGGTCACACTAAGTGGTTCTGTACGTTTGGCAGGGGTGCTCGGGTTCCTGGGGTAAGATTTGTCCAGGTTTTGACGGCGTATACGTCTGCCCACCAACTGCGTGACGAGCCGGATCGAGAGTGGCCGGTTGAGAGATATCCCTTGACGTCTCCAGCCGGACTCCCTCGAACCAACCCCTCGCACCTCAGTAAGAGGGATGGATTAATACTTCCGTACCTCTTATATACACTGACCCCAGATTATTACCTACCCCTTATACTTTTTTTTCCTTTCCAGAACATACTCTCCATATAAAGACCCTCCGCACAGCATCCCCGAAGATGACATGGTCTTCGAGGGAAAAAGTTTTTCTCACGTATTGTAAAAAAAAAGAAATAACAAATCATCTCATCAAAACTACCTCTTTCATTGGCACTATTGAAATGATGTTACGTAGTTGATTGCGACTAAATTCTTTCTATGTAAATTAATTCCGTGTGTCCACATGACGCTCGTGTGACGTCACGCGGTCACCGTTACTTACCGCTCGGATTACGGCCAAATTTTCGTAACTTTAAAAAAGAATTAATAGAGAATTAATTTAACTGTGAAAAGAAACTTTAAAAAAATATATAAATATTGATATATAAGTTAGAAGGTCAACAGTGTTAAAAAAAACGTAAATTAAAACAGGAGTTCCGTATTGAAAAATGTAGATTTGATAACCTAGTATAAATAAGTATAAGTACATTTTTCTATCGATTTCCATGGTTCCTTTTCTAATTAGTATATGCATGCGATATATATACCTTTATATTTTCCAACTACTCTGGAAAGCCGACTGAAAAAAGATGTTAATTTCAATGTATTTTTCGAATACCTATTATGGAAAAGTTTTTGTATTTTAAAATAATGGGGGTATATTTTTATGTGATGTACGGCTCAGTTTTTCGATTAAATCTTTAATTTCGTTATACTTTAATGAAATTTCGACCGTCAAGTGATTACTGATTCTTCTAATGAAAACGTATAAATTTATTATATAATTAATAATGATGCCACAAAGTTATCAAGCATTTGAAGAAATTACGTATAAATTTGTTTGAACCACTTCACTTTAATATAATAATTTCGACCGGTTTCGAAAGTACCCTTCCCCCGACAGGAATATCTTAAAACTAAACTGTGATATTAAATAATGATAGATATTCACGAATATTTAGGTGTTGGAGTGGGAGCCGACCGAAGGGAAAGGGGTAAGTAGGGTTTTTTGGAAGGACAAAGCGATTCACGACAATAATTCTAGTATATTGAATAACCATGTAAGTTGATTTATCGTTTAGTCCTCTTTTAGATATTTTTCCAGTGAACCGCTTTGTCCTTCCAAAAAAACCCTACTTACCCCTTCCCGTTTAGTCAGCTCCCACTCCCACACCTAAATATTCATGTATATCCATAAGTATTTTATATCGCAGTTTAGTTTTAATATAATCCTGGCGAGAAAAGGGTACTTCCGAAATGTGTAGAGATTATTACATTAAATTGAAGTGGTTCAAAACAAATTTATACGTTTTTATTATAATTATGACAAGCCACAAAGTTAAGGCTTTTTACGAGTGTGTCTAATATGTCCATGTTTATCAGATTTTACTCGCACAATTGCTCAGAATGTTAAGGGGGAGAGGGATGTCGGAGAGGAATTATTTATTATTTCGAAATATTGATAGTATTATTACGCAATACGATAAACATAATGTTTTTACATAGAAAAATATTTATTAAATATTTTATAAATTTAAGCATTTACCAAAATTTAATCAGATATATTACTTTTTCTGACCGTCCTATTGCATGTTTTACAAAATATTTAAAATACGAATATGATTTTTAATGTGGAGAAAAATATTTTGAATCCTTTCTCGTTAAGTTTTTGTAAATAAACTTAACCAAAAATTTGTAATCCGCATAAAAAAATAAATAAAAAAAGCCTTAGTTACGTAGTGTTTATGAAAAAATTAAACTACACACTGTTCTTTTTTTTTAATTTATCTTATCGGCATGTTAAAGAAAAATCTACGCAGCATTTTTTAAGGATATTCAACTTTTTAAGTGTTTTTGTAAAACATGCGTAGAACGGTCAGAAATGTGTAATACTTCTGATTTTATTTTGATAGATGCTAAGCCCATGCAAATTTAAAAAAAAAAAGGAATTTATATTTTTCTCTTTAAAAACACCATGTTTATCGTATGGCAAAAAAATATTATCATTCTTTTGAATTAATAAGTAATAACTCTGCGACGTCCCTCTCCCCGTTAATAACTCTTCTATAATGTCATCCTGAATAATCCGCATTTCCTGAGCAATTCCAAATTTCTGCCCAAACTATAAACTGAGCAGCCTTACAACATGTCAGGCTCGTCTAATTACAAAAGCGATTGAAATCCATAAGCACCCTATTAACATTAACCGGTGTCCACCGGTGCTTTGAAAGGTATTTCCAAGTACTGACCGGCCCACATTAACGAGAATTGACTGCAATACGGCAATATTAAGTTCTACTATCATAGTAAGAGTCTATTCTCACTGTAACAAAACTGTAATACTTTATTGTATATCTCAACTTGTGTGATACTTACTGATATCTTGATATTTTTATAATATTACTAGGCGATGTGTACCCGGCCTTGCTTGGGATTTTTCACTTATCATTAGGCTGTCATAATTGATTTGACAGAGAAAGTAACTATCTCCAAATAAAGAAACATTCATTGGAATATTTTATTTCATTCCAAACGTTTATTTTTTCAAAATATATCAGCTCGTGTTTTCCATTTTGAAAATATTCTACCCAAAAAAACCGTCTTCTTTTGAATATGCAATCTGTGGCTAACCAGATGGGCTAACCTAAATAAAACATGGCGGGTTCATTGTTTTTCATACTAATTTTAAAACGTTACTGCAACAGTTTTACATATTTCATGTATATATATATATAAATCAATGTAAGTTTGTTTGTTTGTTTGTCCTCGATTTTTTCGAAAATTACTGGACCGGTTTCGCTAAAAATAGAACAGTTTTTTCTTATTAGTGCCGGGAAGGTTTAGAGAGTAGTTTGAATGAAATCCAAAAATCCAATTTAGATATATTTTGAAAAAATAAACGTTTGGAATGAAAAAAATGTTCAAATGAATATTCCTTTACTTGGGATAGTGCTATCAAATCAATTATAGCACTCTAATGACAAGTGAAAAATCCAGAGCAAGGCCGGGTACATATCAACTAGCCTAATATAAGAACAATGCAAGAGTAATTACTACAACACGATTAGACATATAACTCCCTAAACTCTACATATTAATATTTTGATTGTTAACACTTTAAACCTATCCGAAACGTTGACTCAAGAAGGAAGAGCGCAACTCTCGGCACTATAAAAATTATTATAAAAAATAAAAATAAATGTTTTCTTAAACAAAATTGTAAAAAGGTTTTCTCTTTCGACCGCAAACTTTAGTGTAGTAATCACGTAACTTGAGATACTTCTTATTTAATGGTTGGCAAATTAGGCTTCGGCTTTCTTTTTGCTTAATTTGTTGAAGTTTAAACTTTATCATTTAAAAAAAGAGAGACCGTAGAAGGTGTTCGCGGCGGTAAAAAAGTTTTCCCATTAGCCGGACCATCAGGACAAAATTTTAAAGTCCAAATAATGGTTCTAGCACCTATTATATTTTATGTTGACTTCCCTTGCAAAATAAAAAAAAACACTTATAAATATATATTTTTTTTTAAATTTAGAATCCTACCGGCATAAAATATTTTGTTTTTTAAATACAAAATCAATGTTAAATTCTATTCTTAGAGTACAATTAAAAGCTCTTAAGCTTGACTTTCTTCATTAATTTATTTTTTACTGCTTTTCGGGCGTTTTTTGTCTTAATACTAGCTTTGCTACACGACTTTGCCCGTCCTTCGAAAACTCTTAAATTATTTATTTTGTTTATGTTTAAAGTAAACCAAATTTAGTAGTTTTATTTAGTTCCACGAATTGAACATAATAACAATTAATAACGTTTTGCTCTTATTCTCAACGCAGCCAAATAGAGTATCTCACTTTTTTTAATATTTTCACTGCTAATTATTAAAAATAAGAAAAAAAGATGAAAGAAACGATATGGCGTCTAATCTTTAATTTTCATCATTTTTTCGAAGCTTTATAAATCGTGATCGGAATGACATTACAAAATAAAAAGTTGTGTTGATTGCTTGTTGTTATTGTTTCTGAAAACAGTTGTGTTGGCTCTATGAATTTAAGACAAAAAAAGCTTGGTATCTTTAATGACACCAGACCTGACATGTCAAGATGGGAAAATAAAAACAAGCAGAATACGTTAGAAAACTATTAAGTGATGCAATGTTTTAAAGTGAGCAATTTAATTGATAATTGGAACGGATCGTAGGAACTACACAAAGCCTCGAATTCATTCTCGTAAAATCGGAACGAAAGGCACTTTACATAGACCAATGAATCCAGAATGCATTCGAAAACTGTAATGGGAAGAGATTGGGGTTCTTGTGATTTATTGACGAGGCAGTTTGAAAGTTCGTGGTATTCCTTGTTCGCGCGACTTACTAATTATGACAAAAGGCCCCGCCAGGCAGCCGGGGGCAGTGTCACATCTGATAAAATGCATGGCTTGAATGCACATATCATTTGCAATGGGACACATTCTCTGCTAACTGTACACTGCACTTAAACGGGCTCATGCACTACTATCTAGGTAGATAGTGAGTCGGTGGGTGAATCCAGGTCGGTGGATATTTAGAGAAATAAGCTATACGCTGGCCCACGAATATTAACTCCCCTGAACAATTGAAATTCTGGTCGTTAAATTAGCAGCACCCGTTTTAGGACATTCATATTTTCTCTTACACTTGTTGTACACTTGTAAAACAAAGCATATGTATTTAGTTGCTCTTGGTTTGAAGGAAAACAGTTCGGAATTAATGAACAATTATTACGTAGAGACATAAAAACAATTACCCGTTATTAAAGAGGTTAAGAGAAGTTTTTTTTTTTAAATAATACGCGATTTCAATAAAATACATATTATAACACTTTTTGATTTTAAAAAAAAAAATCTTGTTTTAAGTATGTTCTCTTTAACTTGGAAACTCTTAACTCAGACTATTACTTCAATTGTATCATCAATTATTTCTTATAATCTCTCATTTTTTCAATTTCTAAACATAAATAATAATACATAATATTTACAGATCATGGCGGATCTCGCCGACTCGTTTTTGTGTAAACCGGCTCAAATGTGAAATGACCTACCGGCATCTGTCTTTCCTCCTATATTTAATCCGGACCTCTTCAAGGCCCACAATAACAAATCCCTTCCTACAGCTCTCTCTTAAATCCACCTCACAACGTTGCCCAACCTGGTAGCGATATAATTCCCCTGCATATGCTCTGTACATAAAAGGACACTTTTGTGAGGAGTCACATAAAAATAAAAAAAGTTTCGAAAAATTAGTTTCGAAACTTCGACGAAACAATATAGTGGGAACATTGTTAATTTTCACTCAAGATGTAGGTGTATATAGGTGTAGGTGAAAGTGGAGATTTTTTATTTTATATTGGTTTTATTCATTTTTGGTTTACTCGCCTTTTCCAGTCTCTAATTATTCGATTTTTTCAAACTTTTAATTATGATTAAAATCTTCTCGGGCATCAAAAAGTTCAAAAGTGCATTTTTGGAAAAAAATTCAATAATCTGATTATAAAACAAAACACAACTTTCAACCTTAAAGATTTGATATTAATTAATTGGTATTGAGTTACTATTAAGAAATACGCAGATGTGTGTTTTTGGAGGTAAAGTTTAAACAAAAACAATGTTATTTGATTGACTGCCAGACCAAACTATGCATTTAATCTTCCAAGTACAAAAGTAAAAACGCACAAAATAAAACAATATGTCCAGTTGCAAACTTTCTGAAATGTAACATATATGGGTTAACAGAACCGCAAAGATAAACAAAAAACAGGGGGTGCCTACTCCTCACATGTAATAAGTGTGTTTGGCAGGTTTATAAAATAAGATTTAATAATATGTGCGTTTTATGTTCAATTCATTTAAGTACTTATACTTCATTAGAAACGTAAACACTTGTTCATATGTCATAACAGACGTAAATACGTTTTATTTTTGTCACATTCAAGGGAATAAATAATCCATTGATTGTTAAGAAGTTGGTCACCACCCTTCTGCTGGTTTGATTAAATTGCGTTAAGGTGCACAAGATTAAATTATGTTGAGATGCAAAAGATTAAATTGTGTTAAGTTGCAAAATATTAAATTATGATAAGGTGCAAAAGATTAAATTATGTTAAGGTGCAAAAGATTAAATTATGTCAAGGTGCATAAATGCCAAGATGGTCATTGTGAAAGACGTCCTTTCCAAAACTGTGTGCTGAAATTAACATTAAAGTAATGATTCTAATCATTGTACACAATTTGCGGTGTGTAATTGTTTATGTATTTGTGAAGTATCCAGATATCTAGAAGCTGATTAAAAGTTTGCACGGACTTTGTAATGAGTTTTATTACAATGATATATTGACTTAACGGTTCGTCCAAACATAAAGTCTTTTAATAAATGAATTAAAAATTACTTTGTCATCATCACTTTATTAATATATACGAGTACATATAAACATGTTTCGAAAGCGAAGCTTTCCCGTAGATTACAAAGTAAGTTTTAATTCATTTATTATTAACGACGCCACAAAATCAGTAGCAACCTTTTAAGGAAATTATAAAGTCTTTATTATATTATTTTTCATTGATTAAATAAAGTCTTTGATTTGTAATCCTTGTTGATGGTATCGTGTTATGCGTCTTTTGTATCCTATCTTGTATTAAGCACCTAAAAGTGTCTACAACAATGTGCTTGTTTTGTATTAATTTTTAACTTTCGACAAATACTAGAATGACTAACGATTTATCTTCATTTTCGGGCGACGTTTTTCATCCTTAACTTTATTAATGTTGGAGCTATACATACGATACCATAATCATCGTTTCTAAGTAAAACTTCACTCTTCATTTCTCATAATCATTTTGAAACTGGAAAAAATCTCGGAAAGTAAGTGCGTGAATAAATAAATTGTCACTTTTTATACTTCAAAAGACTTAACTTAGACCGTGATTAAATGACTTGTAATCAGACAATGAAAATGGCTCACTTTTTACAAACGCGTTGAAAAACTTTAACACCGTTCATGATGTTTTAACCTAGACTCAAATCAAAACCAGCAAACTTACCAAAGAGTCCGCTTTTAGATCTGATATTTCACCTGCTTATTTTTTCTAAATTTACTAAGATACATTTCCTAAAAGAATCAATTTAAAATGGCAGAAATAAAAAAAAAATGTTATTCTATTCAGACTCAAGCAAAATGCTAGTTTCCAAAAGATTTATAAGCATTTAATATAATCCTTGTAGGTTATATCTCAGACTCGGGTAAGATCGTTACTCCATGCAAATACTCCACCGCTAATTGGTGGCATTAAGTCGGAAAGTAGCGCAAAATGTCGCATATCACACAAAACATGTCAAACGTCGGCAGCTGCTGCGGCGCAACTTTAGGGCGTCGAAACCACACACAAACAAACCTACCCTCTCAAGTGTCCTGTCTCAAGTCACGAGCAAGTCTCCTAGCAGATGGTATGATTCCAATGTTCATTATTTCTTGCGTAAAATTTGAATCTCTTATTCAGTTATTTTAGGAGACGTATTATAGTAATACAGGTGTAAATAATTTAATCAGCAATAATATTTTTTTTATATATGAATACCGCACAAGAGTCCCAACTGCTCCCAACCGTCTGGAGCCAGTGAGACTTGGGGGATGTTGTGAGGCTCAAGGTAATGGGGAGGGGAAGGAGAAGGGGAAGAGTAAAGTTGGAAATACCTGGCTATTCAGATCTGGTCACCAAACACGGCTAAAAGCTATTTCAAGCAACGTTTCGATTCTGAATGGTGGTCTTTCACCAGGGCGATACTGAGAGTATATTCCACTCTGGAACGTGCGCAAATGTGCTATATATAAATTTCAATTAATTAATTGTAAACTAACGCAAATTAATTAAATAAAATTTACTTGCGCACCCCGGGATTTGAACCCCTGACCTTCGACTTCGTAGTCGAGAGCCTTACCCCTCGACCATGGAGGCCGTCGTATTTGTATTTGGTAGTAATGAAAGAGTAATCATGAAAATTTCATTATTTTAGTAAAAAAAAAAATTACAATTTGGGAGACGGGTGTATGGGAACCGCCGCCCCGGGAACCATTCATTGGATGATGAATACATGAACCTGGGCACTCCTGCCAAGTCACTCCTGACATAGCTCGTATACCATAGATTTAGTTTTAATTGCCCGTGATAGGGTGAAACCGGTCCGGTCGAAAACAAATAATTGGAAGATTAACGTTAAGTTACAAAGGTTTTTTAATTTTAAAAAAATGCATAAAAAAACTTTCAGCTTCACAAATCCTACAATTGTAATATCCCGTTATTTTAGAGGGTGTGCGCTAATTATTGCAATAATTAATAAAAAATACTTTGTGATAATTATTAATAACACTGTAAATATTTCAAGCGATAAATAATGTTTAGCATCTTTTGAAGAAAAAATAAGTTAACTTTCCAAAGTTTTGTTTTTATTATCGGGTAATAAATATTATCATTATTGTTGCGTATTTTGTAGCTCCGTTTCTGTGAAAATTTGCTTCAAGGGCTCAGGGGCCTGTACAAGTTTTTAAATGGATTCAATATCACCGTGGGAAGCCATAATGACTCAACTTTTTGTGAGAAAATGTTATTTCGCGTTGCCTTTTTGGAGTATACATTTACAGTCGTACTTGACCTTACACTAAGAGTAATACCTCGCCTTTGATAATGAAGGCTCCGAAAACTAAGTTTCGTTATAAAGAAGAAAAGGAGATATTTTTAACTTCTCATACGCCGTGTTCATAGAACGCAATGTTGTCGAGGAAAATATAAAAATATAAAGAAGAATTGTGTAACGTATTTCTTGAATGCGGTTTCCGAGATATTATTATTGACGCAATTGAAGAAACCGTACAAGATAAAATAGAATCTATCTCGTTGTTCGATTTATCGATGGTTGACCTGTGGCCGCAGGGGCGGTTCGTATTCTAAAATGCTAATATTGAAAAAAAAACGATATTATTGATGTTGTTGTAGCCGAACTAGCTCAGTTGGTAGAGCGGTTGTCCCGGTAAGACGGAGGTCTTGAGTTCGATTCCCAGATGCGAATAATACCTTTTTATTTTCTGTGTTTTTTTTTCGGTTTCGTATTTCATTTGGGATTTGTTAATATTATCTTCTTAAATGATTAAATATCACAATGGGGTTTATAAGCTTTAATATCTTATTAAAATAAATTGAACATTAGAACAACTTCCTTCTTGAAAACAAAATATAAAATGTTTGAAAATTTTATCAATAGACAAGAAACTGCAAAAATAAATTGATACTTTTTTGAAGAAAATGAAAATGCTAAAAAGGATTAATTAATAGTAAAATATGGAATTTTATAAATGAAGATTCTTACAAATAAACCACTATATGGCTGCCTGATCTAGATGTTGAAATATTACTTCTATGAAATCTTTGATATTCCTATCTGTTTCACTTAACTACAATTTATACTGCTTACCTTAAATATAATTCAAAAATTTTCACTTCATATTACATACTTTCTTTCTATTAAAATAACTAACTTAAATAATATATATTCGATTTTTCATAATATCTACTATGTGTGAGTAATCCACACGATCTATGTGGGTTCCCATTTCTTTAAAATTATTACTTAAACCAGGGGTGCCCAATCCAAATCCTTTGGTCGGCCAAAAAAATTTACTCAGCTCAGGTGGGAAACACATAAAAAAGGCCTTATTAAAAATATTTTATTACATTGTAATTAATTGTTTAATATCTTTTCAAAAAATCATTTTTAATTTAGCCGACGCGTATCGTAGTTAATTGATCATGTTATTATCGAGCAACCTGCTGTGACACTTCGACTTTACTGGATTTAATTTAGAACAGAACGATTCGCAGCGATATGTAGTCCCAAATGCTGCTGTATTACAAATTGCCAGTAATATTAAATTTGGAAATTTGTGTGTATGAAACTCAACAAGTTTATTCCCTTCGAACATGCACTTTAACTCTACGCTTGATTGCAGCTCTATTAGCTACATTTGTAAATTTGGAGCCGCTGATTATACTTTCACGTTAAATAGAGCTAAGAATATTTTGAACATTTCCTCATACTTTTGCATAAATGCAAATCTGGTATCGAATTATTTAATTCATTTTTTGATTAATTTAAATATTTTAAGAAATCTTTACGGTCACTAATAGTAAAGTGATGTAATAATGGAAAATGAATTGAATTGTTTGATCGTAATTAATTCTAAAGCTTGAATTTTGTTAGGAAGGTTTTTATATCTTGATAACATTCTGTAATTAGCTATTTTAATTTATTTTTTTCATCTTGTAGATTCTGATTTAATTTCATAGTTATATCTTTTAGAAAACATAAATCTAAAAACCACTGATTATCGTAAAGTTTACATATATTATCGCCACATTGGTTCATAAAAATTCGATTTCTTCTCTCAATTTCTCCACCATACACGCGCCTATGTGTCGTTTGCGCTCACCCATTAAAATCAGGTCAGTTGCATTCGACCTTCCGATAAATGTGCGAAAAAAATTCGCCGGTTGAAATTGATTACAAAAATTATTTTCCAGTGCGGCCATGCGCCTGGCACATTTCAAGCAAAAAATCAAAACCCCCTTCGACAGTCTGAGGTCTGATAACAAGGAAGTTCTAATTTCACAAATACAATATAAATGTGATAAATTTACAAGAACGTTTTTTTTGTACGAGTACCAAAATCCAAAACACAGAAAGCTAAAATTTTGCGCCGAAAAAATCTTCAATTGGGCCGCAGGTTGGGCATGTCTGATTTAAACAATCATACACGTGGTGATTTTTTAAGTATTCGTATTATATGCTATTTTTTTGTAAAACAATGTGGAAAAAGATGATAAAAAAGTTCCTACCTACCTACGGTAGAACAACTTGAGAACAATAAAAAAGGAAGTGCTCTAAAAATATGGAGTGTGAAAAAAGTACCTAAAACGTCTGTCCATTATTTCGTGTGACGTATTCTTGTATAGTCGATTTCTCTAAACTGTCAGTCCTCCAATTTGGCAGGCGCGTGTGGGTACCATTCATTTGATAACCAAAACCACTACCATAGGTCACCCCAAATGGTTCACTATGTTAGTTGACTTATCAGGGGTGCCCGGGTTCATGGGGTAAGGTTTGTCTTGTTTTGGCGGCGGATGAGTCTGCATCTGCGTGGTGGGTATATCGGGAGAGGTCGGTTAGGGCCCTTTTTCCTCTCCAGCCGGACTATCTCGACCCATCGCCTTGCACCGCAATGGAAGGGATGGATTAATAAGTCCATCACTCCTGAACGCTTCTACCCACTCTTCATGCCTTTTTCCGTCCCAGAACAAAAGAAAAAGGGAAATTCGGTCATTGAGCACACCGCTAAAAAGTTTCAAAAAAGTTTGATATTCTTTGAAATTCGTTTGAAAAATGTGTCTGTTTTTCCCCGCGGGGAGCCGGAGAGCAGAGAATGGTGGTTGCCGCGCAGTTCAACAAAACGTGTCACATATTTTTTCCAGACAGCAACAAAGGCTACCGCAATTTTACACTTGTCACCGCCCAGATTTCCCGGCTCCGTTTTCCGCAGTGGATTTTTACCAAAGTTTTATTTCACGCTCGTGTTGACTAGCGGTTAATTGTTGCTCGTGCAACTGTGGCCATATTTGCAAGGGGGCTTTAGGAGGCTTCCGGCGACGAGCATTCTGAACTTCTATGCAAAATGCAAAGTGTTATTAGAAGTTCTTGTGTAAAAACCGTGATAACTGTCTTTCACCATTAACCACTGTTTTGTTTCAATGTAAAGCCATTTTGATTTAATTCATGTAGGTACGTGCTTTTATAAAAGATTTTATTTTGTTCTCATCTATTCGATTTTTTACTCATGTTTCGTATTTATAGCACCTTTCACTGGCTTTATTTTTTTATAATAATTATACGTACTTCTGAAGTGAAAAGGTTTTAAAACAAAAAAAAAACAATTTAATGTTATGTTTTTATTACATCATACGTAACAAATGAAAATATTCAAAATGAATACATAACACACATATCGTATCGTTTTAATAATTATTAGTTTGATTCCATCGTTCTACATAAATGCGGAAAAATCTCCGATGCCTTATTCTTATACAAAATTTTGAACTGTCTTGTTGATTCATCATATTTGTTAGAAAGAATTCCATTTCGTTGCCCTGAGCGCAACACCAGATCAAACGATTTATTTAGAATACCGCACTGTAAAACGAAATACACGCAAATCTCTTTAATATAATGTATCTGCAAAACCCACAATATCCTGCGAGATGTACATATTTTCAATTGTAACTTGAAATCACATAAAATTAAACTAACTGAGTTGATACTTTAAATTATATGAAAATATTACTGTTATCTAATGTTCATTTATTATTAATTACTGCCTCAACACAGCCTAACGTAGTGAAGCGGGTTATGTGAAACTTCAACTATAACTATGCATTTCGGTTTTTTACATATTACCTGCTGTTATTATATTATTTTCTCTTTACCTCTTTTATATATCTACTTTATAAACGACTTTACACTTTATTATACATGCATTATACATGCACACAAGTTAAACATATTTACGATAAAGATTTTATTATTAATTGTTATTGTGTTAATTAGTAAAACTCTAGTTAATTTATTTTGTTTAATGATGCATATGCCTAAACTGTTATTTCTTACCTACAACTATGTGCATTTTGATTGTATTAAAATTACAAAAACTGTATGTTGGTACTATGATTCATTTAATGGAACTTAATTTATAAAATTCAGGTTAAGAATTCTCCCATGTACGAATGTCGTCTTGAAGAGAGAATACCTCAGTCATAATGCTATAAAAAATTAATTTAGGATCTGATCAATATAGATATACTGTTCCGCTATAATTTTGCATCCCTATTATTATCTTTCGACAAACTTGTATATAAAATCCAATCTAATTTTCTTAAATTTAACGACATCAAATTATAAAAAAATTGCGGGTTGTATTTTTTGGATGTTCAGTATGTATTTATTTTATGTAATATAATTGTAATTACTAAAATCTCTAATTCTAACCTACACCGATAAACATTCCACTACCATTATCTACTTGACACAGGCTAGAACACTCCTTTGGGGTGAAATGCCGTTAAAAAAAATTGTTAACGAATACATAATTTTTATTGTGTTAAAAAACTTATTTATTACGACTTTGATCTAAGTAAATGAGTTTTTTTTTAATTATTAATTATTTATTATTTTTATAAACAATAATTATTAATCTAAAACACTCATCCAAATTGAAAAAACCTTCCGAGCAAAGATAAATGTCGCCGGCAGGACTCGAACCCGCATATGCACAAAAATCTTGTCTTAAGTTTTTAAGAACTTTAGTTTATCAATTAATTTTTATTAATTATTTATTTATCTACATCTTTGAAAAATTAAAATCATGGTAAATCTCTCCATTTTATACAATATCATGATAAATTAATTTATTAGGTTTTTTTTAATTAATTTTAATAAAAAAAAACCGTTATGAAATTCATTTCAGCAAACAAGACGGAAAACACGGGGAAAAAACAAAACCAGAAATAACCATCTCTTTAAATAAAAGCTGACACGAATTGCACTATTACATTTAAAACAGATAGAATCAGTAAACAAAGACAATGTAATCCCTCTTCCAGAAGGTAATAAACCAACCCCAAAGTAGATTTAAATATAATTGTAAAAAAGTACTGTCAGCAATTAAAATAAATTTAAAGTCATATGAGTATATAAAAATATGTTGTGAGTCCCATTACAAAGCAATAGGACTTACTCCTGACATTGATGCTATACATACCATAGATTTAGTTTCAATTGTGCCATTCTGAAGATGCCTGTGATAGAGGGAAACCGGTCTGGTCAAAAAAGTGGATAAAAGGTACGAGGGTTTTTTTAATCAAAAAAATTCATATTGAAATGAAAGTCCACCATGAATTGACAGTTTTAAAATTAGAAAATAATTCAGATAAACTCTAGAGAGTTAATTTTGTTTTTTTTTTATCATTAATCGCAAAATTTCAAAGAACCTGAATTAATATTGTTGTAAATTGATAAAGTACATAAACTTATAATAAACGTGTTTTTATTGGAAATTTGAAATGATTTTGAAACTTTGCTTAGTATAATATTGAGTCTCAATAACACCATCAACGATTTTAAGTTTAATTTTAAGTCAAATATAAATCATAACGATCTCATAGTTTTAATAATAATATTACCCTTTCAGCAAATATTGTAAAATCCTTGAAAATCTTTTCGAAGTGGTATTTTTCTGAGAAAACATTTTGTTACAATGTTTGAGCGTGAAGTTAGTTGTTTCTCTTGCAAGCCGTTTTTTTTTATTTTTTTATTATGTACTTTGTTTTTGTTATTCTATTTGGAATACTTAAGAATTTTCTTTGTTATTGAAAATAATTGATTAGGAAATATGTTGCATTAAAGCAAACACAAATATATTCTCATTGTACTCCTTTCTTCCTTCATCCGCTCTACATGCTCAAACATCTAAGCGTTCCTTTCTTAATCTTACTCACTACGCTCACATTAGCCTCGCATCCTTTGCGAATCTCAACATTTTTCACACGGCCATACATGGTTTTACCACACATCCCTCGTGTCCTCAAGCAATAACAACAATGTATTTATTACTTCTCTTGTACCGTGAGAATACCGGCCCTCTTGTTCTCAAGCGATAACAACAATATATTTATTACTTCTCTTGTGGCGTGAGAATACCGGCCCTCTTGTCCTCAAGCGATAACAACAATGTATTTATTACTTCTCTTGTACCGTGAGAATACCGGCCCTCTTGTTCTCAAGCGATAACAACAATATATTTATTACTTTTCTTGTGGCGTGAGAATACCGGCCCTCTTGTCCTCAAGCGATCACAACAATGTATTTATTATATCAAACTGTTCACGAACCCATAAATAAATTAAACATTAAAAGTAAATGACATGTGTTATCTCTAAATTACATAAAATCAATAACAATTATTTTACAAAATCAGGCGTTATGCAAATTATATATCTCATTATATAACAATTATATCTCCAAGTTCACTTGATCTCCAACAAATCACTTTAGGGTATTTTTTTTAAAATGTATCAATATTATTATTAAGTTCTCTTAGAATTTTAAATTTTGTTTATTATTGTGATAGCTGTTTCGACGTCAAAAGCCCATTTTCAAAATGTGGTTAGGTGAAGCGACTTACTTATATGATTTTATTTGCCAATACCCAATTTTTATTTTGATGGTGTTTGAAATGATTTAATAATATCTTATCGATTTACTGGGAAAATAATTGTGATAGTTAAAATTCTTTACTACGTACTTACAGTCAAAATGTGTTTTCCCAGTTTTTAATGATGGAAAGTTATTCTTAATTGTTTTATAATGACGTGAATGTTATTATCCCCGCTTTTTAATGTTTTTAAGGCATTTTTATTCATGTGTATCCAAAACAGTTGTCCTTCAACATTAAACACGTGAATTGTTTTCTTACAGAAATTCTCAACACTCTCAAGCGAGGTTCTTCAGGGACAAATGCATTTATTTATACGGTTTTTTTGTACAGATGTTCACACTTACGTGAAACAAATCCAGTTATAAAAACACAGTTAATTAATAAACATAAAATTACAAAGGATACACAAAAAAATTACCAAAAATTCACTCAGGGATACATAATACAACAGAAACAAGAGATATTCATTATAATTAGACCAATCATTGTAATATGTTTTTAAGTAATAGCAGGACATTTTTCTGAAACTGTACAAATTACCGACAATTTTTTTTACATTAGCACACTCCTCAATCTTATTAAATAGTCGACACATTCGAGAAAGAGGACTAAAACAGGCAATATTATTTCTGAATGTATTCGGGTGGAATGTGCTATGGCGTCTTAAACAATGGGAATTAAGTGCATTTATTTCAAAACTGCTAAGAACGCTGTAGTATCGAGATGACCGTGAATTATTTGTTTAAACATGTTTAAACAAATCAATAAATTGCCTTCTAATTTTAACTGAATTAATGTTGAAGTATTCTATTCGTACGCTGTATGATCTAAGATAGTAATGAAAACACATCATTCCGTACATTTATGTTCCCCATTTTTATGTATTCGCCAAAATGTAACATGATTTCATGACCAACTTTAAGGCATTGTTACGAGTGCATCATCAAAGTTTTTATGCATCCCGATTCGTTAACACCGTTTTTTATTAAGAATAACTTATTAATGACGTGATTATTTTCATGTCATGGTTCAGTATCACGACACCAGTTTTGGATGGTCTTGTGTTTATCCGCGTTATAAATGGATAAAGCGCTAGACTCTCGGGGGAGTTCCTACGACAGCGACCAACCTTAAAACCTCTCCATGCATTCCCCGGCGAACAAATCCATCAAATTTATTGCCGCAGTGTGGCCTGAATTGGTATTGTCCTCATCGTGATGTATATTTCTGCAGCTCGTGATCTACAACCATAAAATTTGCATTGTATCTCTGTAACTATTACACAATTTTGAGTGATTTGTATGCATTAAAAATATTTGAAAATCGTAGTTTGTAAAGTTTTTTTAAGAAAATGAGGAAGTTGAGTAATTATGTAATTGCCGCTCCTCGTGATGTATTTTATTTTTTTTGTTTATTATCCGTATTTTCTGCAAAATTTTATTTTACTGCCTTAAAGGTCTCATAGTTGGTTTCAAAACTAGTTGGCCGCTCAAATAATATGATCATATGATAAAAGTACTCATAAATAAATAATAATAACTTTGGTTACACAATTCTTTTTAAATATATAAATATCAACTTGTCTCGGAAGCAAAGGTTTCCTCATCAGGATAAACAACATAATAAAAAATAATGACAAGTATAGACAAATGAAAAACATAGAAAATAATAATGTATGAATAGTTTCCTCATCAGGATAAACAACATAATAAAAAATAATGACAAGTATAGACAAATGAAAAACATAGAAAATAATAATGTATGAAGAGACAAATTACAAATTCTAAACAAAAATTAACAATAAGTGGTGAAGTAGATAAGTAATTCATGAAAAATAAAAAATTATTAATAAATAAATTTATTTTAGAAATCGAAAAAGAAATTATTTTTTTTAGTAACATAAATAAAATCAATGAAAATCACAAGGCGAATAAAATAAAATAATAAGAGTTATAATTATAAAATTTTATTCCAATCGTATTATAAATATAATTAATAATGTGAAAATAAATTTAAAAGAACTATTTAAAAAAGATTTTCAATAATATTTAATTGACTATTAACACTTTAACAGATTTCAAAAGTTATCTAATCGTAAACCAGTTGTATTCGTAATTAAGAAATTTAAGCCGTCAAAAGAATTTGTCTATACATGTCATTATTTTTAGTATACTGTTTATGCTGATGAGGAAACCTTTTCCTTCGAAACGTGTTGATATATATTTAAAAAAGTCGTATAAACAAATTTATTCTTACTAATTTATAAATAACGACGCCACAGAGTGACCACAAATGTTTTGAAGAAATTAATCAAAAGTATGCTACGTGGGAAAGCGTGAATTATAAATATGAATTGTTTTTAAACATTCACAGCATACCCAAAATGCATCCCTTTACGGATTAGAAAGAAACTCTTGACATGTATTGCATGCACTAGCCCTTTACCTCAAATGTGTGGACTATGTAATAAGATAGAGTGTTCTAATACAGACATTTTTGTCGATAATTCCTACAGTGTCAGACAAAACGTCCTGCTGTTACTTAAAATATCAAACAATTATCGGGTTAATTATACTATATTTCACTTGTGTCTCATGTTTCTGTTTGTATCGTGTATCATTTAGAGTTTTTGTAATTTTATGTTTTATGACTTGTATCCTTTGACTTAGTATTTGTAATAATATATTTTGTGTTCAATGACTAAGATTTGTAACCGGATCATTCTCACGTAAGGGAAAACAACTGTAAAAACTCAGTTTAAATAAATATATTAAATACTTGTATCTACCTCGAACACGTTTGGGAGGCAACAAGAATATAGTTTATTTATGTGTTTATTTATTTCTATCTAAACTGTATATATAATTTCAGTGGTATGTTATGAATAACTGGTGAATGTTTCATTCAAATTTGGCAATAAAAAGATTTCAAGATTGTTCACGAAAAATATTTTTTTCCTATAAGTCCGCTCAAATTTCATTACCTACCTTATACTTCTTTTGGCGTCCAGCTCTGAGATTTTTGAAATTGTTTTGCGGCTCTTACCAGTTCGAAGCCGGTAGTTATCTATGTTACCATGTGATAGACATTTATACAGTAAAGTTGACATACCAGCATACATAGCTATCTGTGCTGATACCAACCCTGGTGTATGGCAGTGAGGCATGGAACTGGCAGCGGAACGATGAAAGTAGACTGAATGCCGTAGAAATGAGATCTGTGTGGCGAATTTGTGGTAAAACAATGAATGATCGTGTGAAAAATGTTGAGATTCATAAATAATGCAAGGCTGATGTAAGCTAAATGAGTAATATTTAGAAAGGGAGGCTTAAATGGTTTGAGCATGTAGAGCAAATGAACGAGAAAGGAGAGTAAGGAGAATATATGACGCAAATGTTAATGGAAGAAGAAGCCGGGGATACCCAAGGAAGACATGGCACGATCAACTGAATCAAATACTTGAGTCGAGCCATGTCAGAAGTCATAATAACTGAAGAGAATGCATGAATGTGAATGAAGCAAGAAGTGTATGCCAAGATCGAGTTGTTTAGCGGTCCGTCCTTTCTACCTATCCCTTCAGTGAAATGGCTTGATGGTTAGTAAGTTAGTTATTTAAGTTGACAAACCTTTTTTTTTCAATACTTCAAGATCTTCTCTGTGACAGAAAAATATTACACTAATGCTCAGGTAAGACATGGAAGGAACACAACTTCAACTTTACACTTAAATACGACCGCTCACTGGAGTAGGGTTGGTCCTACTTAAAACTTGCACGACAGTTGGCGTCGCCGAGTGCTCGCACTCTATACTCCATACAGTATGAATATAGGTGCAGTGCACTATAGAATACAGTCTACGTCTCACAACAATCCGCCTAACCCTGTAGTAATTCGCCGAGTCGGAATGCATTTAGCCCGAAACAGCCGGGAAGTTTATCACGGCCGCGGAGTTTATCCCGGCAGACGTCGGGTATAATAAAGTACTCACTTAATTTCGGGCGATTACGGGGATGCACTTCTGGGCCCCTGCACCCTGTTATCATGAGAATTTCATACTTATCTCGTCGCTCGTACGCAATTAATCCAAATAGATGCAGATACGCAGATGGGTGAAAATCATTCGAATGTGTTGAGTTATAGAAGTATAGTTAAGTTTCTCAAGACATGAGATGTTTTGTAGAAGTTTCGTTTTATCCTATGTTTTATTAATTTGTGGAAATTTCACAATTTTTTACTTTTTTTATGTTTTTATTTTTTTATTGTGAATTCTGCACAATAGTTCCAACTGCTCCCAACGGTCTAGAGTCTAGATTATGGCATCCCCAAGTATGTTGTAAGGCTGAAGATAGCGGGGAGGGGAAAGAGATGGGAAAGAGGAAGGTGGGGAAGTACCGGGCTAGTCGGATTAGATCACCAAATATGGATAAAGCTATTTCAAGCAACATTTCATTTCTTAACGGTGGTATTTCACCAGGATCATACTGAGAGTGTCTTCCACTCTGAAACGTGGGTAAATATACCACATTATTTTTAAAGAATTACTTGTGAAACAACACAAACTAATTAAATAAAATGTACTTGTGCACATCGAGATTAGAAACCCCGACCTACGCAATCGCACTCGAGAGCCTTACCCCTCGACCAGGTTTCGTTGAAATTTTCATTATTTCAATGCTGACATTTTTTCAGTAAATACGTTTTTTTTTTGTTGCTGACAAAACCACGTGTGATTGTAACTGTTGTTTAGTATTTTCAAGTCGTTTAACAAGGAATTTATATTATTTTCAAGCCTTGCAAAGTACCATTGAAGTAATATTTTAAAAAATTGAATTCAATTTTCCAAAAAGCTAAGGATGCAAATTGTTTTCCTTTTCGTTTATACTTTGGAGACCATCACTTTACAATTAAAATATACTATATTTTCCAAGTGGCATAAATTTTACCATTTACAGGATTCTGTACGAGTATAAATATATGTTACATGATACATGTAGTACGCGAATAAAAGTAACATAATAAATATCATATGTTTTAGTTTATTTTACCTTAATGTACAATAGAGACAATAAGTTTAAAAAATTGATACATACTTGAAAGAATTTTTTACTGAACCCGACACCATTCGCTCATTCAAACACGTGAAAAACTACCCCCTAATGACTGCAATTACCCCTTCCATTAAATGAGAATTTCGTTGGAGGCACGTATTATTTACACTCGTATGGGGACAAAGCGGTTCGTAATTATTATCAGAAATTCGCTCGGTTCATTTTCATAAACTTGCAAAAAGATTAAGCACTTAACAAAATATCGGATTAAGAAAATAGTGGGATTTTTAAATGACATTATAATCTATATATTTTGATCTAATTTTTTTTATTTAACCTTCCCCTTACCAAGAGAGGTAGTAAAAAGATCTCAAATTACTACCCCCCCTGTGTTTTCTAAATAGAGGCCTTATGGTTTTAAGATATTTTTCGTATTCCTAGAAAACTTATAAACACATGATCTGTCATAAAAATAACTTAAAGTACCAGAAAGTGTATGAAAAATATGTTTTTGATTTGTAGGTTCATGTATTTTTTTTAAGAAAGATAAATATTCCCTGGTTACGAATAACCTGACAATATTTTAAAATCTCCTACTTTCTACCATCACAGTAAGCGGAAGATGTTGCTTGTGTTAATTGAGGACTTAGCCAGCCGAGGAATTGAACTCACGACGCCACTCACGGGTGAGACCCAAGCGCGATGCCAACTCAGCCACTGACCGATCTATATCATTCCGTATGATAAAAAAAAATATGTTTTTGCTTAAACAATTCAATCAGCAATGCAAAAGCATAAAACAGACACACTTAAAAATTCAATTACAACGTGGCAGAAAAGAATCGGAAAACTTCCTCAGTGAAATCATTGACTGATTGAAAAACAAACCAATCGCAGTGAAACTCGAAGAAAAAATTACACCGTCCCTGTTCCTAGGATCGATCAACCATCAACACCCTCAGAGGATCTGCCATCTCGTCTGCAGCTAATAGCCCAATAGAAAAATGCCTCGTCATACCTGCAGCGGTCAGCCACCAATAAGTAGACATTTGCACAAATAATGGAACGGAGATCTTTTTTTGTTAATAATAATCTTCTTTTGTTTTTATTGTTATTATTAGTCTTATTTTTGTCATTAATCTTTTTTGTTATTATTATTTTTTTTATATTATTGTTATTTTTAGTATCTTTTTATAATTATTGTTAGTGTTAGTCTTTTTTTTGTTATTCTTTTTATTCCAATTATTACTAGTTTGGTTACTCATTTAATAAATAAAATAAAATTTAATTAAAAAAATCGGTTTCATTCTTCCATTATTTAATCCAGCGATCTCCATGCATTCAAACTCAGTGAACGCAAGCAAAGAAAACGCTCATTTTGCTCGTATTTATTTCAAATGTAAACCGTATTATTTGGTTAAACAAGGTATTGTCTTGGAAATTGGATATGTTTTTATAATAAGTACCTACCTTCCTTCCATTCCGGTGTGCCTACTTTTATACAGGATTTCTACCTTCCTTCATGCTGGCAACATTTATTACTATTCGATAGAAATTGCTATTATGGGAAAAATATAAGATTAAAGATTGTCCTTTAGGAATGTAATTTTTATAATGGTTTTTTTTTGGAAACTACGTGTTTATACAAAAATCAGAATTCATATATTATCATGAAAACAAACGGGTGCGAATAAAAAATTATGTCGGTTAGGCGGCTCCCTCATGGGCTAGTAGGGAATCGACATAAGCCGGGTGATGCAAAAATACGTATACTGTTGTGCGATGTCTCAATGCATGCATTCGCATATGGGTCTGAAGATTTCAGTATTTTTGTAGTCATTAAATTGTCGGTATTGTAAATTTTTGTTTTTCCCTCACACATTTAGGATAGTCGTCGAGTGAATAAAGTGACGGCGAGGTTGTAGAATTTTACATTTATTCACAATGCTTTTGAACGTTATTGCTGAAAATAATAAACATATTCGTAAAAATGTATTAAACGCGATTTTTAACTAAAAGAATTGTTATTAATAAAAGGTTAATTAAATGTTCCTTAAGTGATATTGGTGGTGACGCGATAATATCGATAAGCTACTGAAACCTCGTACCGCTTGCTGTATACCCCCCCCCCCTTTCTTGAAAATCTTTCTTGAATCGAAAATCAATTTCTTTAACCTGCCTGGGGCCTATGAGTCGATAAGTTTGATGTAAATTGGCGACATCAGTTTTCTTTCAAATTGGCACAGATCTCTTCAGTGTGTCTAGCCCATGAAATGTGGGTGACCACACTTTCAACACACGTATGAATCGACACACTTTATGGTAGTATGAAAAAGAAAAACAAAAAATGCATGCCGGAAATCTATCTAAGCTATCCAGATTCTATTTTTTTTTTAAATATTATTATTAAGAAAAGATTAATTGAGTTAGGTTATCGAGCTTTTTTTTTGCACTTTTAACGACTTCTTATTGCTTCTAAAAAGTGTGCCGATTCATACGTGTTTTGATTTATCGTGGAACCGAAATTTTTTATACTAAAAAAGAGATCAATTTAATTTTATCCTCAATTTAATTACTTGTTTTTAAATATTATAAAAAACAGTATATTCGGTTAATTTCGAAGATCAAATACCGCCTTTTGTTCCCAGTTATTTAATTAAAGTCGTGCGATTAATATTTCGGTGCTTTCGTCGAAACCAATATCCCTCTTTGAAGTTCTCCACAAAGGGTACACGAAAGATTAAGGTATTTACATCATTATTGGTTACGTTTTAATCGGAAGGCTCTGGAATTTGTAGCAATTAAAAATCTATCTTTACCTTTGTGCCTCATGTCAAATACCTTCAAGGATAGGGAAAAGGTCGAAGGTTGACCTGTTTGTACTGCAAAAGCCAATCATTTGGGGGTCGATAGATTTTAAAGCATTTGTGCACAAGGTTACGCAGTTTACAATACCTAAGTAGTGTACTCTCGTCGCAAGCAACTTGTCGCGTACAGTCTTAGAGTAACAATATACCTGTTAATCTAAGCGTACAGTCCATACACAACATTATTGAAAGCTCTAGACTCGCATTGCCACCAAAAATATTAAAAAAAAATAAAACAATAACTTTGTTTACGTCACTTTTATTCGTTATATACTTTTGCCAACCGGGTATCGCTACTACCGTAGCTTCGTCAGGGCAGTATAATATTGCCCGGACGAAGCTTAGAATTATAATGTCTTAAATTATAATTTCACATCGCCAAGTTACCGCTTCATATGAAAAAAAAAATTGTTTATTTATATTTATCACGATAAAACATAATAAGGAACTCCAGTGAAAAATATAATGGCTTTAAAAATATGTATTAATAATATAATATGATATATCTTTTATTATATATAATTATACGTAGTATTTATAAATCGTTATTTAAAAGTGAATAAAAAATCAGCTCATCAAAACATCGTGTTATGTTGGTACCCATTGCATTTGGAACATCTGACGTCGGGTGAGCATTCTGTTTTTAGATTAGTATGAAAAAAAATCGATTTTGTTTTGCATTTTAAATATGTATTTTTTAGTTTTGGCAAAAATTTTAACTTAATTTGTGTGATTTAAAGCTTGTTAATTGTTATTCCATATAAACAACTATTATTCATTAAAGTAATTAGGGTATTCGTGATCAAACCAATTATCAAAACAGATGTTATGATAATATTAATGCTCAATACTATTATTAAGTTAAAGTTTCTAAAAGGGTACATAATTTTATTGCTCATGTTCAGTTATGGTTAATCATGAATAGAATATAGAATTGTGTGTATGGTAAAGCTCGTACTTGTTTTGACATTTGACATTCTATCCTCAAATCTGATCAAAACCGATCGGCTATAGAGTGTTTTGACGACCTTTGAAAGATTGAAACGTTGAAAATTATTTTAACCATAAAAACTAACTTTAGAATATACTGGTATTTAAGTTTGAACGTCATTATTGGTGCAAAAAAAATAGACTAGAGTTCCTTTATTGTAAAGAACAGAAGAGGACAGGTACGCGTTAAATATTATTTAAAGCTATTAGAAGTGCAACAATATCAATAATATATTTTTTATTCAATATTGATGGATATTATCCTCATCGTCATTTAAATGTGCAAATTGTGTTCAATTTTTGTTTTTAGGTAGGTAACAGAAAATCTAGTAAAGTAATTTAATTAATTAATTTAAATACTGGGTTTGAATGTGTTAACGTGGGTACCAAGTCGCAGATAAAGTAGTGGGGGAAGGGGCAGGACATACGCGCTCACAGGTCGATCTTTAAATGAACAGAGTTTGGAGTGTGTTATAGTGGGGCAAAGGCATGAGTATGTTAAGTTTATTTTTATGGTTCGTTTTTCTTAAGGCAAGCACAGATTTTCAGCCTCTATGGACTATACGCCACGGATGTACAACAATCTGATATGAATTACCGGATAATTCCCATTCATCATCTTCCACTGAACAACTAATGAAAAACATATCCTTTAAAGCCTTACTTTAGTGGCAATACTTCGTATAACAATCATAAGAAGAAAGGAAACATAACACTGAAATATTCGTATTTTCAAATCGGTTTTAGGTCACAGTTACAAAACAGTTCCCTCGTCTTGAATATTCTCCCATCAAGACGAATCCTTATTTCTGGAAATGTATCTTCTCCAAACCACGTCAAAACGAACCCTCATTACTGGAGATGGATCTCGTTTGTCGTTAACCCAAGTTCTATAAGTACATATACTGAGAATCAGGTTCCATTGGATCCTTGTTGATTACTGAATTCATTGTGCGGACGAGACTTTACGATGGTTAGAAGGATTGTTTAGTAAGAAGGATTCATTCAAATTGTGTTTCTACAATAATGACAGAGTATATTCGATTAAAATCTATACTTAGAGTTGAATTAAATTTATTTCGTTGCTAAATGAAACATTATTAAATAACCATTGAAGAAAGTTTCCTTTTGTCAAAAAAGACGACTTCCGTGGTTACGATCCTTGGCCACGTATCCGGAGGTTGCGAGTTCAAATCACGGCGTGTGCAAGTGAATTTTATTTGATTAATTTGTTTCAGTTATAATGAATTAATTTAAAGTGATATGTTTGCACCACGTTCCAGAGTGGTAGATACTTTCAGTATCACCCTGGTGAAAGACGACTACTCAGAATTGAAAAGTAACTTGAAATAGTTTTAGCCATGTTTGGTGACCATATCTGAATAGCCAGGTGCTTTTCCACCTTCGTTCCCCTCCCCATTACATTCAGCCTCGCCAACATACCCCAATTTGGAATACCATAATCTCACTGGCTCCATCATACGGTTGGGAGTAGCTGGGACTCTTGTGCGGTACTCGCGTTTTTTTTCTGAGTTGTCTATACTCTCAGTATCGTTCTGGTGAAAAACTACATTTCAGAATCGAAACGTTGCTTGAAACAACTTTAGCTGTGTTTGGTGGACTCTCACGAGGCGTCACTGAGAGTTTTTTTAAGATGGTAAATATAACATTATTAAATAATATGCAATACTTGGAAAACCCATGTAATTTAATTATTTACACAGGTTCTTAAAACAGCTAGCAATTCTTAAAAAACGACATAAATTCTGTTATTTACGTAATCAATAGGATTTTATGCTTTCGTCATAAAACAAACATCAGAGTGGGTTTCGGGTCCGGAGTGCATCATAGAAGTTATATTTTATGAGGCAATGAATAATTCACGAGATTGGTATTAAACTGTGATGCTGATGTTTTTTAGATTGGCCTGAGAGACTCCGGACAAGAAAATAATTACATAAATGGGAGAAAGAAATTATGTAGGACGGCATTATGTTTTTATAGCAAATATACGTTTCCTAGGACCCGAATCGTGAAAACGGCCGCTCTCCTAATAATAATAATAATCGGACGATTTCTATAGAGCCGTTTTTGTGAAAAATCACCTCATGCGACAAATGTCATGTAAAAATTCATATGCATTCATTTCTTCAATAAATTTAAAATCACTATTTGGATTCCTTTATAAACAAAAATTATGGGAAATATTTTGTTCAATGAACTATTTAATACATAAATATCAGTATGTGTCGGAAGCTATGCAGTACCATCAACAGGAAAATACGGAATACTAAATTCTAAAGTGGTGATTAAAAGTAATTTTTAATTTATATTTTTATGTATTTATTTACTGTATAATATACGCCCTATATGGGCTTTTACATATAAAGTTAGTTATTAGTAGGACAGGTGCAAAACACATCACAGTAGGTTCAAAGATAATAAATCGAACAAATACAGAAATAACATAGTGTAAGTACCATTCTAAGTAATAAGTTCAGAAGCGAAAAATCGAAACATACCTCACATGCACTGTTACTTATACTCTAGACATATGTATTAATAATTATACAGGATGTATGCAATAATCGTTTCATATTCCTGATGATGAAAGAATTGCTCTCTAAACATATCTACATGTTCATTTATCAATGTATATTTATAAAGTGGTGAATACTAAATATATTTTTTAATTCATTTATTAATAATAACGTCACAAAGTGCATACCAATCGTTTGAAGATATTATAATATATAGACCTCCGATTTATTTAAAATATCAACTTTATCCTTGATATTTAAAATACAATTTTTTTTTATTAGTTTTAAAAGCTTATTGGATAGTATTTGGGATGTTTTTTTATTACTAAATTTATGTATTCAATGGTGTTTAAGCAAAATATTTCCAAATCATTTTATTTAATATGAATTCATTTGGCGTGTCTACCGACAATAGTGATAATGATACTAACACATTGAAACACCATCCATTTAAGGGGACGTTCGTATGAGTATTTCGTCATGAGTATGACCGAAATTTTCTTAATGATGTTAGTGCAAAATACACATTCACATAAATTTAGCGAAGAGAGGACGATAAAGTTTTAACGTTTTCGGTTGTTTTAAGTAAAGCGTCGAAACGTGCTTCAAATGGGAGAAGCTTTAAGTAGTATACGCAAAACATCTATATCCAACAAAAATACGTGTCCTTTGAGCTTCTAACGGGATATTCCCATGAAGGGTACTAAAACTAATACTTCAAAGATAATAATAATAATGATAATGTTTTATTATCTTCTTTTTTTATAACAAAATAACAAATAATGATATACTCACTTGGTATTCCCGTGCTGAGGATTTCATTTACAAAATATTAAGTTACATTATATTAAATTGATGTGCTTGATGAAAAAAAAATTCTTAGGTGAAGTGTTTTAAATGCAGTTGAGTGGTTTCGATGTTAGTCTGTATTTGGTGTTAATATGTTTTCTATTTCAAATCTTCCTATGTAACGTATCCAGTGTTTTATTTGATTTTTAAATTTATTATGGTTGTTGTTATTTTTAAAGGATAGTGAGATTTTCTTGTAGAGTTTAGTACCATAGTATAAAAAGTTTTTTTGTCCAAATTTTGTGTTTGTGGTTCCTTGCTCTATGTGTTTTTGACGCTGAGATCTCGTGTTTCTAATATGTGTGTTTGTTGTTATCTCTTGTTTTTTTTTGTATTTATGAATGCAAAGGAGTATTGTTTTAGAGTATAATTGTTTTATTGCCATAATTTAAAGACTGTTAAAGATTTCGACAGTGTTAGTTCTTGCAGAGACTTAGCGTATATAAACTAGAAAAAAATTTCACGTTACATATAACATGTAGTAACCTATTTTAAATGTATCTATAAACATAATTTCAAAGTTCATTTGTTTCTCTCTTTTTTTCTCTTACACTTCAATGAATAAGGTCTCCCATGATGTTTTGATAACATCTAATGGCAATTCACTTAGGTTTACAAGAAAACTTATTGTGTTGATTTTTGAAAGGTTATATTAGAAAACTTCTGCGTAGGTCGCAGTAATGATTTTCCGCCTACATAAATATCTGTTTGATAATCCGTGTAATCCCTCAATATCCGCGGTTTTATTGTAATATACAGTTTCACTTATCCCCGCTCAATAGGTAGCTAAGTAAATACGAATATCAAACGGCATAAGCTCACAGAGCTCATTGATAGCATAACCAACAGGTTTCCTCTCAGTTTATGAATACTAAACTAATCGCAAACACAATATAAATAATAGGTGTACTTTTTTATGTATTATTTCCTTTTGTGATACTGTTGTGTTAATCTTCTATGTTCCGCCCATACGTTTCGGTTGGAACCAATCTTAAAAACTGCAACGAAATAAAATATTGGGGGCATGTCATCACTGATGACCTAATTGATAAAAATCACATAGAACGCCAAAGAAGAGTACTGAATGTGCGAGCCAACATGCTCGCCAGGAGATTCAACAGGTGCAGTCCTCCGGTGAAGAAGCAACTATTCCATACATACTGCATGAGCTTTTACGGTAGCAAACTATGGAAAAGGTACACACAAGGCATCATGAACACGCTTCGAATACAGTATAACCACGCATACAGGGGTGCTGTTTCCCTTGGCGATACAACGCCAGGCAGATGTTCGCAGAGGGAAGGGTGCATGGATTCGCTGCTTTGATGCGCCACAGATAGCCGGAACAAGTCAGCGCTACCAGAAATTGTAAAACACTCTTGTCCAGGCTGTCGCCCAGTGGCAGAGCGCCTACACCATAGATGGAGAATTTACCTCAATCCACCGTAATACAATGTTCACCTTTTTGTTTTTAAGTTTTATTTATTTAATATTCTATTTCCATACCATGTAATTTATTTAGATGTATTTTTTTACATTGCAGAGAGAGTATTGCACTCATAGCTATTATAGTATGTTTCAAGAATTTATTTTTAATGTGTTTTTATCTCTATCATAAGTTAACTGTAAGAAATAGAGTTATCCTACAAGTTAAACCGTTTGTACATACATTTATTTTTCATATACAGTAATTAAATTTGAGATTGGCGTTCTACAGAAATGCAATTGGAAACCATTTAACCATTTGAAAAAGTGCGGAAATACGTATAAAGAAAGATGAGACAATGCTTTAGAACAAGACTCTTCCCTACGTTAACCTTTCATTAATATAGCATTAAAGGTTCATAAAAGTTTTGCTACATATTTACAGGATTTTATAACATAATACATGTATGATTATTAATTGTTAATGTACGTGTACAGAGGCAAAAAATTATTTCCGGATTGCTGGCGATGAAATAATATATATATATGTAATGTATAATGAAAATTTTAAAAATATATGTATTTCTTTCTATATCAACGTACCATTGTTCAATTACACAAAAAACGCAGCACAAAATGAGATAAATAAGAGTTACATAAAAAGAACACCACATACATAATGTATGAATGAAGCAATGACAAAAAATAGGTCAAAAATATACATTTGAGAGAACATTCAAGTCAAAGCCTGAACAATGATATTATGCATATTATTAGATATTCTCCGGAGTTCATTTTCGTAAAGCCTGAAAAAAAATAATCATTTAGACTGTTACCAAAAATGTCAATGCCCTGGCTTGAGTTAACAAGTCTCGACATTCTGTACAGTGGAGAATGGCCTTCATGATAGATAGATAGATGGTATATTTACATTAACATTCTATAACTTTTTGTTTGCGCCAATCCCCCGTTAATGGAGTTTCCTCCATTCACCCTCAAAAGTTGTCCAAAGAAGCGAAGTTAGCAGTCTACAATGGAGTGCTGAAACCAACCCTAATGTATGGCAGTGTGGCATGGAACTGGCAGAGGAGGGATGAAAGTAGACTAAATGCTGTAGAAATGAAATCTCTGAGAAGAATGTGTGGTAAAACCATGTATGATCGTGTGAAAAATGTTGAGATTCGTAAAGAATGCAATGCTAATATAAGCGTAGTGAGCAGGATTAAGAAAGGGACGCTTAAATGGTTTGGGCTTGTAGAGCGAATGAACGAAGAAAAGAGTGTAAGGAGAATATATGACGTGAATATAAATGGAAGAAGAAGCCGGGGGCGACCGAGGAAGACATGGCACGATCAAGTGAATCAAATACTTGAGTCGGGCCATGTTAGAAGTCGGAATAACAGAAGAGAATGTATGAGACGTTGTATGAAAGTGAATGAAGCAAGAAGTGTATGCCAAGATCGAGTTGTTTGGCGGTCCGTCCTCTCTGCCTACCCCTGCGGGGAAACGGCGTGATGGTTAGTTAAACATTCTATAACATTTTCATATTTTCTTCATTATATTTTTGATATTAGTAAGTTCCACAAATAATATTTTATTAGTGGAATTAATTGATAAAGTTGTTCCCTACTTGCTACGATAGCTCGGGGCGCGTTATAGCAAGTAGTCCATTTCGTTTCAAAATAATCTATTTAAGAAAAAACATAATAACATACGTGTAGTACACTTTACATGATTTAATATTTTTAAAAAAGTAATTTAAAGATACAGATATGTTCAAAAAGAAAAATTATTTTGTAGTAAAATTAAAAATAAATATACTCATTACAGTCCTATTACAGTAAAATACAAAAACAACAACAATAAATAAAATACTTCTCATCCTGGTATGGATATATTTACTAAACCTTTAATTAAAAAAAATAGATCATTCAGTTTGGATGGGTATTTTGGCCTCCAATCCAAAATTCAGTTTTGTATGAAACAGGCACCGCAGCCGTTCCCCTTAGGCTGCGCTGCCTGTTTCATACATAACTTAATTTTGGATTTGAGGATTTGATTTGCTTAAACGCCGAAATAGCTGTCACAATAATAAAAACTAAAAATACTTGCAGAACTTAATAATAACATTATTAAATTTGATTTGCATTAAAAAAAATTTTTAAATGCTGCTGTTTTGATCACGAAATATTTTTTTGTTTATTTCTACAGTTTCCAAGTCGTCCAAATTGTCCAAGTAATACAAAAAAAAACATTAAAATAATTTTACGAATTTAATGATGGTATATTTTGGCTTCCAGACTTATTCACGGTTTCGCTACCCGCGCCGTATTTCCCGAGGACTTTGAACAATAACTGATTAAATGTATTTTGTTTTATTAAGATTACATGTTAAAGCTGAAATATTAGTAGATACTTCATTCTTTCTGAATTATCTCGCGGAGGCACGCGGTTAGGCAAGAGTTTATTTGCATAGATGGCATTATCCTCTTTCAGATTAAATAACACATTATCATAATTACACCATTAGCTAACTTCAGTTATGATCCTGATGATATTTTCTGCATTGTTTGATATTAATTAAAGCGAACGTATTCACAAGAAATTATTTCAGAAGCTTATTTATTGTGCAAACACTTCTAGATGGGATTTTGTATAAACTCATCATGGAATATAAATAGGAAAACGGTATACTCCCGACGCACTTTCCCCACAATTCCATGAAATTTCTGCTTCTTGTGATACATATTTACTGGAACTTATAACATTACTGGAATTCCATTTTTTTTTAAATGCTAGCTGATGGTGGACGGGATTTTTATTTTATTTTTAATATTGGCGTATCAGACTATTCGTCGGAGATAATTATTTATCGATTAAGAACCAACTAAACTATGAACTTAACATTAACAATGTAGCTATTTGGCTTAAAAGTAATAATTAATATTAAATCTAAGCAAAACCAAATTTAGGAATATCGGAAATGAAAGAACAGTAGATTCTCCTTTGATAATGATGAATGGAGAAATTTTGAAGGAAGTATCCGAAATGAAATGTTTGAGAGTTTTTTTATTCCAGATTGACTCTATATCTAAATGCAATATAGTTTGTGAGCCAAAAATGTCTCACTACTCGGAAGGAAGACATCAGTGCAGAATCTTGTAAAACTATATACAACGCCATCATTGTTCCTGATATTAACTATTGTAGCAATATTTTATTCTAGTCAAAAGAGGAGAATTTTAGAAAACTGAGAGATTTTAAGATTCTTTTTTATTTTATTAATCTAATTATTCTTAAATTTAAACATAAAAATAAAAACATTACCCACTCATCTCACTAGGACAACCCTGTGTTGAGATGAGTGGCTTTACAATTTAATAATAATCAGTAAATAGTAATAAGTAAATAGTAGTAAATAAGTAATAAGAATTAAATACCAATAATTAAATAATAATAATAAGTAAATAATAATCATTAAATAGTAAAAAGCATACAACAATACACAAGTAAATATTAGTAAGTAAATAGTAATAAGTACACAATAATAAAAATAGGTAAATAATAATAAGTTTAAAAAAATGTAAATAGTAATAAGTAAATAATATGTAGGTAAAAAAATAAAATTATAAGTAAATAGTAATTAATATTTATTTCATATCACATACATCACGCAAACGTGGTTTAAGAGGGGAAATTGCCTTTACAATTCTTGGAAGCATTATCGTTCTTGGAATATTAAAATGCATAACTCGTAAAATACCCGCATGGGATACGGAAGTAGGTTTATGGGTTATAAACGCTTAAAATTAATGAGACGCTTGATTAAAAATACTGAAAGCTCACACCACGCATTTATCTACCAACTCGCTAATGGAACGGCAATAGAAATTGCTTCGTTGGAGTGTAATTTTCATTATAACGTTAGCATATTTCCATGAAAAAAACACTAAACATACATAGGATATGTTTAATAATTTCATATGAAGCGGTAACTTTGTAATGAGACGTATTGATTTTAAAATAAAACAATAATTTATTTTTATTTTTTGTACTTCTTTCCGAACGGGTAAGAAGTACAAAAAAAGAACACTACAATAGTACTACCCGGTTAGCAAAAAGTATAAAAAAATAAAAGTGATGTAAGCAAAGTTTTTTTTTATTTATTTAAAAATTATATCATATACAACTAATGAGATTTTTAAATAAATCGGGGGTTCATACATTAAATTTGTAACGATTGCAACTTTCTTAACACAGGAAAAACATCAAGAAATTTTAATATTAGAATTAAGAGTTGATATCACCACATATGACGGGGTTTGCCCGATACTCACATTTTAATTAATTTCGACGACTTCGTGAGTACAGTATCTTTTTTTTCAAAAGGAAACACACCGGATGCATGTTATTTATATTTTAGGTTAATAAAAATAGTACCTTACTATTATTTTTTTTTACGTTAAACGTTTTTAAAAATTTTAAAGACGTTTTTCAACTATAACATTAGCGGTAACGATGCAATTTTATTTTTTTTAAAGATGAATTAGTAACTTCCCGAGATACCACCGTGCAAACATCTGAGATTTAAGGAATATATTCATCAGAATTAATTAAAATACACACCTCAGAAAAAATCGTTTTCTATAACCGCCAAAGCAATATCGACCCTACGCACTTCGAATAGACGGCGGGCGCGCCGATGTTTTAATACGTGTCTTCGTCAAATATGTCATTTAAATCTTTAGTTACCGTTCAACATTCGACGAGACAAGACTTATTACAGCCCGCCGCTACGGCAACTTATTTCCTCACATATTTTGTTTATTCATACGAATACTTGAATTCTAGTATTGAAATCTTCTGTTTTTTTTATACTAGACTTCTTCTACGGGTAAGTAAAGGTATTATTTAATTTTTCCGCAACTTAATAGAACATGTTATTTTCTAGTATAAATTTATATTTTAAAATCGCACAGTGTGTCATTTTAAATGAAATACGGACGAAGAAATAAATATTTCATTTTTACTGTTTTAAAGTAAATGTTCTAGAACTCTACTGTCAATTCCTAATATATTTAATATTCATTATTGACATAATTTTAATTATTACAAAAAAATATCAACTGTGCAATTTTTTTAATGTCTGTGAAGGTATTATTTCGGAATGTGAAACAGCTGACACGCGTAAAAACTATTTTTATGGAGAACTTTTTTGTATTTTTTTTGTTAAATTAACGTAATTATAAATATAAATATTAATTATTTATACATGATCTCCAGAAATTATTCGTACAAGAGGAAAAATTGCTAAATCTAGTAGTCGTTTTAGAGAAACTTGAGTCCGAAGTAGAATTTTATATTTGATAGATACTCTCAGTATCATCCTGGCAAAATACCATTCATAATCAAAACGTTTCTTGAACTGGCTTTAGCTATGTTTGGTGACTAGATCTGAATAGCCAAGTGCTTTTCAAACCTCCTCTTCCCCATTCCCCTCCCTTCCCCACTTCCTTTACTACGAAACATACCCTGAATGGGAATGATATCGTCCCACTGTCTCAGGACAGTTGGTGCATTGACATGAAAAAAAACCCGTGGCTTGTTATTTAACTTAGTTTTATCAAAAATGCAAGTTGCTGTTATAATTTCTTTAATACTGAATGGGAATGATATCGTTACACTGTCTCAGGACAGTTGGTGCATTGACATGAAAAAAAACCCGTGGCTTGTTATTTAACTTAGTTTTATCAAAAATGCAAGTTGCTGTTATAATTTCTTTAATACTGTCACTACTAATTTCACAGTGAAAATAAATCATTCCGCTGAGGCGAAAATGACTTTAAAATTTACAAATTAAAGTGAACCTCAGGGCTAATCTATAAGTATTTGTTTCAGCTAAAATGGGAAATAAGAGGACCAAACGAATTGTATCCCGAAAAAAATTATATCTCCAAGGAAAACGCTTATGGAATGGAATAGGCACATAATAAATACATACCTAAAAGTAAATGTTTGGGCTCCATTATCCTTAGAACAAAATGGGACAATATCAGCTTAAATAATTTTATGTATAAATATATCGGGGTTTATTAGGATGTATCCTACAGACTTAACCAGCGATTCGGGCGATTAACCAGCGGAACGACCTATATAATTGACGTGAAAATCGTTTGATTTTGAGTTTTTATTGGCCTCGAAAATTCCACTCAAAAATGAATCACCAAAGGAAGGATGTGTGATTTGTGAATATTTGGGAACTCTTATATGCTGCAGATGATTTAATTTTTCCACTGTAGGTACCATGAGTTTCCAGACACCATGTAAATTATATTATTACCTAACCAATGCTAACAATAAACATAATTTTCATAAACGCAGTTAAATATCATAAAGATTTTTTTTTTATTTGTCCAAAAAAATTGTGATGTGTCACACTGTGCAATAATTTTAAACTGCAGACGAAACGTGCGTCGTGAAACACGAATTATTGCGCCCGCTAACTCCTCCCATCGGTCATTAGGAACGCCCTTAACCAATTTTAATTTAGGATATTGTTTCGTCTTAAGGAACACCTAAGGTGTTTAAGTGGTGATAATTATTCTGAATTTGCAAACCATATTTTGGAAACAAATCATTATTTTGATATAAATAAAGGTTTACAATATTTGCATACATACAATCGGTTTACAATTAGACAAATTTGTAATTTCAGAAATTAGAAAAAGTGTTAATAGTCAATTAAATATAATTAATAATCTTTTTTTTTTAAATCTCTAGAATTTATTTTCATATTAAAAAATATTTTTTTACTTCTAATATAAACTTCTTATTCAATGTTTCATAATATTCATTATTAAAATATTTGATTAATTAATTAATTACGTACATTAAACAATTTTTGTTTATGTGTACAATTTGTCTATTCTCGCATTATTGTGTTCTATGTTTATCATTTGTCTATACTTGACATGACTATTTTTTAGTATTCTATATATTCTCATGATGATAGCTTCGCTTTCGAAACATGTTGATATGTATATATTAATAAAGTGGTCATTACAAAGCCCTTCTTAATTCATTCATTAATAATGATGCCACAAAGTTTAAAAAAAAAAGCCACCGATTTTTGAAGAAATTATATACTCGTATCATATACCTTTGGAAATTACATGAGGGTAGGTTGTTTGAAAATTCCGATCATATTAGCGATTAAATTTAATGAAATAAATAAATTAACAAAGTAGCTTTATTTAGCATCAATAGCTCAATTGGTAGAGACTTTTGTCCCGGTACAACTAGAGTCCCAATTGGAACTGTTATCTTTTTATTTACCGTGTCTTTTATCTGTTTCATATTTTCATTAAAAGTTGTCGATATTATGGGCATCAATGATTAAAAAAATAAAGTATTTTTAACCTCGGCTTTACTTTCAGGCTCATTAAACGAATGCATTCATCGAATTTTTCAGCATATTGTCTGTTTTATGTACTAATATATATATATTAAATAAAGCAATTATAATATGAACAGTCAAACTTAGAAGCATCTCATGTCAAAAGTTATGCGTGAAATGAATCCGCAAACTCTCAAAAAAAAGTCAAATGCGTAGACCACTAACTTTCTGAGGTATAACAAAGAAAAAACCCCACTAGGCAACGTATTCATGTCACTAGATCGAATCAAAATGACATAAAAGTCAAATGCGTAGACCACTAACTTTCTGAGGTATAACAAAGAAAAAACCCCACTAGGCAACGTATTCATGTCACTAGATCGAATCAAAATGACATAAAAGTCAAATGCGTAGACCACTAACTTTCTGAGGTATAACAAAGAAAAAACCCCACTAGGCAACGTATTCATGTCACTAGATCGAATCAAAATGACATAAAAGTCAAATGCGTAGACCACTAACTTTCTGAGGTATAACAAAGAAAAAACCCCACTAGGCAACGTATTCATGTCACTAGATCGAATCAAAATGACATAAAAAACGTTCCATTTTACAAAACCACTTTCGGACGAAGAAACTACATATGTTTGAAACAAAACATCATAAGATCCTTGGATATAAAACGAATTTAAAATATTACAAAAAAATTCTGGTGGAATCTTGTAGTCGTGATAAAAAGGTAGCAGCCAAAAACATGTGGGAATTAATTGAAAAAGACATTGATAGTTCTTAAAAATCGAAATGTGATGCGATAAAAATGACGGGACTGATTGGGGTAGTTATAGCTCCGTGGATTAGAGCGCAAAGTATCTCATTGACCGCGAGGTCCTGGGATCGAGTCCCAGCTGCTAGCGTTACTTTTTTTATTTTCTGTGTCTTTTGTATTTCATGTTTCATTTTGAGATTTGTTAATATTATCTTTAATGATTGAAAAATTTCTATATTAACGGTAAAATAATTTAACAACAAGATGAGACTCATGTTCCTTTACAGTGTGGAAACACGGAACCTCAGAGCCGGCGAAAGGAAGGGAACAGACGCTATCGAAATGTGGCGCTGGGGGGAAATTCTCTTCATGAACAGCCAGTCGCATAAATAAGTTAATTCTGGAAGAGCTTGGCGTCAAATGTCTGCCTATAGCATATCCTAAGATTCTTTGGACGTGTCGATTGCCAAACCGAGAACTGCAACCTGGAAAAGTTCATAGTCACTGGCAAAGTTGAAGGCAGGAGAAGTAGAGAAAGGTTATCAATGCGTTGGAGTGACCAAATCTCGCAGGTGTCCGAAACGTCAGTGTCTGCAGCTCTCCACGCAGCGCATTACCGAGCGGGGTGGAAGAGCCTTGTACATTAGGGAGATTGGAGTGGGGGTCACGATCCTCGGCAAAGAGAAAGCGACTAAAGAAGAAGTTCTCGGAAGACTTAACCTGAGGATCGCTTAAATACGTGTCACTATTTTTTATCTTGTTCGCTCAATTCTAATAGAACAATATACTCACAGCAAACGCGTGGGAAGCTTTCTACTCAACTACAGCCATCTGCCATCTGCCATCCAGTTTTATACATTCATAGGCTTTCCTAAAATGTCACAGGTTCGACGATTCTTGGCGGCTCTTATCTTATCTGTGGTAAATCAGCAGTCGTCAGACCATTTCTTGTTTTGTTCTTCAACCACTCCTTCAGAAAATTCTTGTATTTTTTCTGTCATTAGTTATGTTACAAAATCATTCCAATTTGGGTGGATAGATTCTGATATTTGACGGTCTCCGTAGCTGAGTGGTGACGATTCTTGGCTACGAATCCGTTAATCCCGGCGTGCACAAGTAAATTTTATTGATTAAATTATTAATTGATAAACTAAAGTTTTTAAGACAAGATTTATGTGCATAGCGCAAAGGGTAACAATTATTTTTTTAGAAACAATAATTATTAGCCTGAAACACTCATCCAAATTGAAAAAACCTTCCGAGAAAAGATAAATGTCGCCGACAGGACTGCTCTACCGTTGAGCTACGTCGGCTTATCGCAAACCCGCCAAGTTAATCAATATATACTAGTGTTTCATTCAATAATAAGGGTTTGCGATAAGCCGACGTAGCTCAACGGTAGAGCATCTGACCAGCAATCAGAAGGGTGCAGGTTCGAGTCCTGTCAGCGACATTTATTTTTTCTCGGAAGGTTTTTTCAATTTGGATGAGTGTTTCAGGCTAATAATTATTGTTTATAAAAAAATAATGATTAAATTATGTTATATCATAATTTACACATTTAAAAAAAAAGTATATTTGCGTCAGTATTGCCCTGGTGAAAGACCACCATTCAGAATCTAAACGTTGCTTGAAACGGCTTTAGCCGTGTTTGGTGACCGGCTCTGAAGAGCCAGGTACTTTCCCACCTTCCTCTCCAGCCTCACAAAATACCCCAATTATTATATACCCATAGCCTCAGCCGGGACTATTGTGTGGTATCTCATAAAAAAAACCAGAACTTCACAGTTTTGTTGAAATTGATTTTATAATAGAAGGAAGGATTATTTTCTTCTCGCCAGGAGATCCACCAAGTATGATTTTTTCAATAGAAGTAGCTACTTAACTAGGTCACACGATGTCTGATGTAAAAAATAGTGAAAATGTTACCTCCCAATTTGATCCTTTTTATATCGATGATCTTTATTCTCTGCAGTTAAGTTATATGCGTAATTAATACGTTAACATTATTCAAATTAATCGCAGCCGGTCGGGCTGGAGATTTATGGACAAATCACCAAACCGCATTCACACCTGGCTCCGTGATCAGCTTATTAATTTGCACCTATCTAATTTAGACGAAAATAATTGTAACGTTTGCGAACATTTGGTAGTTTTGTTTTTAAATTGGGTAGACACAGTGAAGTTGAATGTCTGCGAATAAAGACCGACAATCTGCATTGTCCGCAAATACTAGAAATGTAGAATATGGCACTTTATAGAGTACTTTCTTAAAGTTGTTTTTTTTTCATTTCGTACAATTTCTTATAATGTTTGTGTTCATCGAGTGTTCAGCTAAATATGAAGCAGATTGATTTTGATGCCTTCTCGCACTTTTTTTACCTAAGTATTTGTATAGGGTGGTAACGTTTTTTTTTCAGAATAGGCTACCTGCGATAGCAAATGCAAAGCGCCCTTAAGCTGATTGAATCACAAAACGGTGCCATATAAAGAAAGCTGACTATTTATTTTTATTGTTATGGGTTGTTGATAAATCGAACCCTTTTCTTAACGTATATCAGGAATCATAACTAACTTAAAAATGGGCCTAAACATCATTTTGTAATCTGCTAACTCAGGCAATACTACAAATGATTTATATGTAAATTCTACACCGGTAGTTAGGAAAATGTATGAGGTTTCAACATATAATTCCGTATAGAATTTGTAGATAAATTATTCGTCGTATTTCTTGCGTTGGCAAACTAAAAAGTGTATATTTTTATTTGGATTTTTATAAAATGATTTTTTTTTATTAAATTACCAGTTTTACTTTGCCGAGTTACTCCAAAGCAGAAAGTCTGGTTTCAGTAACAATAAAATATCTCCAACAATGAGTTCTGGCGTTATTAAAATAGTTTAGTTTGTAAACATATCGTCGCTGCATTTATAATATAGCTTATGTGCCGTTTCGTACATTCTGAGATGATCGAAAAATTTGCTTTAAAAAATAATTGCAGACTAGATTTGCTAAAAATATTTTTTACAATTATTAGGCAGGCTTTCCTGCTTAACAAATCTATTCTTTTTACTCGATCATCTCAGAATGTACGAAACGGCACATTAGCTATATTATATATGCAGCGACGATATTAAGGATTTGTTAATATTAACTTTTTCAATGATATTTGGGAAGTATGTTTACGAGAGATGAAAAGACTGATAGGGATATTTAAAGAAGGGTGAATGCAGGAAACTCCATTAACGGAGGACTGAACGCGGTTGGCGCAAACGAAAAGTTGTCCAAGGAAGCGAACCAACTTTGATTTATGGCAGTGAGGCATGGAACTGGCAGAAGAAGGATGAAAGTAGACTGAATGCTGTAGAAATGAGATCTCTGAGACGAATGTGTGGTAAAATAATTGATTGAAAGATTGAAATCAATGATTGAGTGAAAAATGTTGAGATTCGTAAAAAATGCAAGGCTGATGTAAGCGTAGTGAGCAAGATTAAGAACGGGACGCTTAGATGGTTTGGGCAAGTAGAGCGAATGGACGAAGAGAGGAGTGTAAGGAGAATATATGTAAATGCGAATGGAACAATAATGAGGAACACATGGCACGATCAAGTGAATCAAATACTCGAGCCGGGCCATGTCAGAAGTCGGAATAACAGAAGAGAATGTATGAGGCGTTGTATGAATGTGAATGAAGCAAGAAGTGTATGCCAAGATCGAGTTGTTTGGCGGTCCGTCCTCTCTGCCTACCCCTGCGGGAAAACGGCGTGATGGTTAGTTAGTTAGTCTTCAATGATTAAATATTACAATGGGGTTTATAAGCTTCAATAAATTATTAAAATAAATTGAACATTCTTTCTAGACTAGTAGATAAGTCAATAGATGTGACACTATATATATTGAAATTATATTCGGGTAGACCTTTGTAATCATCATACAGACAGCTGCCAATAATATGGGAGTTTATGGAGGATTATAATGATAAGTCTTGAAGTTGAGGTATGATATCGACGAAGATGGCGTAAAGTGAACTGGTCTCATTAGCTCAGTTGATAGAGCGGTTGTTCCGGTAAGACAGAGGTCCTGGGTTCAATTCCCAGATGCGACTAATACCTTTTTAATTTCTGTTTTTTTTTTTGGTTTCTTGTTTTTTTTTATTATTATTTATTAAGTTAAAATAAATTCATAATTATTTAACTTTCTTATCTTAACTACATACATACTATATGAATTAACTATATACAATACCTGCATATTATTCTTAACCTCTTTTAATTCTTATGTTATATATCATATTCCATTATATTATTTATATATCTTACATATTCTACCTATCTTACATATTATACCTATCTTACATATTATACCTATCTTACATATTATACCTATCTTACATATTATACCTATCTTACAAATTATACCTATCTTACATATTATACCTATCTTACTATGATTCCTATCTTATTTATTATACCTATCTTACATATTATACCTATCTTACTATAATTCCTATCTTATTTATTATTCTTTTATATTATACATTACTTTTTAGCTCACTTATTTTGAGATTGAATAGTTAAAAAAATGTTTTTACTGGTTTCTCCGTTTTCAGGTTATCGTGAAAGAGATTGTATATATATGCACCTTCATGGCCTGTGCTTCTTACCACTTTCAGTCTTTACTGTATTCGTGTACAATTTATTATGTTGTCTTGTGTAGTGTTCGTGTACTTTTGATATTTGTTATAAATGCTGTGTTCGTGTGTATAAGTCCATTTTGTATTTTGTAGATTAATAGGCATATATTATATTCGTACAGTTTTCTGATTTTCACCAAGTTCATTTCTTGGTATAGTTTTTTTGTGGGTTTGTCTTGGTTATAATTGAAAAGTTTTTTTTATAATTTTATTCTGTATTATTTGTAATTCGTTCAAATATGTAATGTGTGCGTTTACCCATATTTCTATCGGGACTGGATTAAACTAAAGTATTGGCCCCTCTTTCATTTAAGTTTGGTTAAAATTATCTTTTTGAATGGTTAAGTATTTTTGTCTTTTTAGTAAACAAATAATACAGATGTAGATTGATAAATTGAAGCCACATATTTATAGTATCGTGATATTAGATAATTATAAAAAAAAACCGGTTTATGTTTGCGATTTTATCAATATATTCTTCGACTCGGCTCAAGATTTATAAGGTGCATAAAACTGGCGAAGCTCACTTGTGTAGAAGCAGATACATTTAGCTCGTTTCCCCAAATAAAACTGTACCGATTGTAAATTGTAAAACATTCGAGATTTTTAAAGCGCAAAATGAAGACGCTGGCATCTTTCTATTGTTATGTTAATTGGATGTCTCAGTCGTTCTGCAGACCCGGTCTCGATGAATTAATGAATACATTATTTTATTTTTAAGGAGGGATAGTCACGAACGTGTCACTGTTGACATACCATCCAAAATGGCGGACTTAAATGAATCGTATGTGCAGAATGACTATTTATTTTATCTCACAGAATACATAATACACAGAGATGCCCTAATACGTAAGGGGAAAAAACGGGGGGCGGGGGTGAAGAGCAACTAAGTAAATTTAGTTTAACCATTTATAAAAAGGTATTGCAATTTCCTTACCGCAGTCATAATCACACGAAACAATCATGCCAATATGAATATAATTTGACTCCAGCTGTGGAAATCGTACTTAGGGCAATTCTATTAACTCTGACGTCAGTGATTTTATATACAATGTTTTATATGGTGTTTTCTATGTACCTTCAAATCATTCATAGCTTGCGTAAGATCATTGAACAGTACAGGTGTGATTTGATTCATTTGAAGAAAACTCATGTCGCCAATTTACATTAGACCTTTTGACTTCTAAGCCCAGACAGACCAATGAAATTGATTACCTTTTCAAGAAACAATTTAAACAGTTGAAAATGTTTGATCGATTTCACAACAATGCGTATGCACCTTTGACCTTCCTTCTGGCACATCACGGCAACAAAACACTTCTATTGGTTTATCTCTTCAGTGTTTAAGATCATAAATGGTTTTGTCTCCTGCAGCTTTAAATAATGAAGATGACAAAATTACGTTATTAAAAGTCCACCTTTATTTCAAGGCTCTACAACGTCAATAAAATCATTATTTCCTCAGAATGAAAGGACAAGATTCTTTAAAAAAAAAAGTCTCAGCACATCAGCTTCATCTGCCAGGAGCTATTGGATCTAAGGCACCATAATTAGTAGAATGTTGTGAGGCTGTTGAATGCCGAGCGTCCCAGCGACAGAGTAGAGAAGATTTTATGTCATTTTCATAATTGTCCCTCGGTTCTCAGCAAAGTATACCGTATAAAAGTACGTGCATTCTTCTTAGAACAGTTCTTACTACCCTTTCTTCCTCTTCTCCCTCCTTTGTGATTTGACCAAAGAGATGAAGAAAGTATTGGAGACAGAAGGTGGACAGTCTAGCAATTATTTAATCAATAAAATACTCGTACATGCACTTTATCTTGGCAAATCTCCGGGAAATCCAGAGAATAGGTTTCTGATACGCTTCTTTTTAATCTCCATTCTGATCCATATCGCTAAACGAGTAGGGCTACTTATGTGTTCGTCGTGTTTAATCGTATTCCATATAAGATTGATCGTGTTTGGATCCACCGCTAGTAGCCGTAGTGATATTCACGGCCAAGAAAAAGCGGAGTTCGGCAGATAGCATTAATTGAATAAATTTGTCTAGATCGGCCGGTCCCAATTAGCAGACGTAACTACTCAACATTTAAATGGAGGCGAGCTATTATTATGCAGACTTCTGATGTCATCACAAAGGCAGTTTTTTTTAAAGGCGAAGAGACAAATTAGAGAATATTTTGCGAATATGCTTATTCCCCCTACTGGGAGTGCCATATTATATACGAGTATAGACTAGCCCTACGTTGTAACTTTCTTGCACGGTGTATAACGAAAAGAACAAAATACAAAAAAACACTTTTTGTATTTTATGACTTTGACATCAATATTTGCGTTTCTTGTTAATCCTATTGTGGTGAACATAATATGTCCAATTGTATGAAAGGCAGTGGCGTGCATTGCTCTATGGCTACAGTTTTCTGGATTGTAATTGCATTTCATTGCACATTTTGGTGACCTGGAAAAATACCGTCATTAATATTATCTTCTATTGTTGGTTATGGCCAGGTTGACAAATGAGAGTAAAGGATGGTAACCTATATATTATCGTAGTTCTTTTAAAATTTCACGAAATACGTCATTTTAAAGGTAGGCACAGTTTTTCAGCCTTTATGAACTGCTCGCCACTGACAAAAGGGACAACCGAGGAAGGAAGAGGCAGGTTGTCTTATGGTCGTTTATAACAAAATTAATGGTTGTCTCGTCCTTCTTAATACCATAGCCCAATACTTTTAACTTTGCAACAGTAATAATTATAATGAACCTGTAATATCCGAGTTTAATTCCCCACCACAAAAACCCAGATAAACATTGAAGACGATACGCCACAGCACCTTGGCGTGATCATCACACTACTTATATGTTTTATTCACTCCATTGCTGGATGATGATCTGAACGTCTTCAACACTTGCGGTGATGATGATAGATTTGAGATTCACCATTTTACGTTTAAAGTCCTTGCAACGTTTGAATGTCAATATTTTCGTATATATTTTAGTAAACTAACGTACTTAAATATGACTAACTAATAATTGCCAACAACATTAATAAAAAAAACTTGAATTGTTGAAATACCTGTAAAAACTGAAGCGGAATGATGAAATTATATTTAAAATTTCTCAGACCCTCGAGTCGTTAACACAAATAGTAAACCAATAACTATTTTTGTCAAGTGTATTTTTTCTAAGACAATTGAAATCCAAAAGAATATGTCTCCAACCAGATACTGCCAAGACTGGTAAATGCTCTTGTAGTCTCCAGATTGGACTACTGCAATAGTTTGTATTTTGGTCTGCCTAATGTACATTTGAACAGACTGCAAGGAGTGTTCAACACAGCAGCTCGTCTAGTATGTGGTGCCACCAAATACTGTCACATCACACCTTCGCGTCATAGAAAGAGTTCAGTTTAATAAAAATTTTTTTGTTTTTGATTTTACGGATTCTTTCGTAATCCTCTACCTAGCTGGGGCTTATACAAATACCCCTCATGTTTTCTAGCTAACTAGTACTGCGGCACTTTGGCCTCATTACTATCACCATCTGATGGTTTTATTTAATTGACTGAGTTTATTATTATTACATTTCATGAGTTTTTAGGGAAAAGATCGTAACTGGATAAAAAACCCTAGAGTTCAGTTTAAAATTTATTTCATGGTATATAAGGCACTGGACGGGCTGGCACCATCATACTTGACTGATGTCTGCGTGAGGGACAATCTTACTCCCCTTGAATCCTCTCTCACGAACGCTGCTAAATTTGGGGAGAGAGCTTTCAATGTACTCTGTCCACATTCTTGGAATGACCTTTCGTTAGGTTTTAGGTCAGAAAGCAATTTCAAAACCTAAAATATATAAAAACGTAAGTATTTAAAAGGGGATACACGATGGATACACGGATAACTTTTACACGATGTAAAGCGCCCTTTAGGTCACCAAACAGCGCTTAGAAAAATTGACAATTTATTTTTACTATTATTATAACAATAAATAGATATTAATTAGAGCCGACCTCCATAATACATGTTCTATACATTGTACTTTGAATCGGGAGATTACGGGTCCGATTCCTGTTCCAAAAAAAAAAATCGATTACCTTTTTGGTGATGTTAGATGTCGTGATCTTGATCATTGCAATCCATGGACTTTACAAAAATCGCTCCACAGTTTTATCGTAATGAAATAAAATATTATAATGAGATTTATAACCATCATTGAATTCCATTCAAATTGAATATTCATTCTAGACTTACAGAAAAGTGAACAGATGTCCCACATAAATAAACTTCGGAGAGATATATCCGAGACACCACCTAGATTGCAAATATATTCGGGTAGAACTTTGCCATTATACAAAAAAGATAGCAGCAAAAATATGGGAATTTAAATGAGGACAATAATTCTTTAAAATGAAGTTTGATATGGATAAAAAAATAGGTCTTATTAGCTCAGTGGTTAGAGTGTTGTCCCGGTAAGACAGAGGGCTTGGGTTTGATTCTCAGATGCGTTCGATACCTTTTTATTTTGTGTGTCTTTTTATGTTTCATATTAGATTTGTTAATATTATCTTCTATAATTATGTTTATAAGCTTCAATAACTAATTACAATAAAATGATAATAAATAAATTCTAAAAGTCATAATTAATTAGTACAGATAGGGAAAAATTATCTGTACTCGTAGAGTTTGTTAATCTATTAATTTAATTAAATCAAACTAAAAAAAATCATTACAATGGGAACATCAATTTTAGAACAAACTATATTTTATGTTCAAATGTGATATTTGTTTGACTTCCGAATCTGACTGAAATGACACAACTCATATTTTTATAACGTTTTCACGTATTTTTAACAATACTGATTCCACGTAGTTTTTATTTTGATTCAACATAATTTAAAATTTTATAAGATTTTACAAATAGAAAACAAATAATTTTCTATGCAATTATCTCGTTAAGTTTAGTGTTAAATGATAAATTGTGAAACTAAGTTTCCCTAGAATATGATGTAGAATAATTTTTATTTCGAAATTACCACTAATTTCTGAACACCGTCTGATATTGATGTTAAAAATATTCACTTGAACAATAGTGTTTTTTCAATGTTTCATCATTTATCCTTTCAAGTAGTTTCAACTATCTTGCTATTACCATTCAAACGATCTCAGCGCCTTACTTATTTTTCTACATTATTTTGACTATCTGAACTGTAAAGTTTTACAAAAATGATCAAGTTCAAATTCATAACACTGTTACGATTACAGTGACTTTAAACATGCTGTTCCCAAATTGCTTTCTTTGCATTTGATTCTAGTAAACGGGATAGACATACAATAAACTTACGGACTTGCATAGTACCACGTAACATGGCATGACATAAAAAACGTCTCCAGTTCCACGGGTCAAAGGTTGGCGACAACGCAACGGCTCAGACAGATTTCCCCACAGAGATAGTTTTGCTTGCTTCGTTTGATAATCGCTTTTGTCTGGGATTACAAGTATTTCCAGCTGCCCCGTCACGGTTTGTCCATTTGCTCCTTTTTCTAGATACGATTTCTGCTTTCTCACTGTTACCGGAGTCTAGAGATTTTCGTAGTGCTCACGCTGAAATAGTTACAGCATATAGATAACTAAATAGTTTTTGAAGATTTTTGAAGAAAAGAAAATCTTATATGAAGTGAAACTTTTTCATAGTTCTTTTAAGTCAATTTCCTGGGATTCTTCCAATACCACCAAATCACAAGACCAGGAGACTGAATAAAATCAGCCCATAACTTCTATGAGATCCCAAATAAATATAAAGATTTATTAAGGGGATCCATATCTTAGAATTCGCACGCAATCACGCACTCCTTACGCATAGGTGGCGAAATGGTTAAAATTCCTGCTTAACACCGGCCACGTATTTGGATTTACGCAAAAAAAACATAATCAAAATGCATGTATTATTTTATTTTTTATAGCTCAGGCATAAATCTTAAAATGTTCCACAATGAACAATATGACAATATCCTAAAAATGGTTCTTAAGTAAGAGATTTTAAACTTTAAACATTTTTTTAGGTCTGATAGACTTATAAAAAGACTTATCAATAAAATGCCGGGTTAAACGAAAGGCCAAGATGTGTTCTTCTCGCAGTATTTAATTAAATCATCTATTTTGCATTACTTCGCATTGCATCGCCAAAACACTTTAAAATAAGTCAATTTACAGGAGTGGTTTTTCACCCAGGTTTATGTTATACAGTTATAAAAAAGATTACATTTTACTTCATATATAATGCAGATGTATTCTTCCCAATGAGTCACTGATACTTTAGTCTATTTACTTATTTTTTTATTTATTTTTACGATACACACATTTTCTTGATCTAGAATGAATACAGACATTGCGCGTCAATTTGCTTGCGGTGTTTTATCCACACATTGTCGTGTTGAATTGAAAGGATTATTTTTTTCCCGTGGATGCTGTCACGATTCTTAAAAAAAAATTCCATTTCAAAAATGCAATTCTTTTTGAGTGTTCGTCAAGCCGCCCCCTGAGATCATCTTGCAGAAATAACCAACGAGATTGTATTGTCTCTCAATTATAATCTGCCAGATGGCGGAACGTACAACGATGGCCGCATAGTGAGGAAATACAAAAAAAAAACAGTCGCCAAACCGTAGACAAACTAGACACAGAGGTGCGGTGGTATAGTGATGAGGTTCCCGAAAAAAAATCCCACAGATATAGTTCAAAATTCCCCGGATTCATAACATCACCTGATACCAGAATACCAACGAAATTGAAGAGGCGTATATTCGTGTGTTGTGATTATCGTAGAGTGGTCCCAATTGCTTGGATCCAATGGAAATATGGCATCCCCAATTTTGGGGAAAGATGTGAGGCTAAATATGGTTAAAGCTGTCTCAGGTAACGTTTCGATTCTGAATGGCGATCCCGTTGCCATAAATATATTTCGAGCCCGTTTTCGTTTAACGTCATAGAAAGGGAAAAAAACTGCAAAACATAAAAAAAAGGTTTTGTTTGAAAAGTCGCCATTTTCTGTTAGCACATAAATATTTTATCCCTCAGATGTTGGGGAATTTCCCTCGACAACTAGACATCACATCACTCTTCCAATACTCCAATGTAACACTGTGGCCATGCCATATAGAACACGGAAGGCGCTCCTCTGTGCGTGAACTTGTTTAGTGTTGTTTTGTTATATTAGAATAAAGTGACGACTCGATTGAGCGGGAACAATCAGATTGGTTTTATAAGCGGGCCGGGGGAGGGGCGGGTATTTTTAGATATTGCGTCATTTCTCATGTCACCAGTGACGGCGCAGAAAAATTAAAAAAACACGAACATTTTATTTAACTCCCCTCTTATAATTATTTTCGCATCTTTTATCATGCTCACACCAATATATTTTTTTTATTAATGTATTTGGTACAGTGCTAAAAATGCCAACATTTTTAGGCTTTAAAAAAAGTTTTTAAAAAGGAATGAACTTCAATTCCCAAAATAACCAAACTCCTAACATGACCAATATAATACCAATGTTGATTCATGATGGTCGATGTTAAAAGAGTAGAGAATAAAAAAAAATGAAATTTTTAAAAACTGTATTTATGTTAATTTCATGACAACAGATCCTAAAGGCAAGGAGCTTAGCACACCGATGTTCTGCTTGATAATCTATTTTGTGGACATGTTCCGGTGTATCAGGCTTTACAAGAATAAACTTCGAAGGAAATAATTTAATATGTCTAACATCATGGAACCCTGTTCAGGCTTTAACTTGAATGTTCTCTCAAATATAATTTTTTGACATTGCTTCATTAATGTAGTATTCACGTGCTCTCTTTATTCAGTAGCTTTGGTAATGGTCCGTCAATATAAAAAAAATAAAGTATGAAGATTTCTCACGGGTTTTGACAATACGCATCCTCACCAGATTTAATACAAGCACTTATTTCAGTTGCTGACACAAGCCGACACGTCCTTGCTACAGAGAGCTCCATTGTAATCTCCCCCCTTTCTCATAAAAATCGGCGGTGTGTGTATAGTGAAGATGTCACCTAGAATGGAGGGGATTGCACGCCGCTGGGATTCGATCTCCTAGCGGTGTATCCATCAACCATATCCACTACCACCAACGGCACCGACCAGTAACACTAACCAGTCCCAAGTCAGGAAGACGCGAGTCGGCGCCGCGGGCCGTTGGGCCTGCCCGCCGCCTCACCTAAGGCGAATATTCAAATCCCCCCATAACCGGCTAATTTATTTTACAGGTAATTATATTACCGTTTGTTGAATTTATTGCACCTATCTTATGGTTGACAATGGCCACATTAGACAATCTGATTAAATATACCGAATGTGTTATCGAACTCGACACCGTTGGGCGCCTTTCATCTTTTGCCGATTGGACTGCCGTATCTTTAGGCTGGTTGTTTTGGAAATCTCCTGTAATTTGTTGGTTCTCAGCTTTCTCAATTTGACTCGTGTTTGAGTATCACGCCTAAAATAATTGACTAAACATAATCAATATTAAAATAATTAAAAATATATTCAAACGTCTCGTTCGTTGAGTTATCCTATTAAAATATGTAAAGTTCCTTTTTTGAAAGAATTTTCTCGGTCAATACAGGTAATTAAGTTGATATTTTCAGAAGAAGTTAAAAATGTGTTTTTGACTTTTCTTCAAAACGACCGGTAATATATATTTTAAGTTTATACCTTCAAATATGTAAACGTTGTCCGTAACATTGTTACTGTAGATTTTTCTGAAAAAAAAACTAATTTACTTATATTATTTTTTTAAACTTCGGTCCATATAGCATTTTTCGTAGAAATATGATTTATCACCATTTCTTCTCGGTACATGAGCTAATGTAGATATACATAACTCACATGGGAACTTTCGATTATTTGATGATTAAACAAGATAATATTAACAAATCTCAATCAACCACGAAACAGAAAAAAGGACATAGAAAAAAGACAACGGTCGCAACTGGGACTCGAACCCAGATCCTCCAGTCTTATGACTGGTTTCTCTACTGAATGATCTTAGACCTAATTATTTTCAGTAATTTTATCCGATCTCATATTTAAAATTAAGACTTATTAATATTACCTTCAATTAATTCCCATTTTTTGTCAACTATCTTTCGTATGATTCCAAGGTTCTCCCCCAATATATTTGTAATCTAGATAGTGTCTCGGATATACCTATCCGATTTTTATTAATATGGGACATCTATTGACTTTTCTGTAAGTCTAAAATGAATATTCGAAGGAATAACTTATTGCAACATTTAATCATTATAAACCCCATTACAACATGATTAAATGTTGTAATGAGGTTTATAAGTTTTAATAAGTTATTCTAATAAAGTGATCTTTAAATTAGTTTTCATTATAGAAAATAATAATGTTACTCGTGGATTCAGTAAGCGTCTTTTGTTCTGTTTTTTTTAAACTCCTAACGCCGTCGTATACACGTTATTTATTTGCATTAATGTTTATTCATTTATGTATTCATTTGATTATACACCCATCTGGGCTAACATAGATTTTAACAACAGAATATGTTGAGTTATCAAAAATTATTACATTGAAATCTTGATTTTTTTCTCTTTAAATGGATTTTGAACTAAGTAGGTACATAATATTTTTATTACAAATTATTTAACTTGACACTGACAAATGATAACTTGAAGATGAAAATTACGAATGCCTAACTTTTACAAATTACTTTAACGATTGACTGCAAATAAAATGTGTAGATTTCCAAGTTGTACACAAGTCGCACGTTTTACGAATTTTTAATTTTTAAAATCAATCACACGATTCTTCTATTCAATATAAAAAAAATGTATATCGTTAACAATTGGAGAGATAAAATAACAATTGCCAAATTTCTCAGTAAGGATATCTCAAAATTCGTTATCGAAGCCTTATCGCTATCACGCATCAGATGTAACGCCTATCAGCGTTTTCTATATTATTTTCTCTGGTAATCTCCGGTGTTTCGTAATAACCATAATAAGAGTAATTCTGCCATTTATTTCTGTACCTGTTTATCTTGCGGTACATTCTTATTATCTGTCAATAAGAAGACATAAAGTAATGTAAACACACAAACTAAACATTGAAAGTGTAACTGGAGATCCGAGCAAACATTTCAGCCGTGTCAGCAATTAGTTCCTTCAATGCCTCTTGAACTAAAAACCAATATTAATGCAGAGATCGCAGATTATCAGGTGAATAATACTGATGATGACATTTGCCTATTATAACTATGAAAGGAGTGTTGGTTTTTATAAATACCCGGTGTGCATGGAATTGCAATCAGTAAATATTTATGATTAAATAGGATAATTAATGGCCATCATTATACAAAGGAATTAATTGTTCATTCTTTTTCATCAATAGCCTTCTGAGGTCCAGCTTTTGACATAGACCTTCCTCGTGTTGGTGCTGTTTTAGAGGGTCGGGTCTGTTTGTAGTTCGTAGTTCTTCTCAAATAGTACGTATTGATCGATTCTCCCACAGTCTTTCTATTCTTCATTAGGTTCTGATCATTTGGAATGCAGGAAAAACCCCTGCATTCCAAATTAATTAATTATTCATTCTTCTTCATCAATAGCCTTCTGAGGTCCAGCTTTTGACATAGACCTTCCTCGTGTTAGTGCAGTTTTAGAGGGTCGGGTCTGTTTGTAGTTCGTAGTTCTTCTCAAATAGTACGTATTGATCGATTCACCCACAGTCTTTCTATTCTTCATTAGATTCATTATTCATTCTTCTTCATCAATAGCCTTCTGAGGTCCAGCTTTTGACATAGACCTTCCTCGTGTTAGTGCAGTTTTAGACGGTCGGGTCTGTTTGTAGTTCGTAGTTCTTTTCAAATAGCACGTATTGATCGATTCTCCCAGTCTTTCTATTCTTCATTAGATTCTGATCATTTGGAATGCAGGAAAAACCCCTGCATTCCAAATTAATTAATTGTTCAATCTTCTTCATCAATAGCCTTCTGAGGTCCAGCTTTTGACATAGACCTTCCTCGTGTTAGTGCAGTTTTAGAGGGTCGGGTCTGTTTGTAGTTCGTAGTTCTTTTGCCTTTCTCAAATAGTACGTATTGATCGATTCTCCCACAGTCTTTCTATTCTTCATTAGATTCTGATCATTTGGAATGCAGGGGTTTTTCCTGCATTCCAAATTAATTCCGAAAAGCCAATGATAACTATCTTAACGACCTTTAGTCAAATTTAAACAATGCAACATTTTTATCCCTAAAGTACAGTTTATTTTAACTATTAAAAATAACCTTCAAATGACTTGGAAATTGATACTAAAAATGAAAACATTTTAAGAGTTTCATTATAAGTATGTTTATAGAAATAATATAAATAGATCGTCTGTAAGCGGCTTCACCACAGTTTGACAATGCCCTCGGAAGGCGAAACAGCTGTCACGCATTGGAATAATTATCTAGCAGATCTTTTTTTTTTAAATTTACTCTGTTTTAAACTCTAAATATTAAAATGTATTGACATGATGGTGTCATTGGGGTTCAGTAGAAAACAAGTAACTTAGTTGAATGTCAAGTTTTTTATTAATTCACAATGTAAAACACATTCTTTACTGGTAGGTATTATGGGTATCACTTAATTACACGAACTGTGTCTACGGGTAATCTGAACACGGTCCAGTGGGGAGATTATCAGTCGTCTCGATGTTGGTGTTGGAAGTCTCGGTGAGCAGGTGGTACTTCCGGTAGGGGGAGGTTTTGGTGCCGGGCGGACACGCGGTTCGGCTTCCGCTTGACGTCCGGTTTCAGACGGTTCGAGAGGATGATCAGCAGGATGCCAGGGACGCTCGACTGCTGTCTGGTGGTGATTCCTACGGCTCTGGTTATACGCTTTGATGGGATCCCGGCGCCGGAGGGCAGGAGGCGAAATGCACTCGACTGCACTCGAATGGTGAGCGTTGGAGTTCGGCTGGGGATGCAAGCGGCCTGCTTGCTTTGTAGGAGACGGGAGTCTCGACTACGACCACTGGCCGGACGGTCTCTACTGACTCGTCTCTGTCCACTACCGATTTTGCTATAGATTGACAATCACAAGTCATTTTTATTTAGAATCACCAAAATTTTATGATCAGCAGCTTTTTCGAAATGGTTAGCAATCATGGAAAACCCAGGACCACGATCAGTTCGCCTTATCTACCTACTTAAATATTAATAAATATTAAGGCAAGAACGTTAACTCTAATACTCACTACCACCTGGATCCCTTTCTACCTACCCTAAATTCCTTTATAGACTTTAGGTTGCTGTGTATACCGGCTGATTTAAACCCAAACTCCTTATCACCCTCTGATCAGGCGTCTTCAATATACAGAGCGCCCTTGTGTACTGTTCGCACCAGGCAATAGTATTGCCGCGAACTAAGATCCAGGATCTCAAGAACGAGATCACCGAAGTCCGAACTCATTCATGTCGAACATCGGGCGTTTCCTCCCGAAAAAGGTTTTCTATGGTTTTCCTTATTTCCAAAGGCGAATGCGGAGAAACTACAAAAAAAGGCCATAGCCGATATCCCCCCCCCCCCTCCTCACTCAAAACAAACAGACACTTATGTATTTATGCCGCAGTGCTGATGCCGATGCTGGGCGGACTGCTGATGATGATGCAACATACATGCACTTTTGTGGGGTTTTTATGAACAGATTTTTCCCTACCGAAATCGACAAGACGCAATTGACAATAATGGTCAGGTACTATTTAAAACTACCCTAATGCGGTGAAAAGTGTGAGGTGCAAGGACGCCATTCTATTTGTATAATGAACCTGTAAATTTAGAGACAGTAACTTTAAATGTTCCACCACTTCTTGATTAATAAGGAACTAGGAAATCAAAAAATTGAGATCTTCGGCGAACTTGACAATTGTTGAGCAATTGATAAAAATTAGGTATAAAAAAAAATTAAAACATGTTTCTATTATATATATAATAGAATATATATTATTTTTTAGTTATTATTTTTGGTCTTGTCATAGTATATATATTTAGAAGTGTGTTCCTTTAGCAATAGAAGCGTATCAAGAAGTCATACCTAATGTGTAAGATTATATAAAAGTAAGAATATACACGAAAGGAGTAGTATAATCGTGCGGAGTAAAAATCTAGACATTTTACGCTACGCTATATTATCTTTTCAATAATTCACTTTTACTACCAACGTATGTTTTTTTCTGTGATTTTATTATCAAACTTCACATATTCAAAGTGAGTTACTTATTTTCTTGGAAAGCAGAAAAAAACTTTATTACCGGCGGCACACGACTTTTAATAGACTGGATTCTGAGAAACAGTGTTGTAATATTATTTTATACCATCTTGCAATGGCCTCTCACTGCTTTTATTGAGATATAGTGAAGTCGACATAAAATAAGAAAAATACGTCTGACTGCAACGCAAGCTTGCGGTGTCTGCTCAAAATTAGATTAAAAATACCTCTGAATTATCTATGCTTTCAAATAAAGTAGAATAAAGTTGCAGTCATCGACAATATGTGCATTTCCAATGTAACGTAATCTTACCTTTAAACCGGAGAAGTGTTTATTTCTGAAACATCAAAACCTTTCTCAGGTTTAGACGTCTTAATGTTATCATAATTTTTTCTCCTTGCTATTTCTACCTTAACGCACCTAGCAAAACTATCTCCATCGTGAGGTGTAGGAATATTCATTGAACTCTTACACTAATTAAGTCATGCCGCCATATTGTTCCTTCCATATTTTTCAATTGTTCACAAAAGCTTCCCAAAATAGGGTGTTAAAACACATGTGATAAATCAAGTCTTCCGAGTATACGGGAATTGCATTATCCTGTTTCAAAACATCTTTCGTTGGTTATTTTTTATGGAAGTAGGTAGTCGTTATAATGAAAAATTAAATGTCTACTGCACTGCACGCAATATAAAAAAATGAGGCGCATTTTGTAAGAAATGTACATCAATAACTCTCTTTAGTATGTAGATGTTTATTATGTAAGCGATCCTGAGTCTGCGCCAATGTTACAAGTACCTGCCCAGCTTGGTTTGTTGTTGCTCGTAGGTTAGTAATTTATAATTTTCCTCTTGAATTTAGTTATTTCCACGCTAAATGTGGCATGACGCTGCATATTTCAGAACCATCACACGACACGATACGCTTAGACGGTCTCTACTCGGATAAACATCGTTTAATTGTCTGATTTACGAGTCTCGGCCCGTCTGCGTGGCTGTGTTATGACATCAATGTCTTAGGAGGTCCCCAGTCCCGCACCGCACACAACACAGCACATAGCACGGCCGGCGGAAATGCACCACTCTAAGCCACTGGACACTGGACGGAGACGCCCGAGGCAGGGCGTTGTAAATTAAATGAATCCTAAACGAGCCAAGTGTTTGGAACTGCTGAGAACTTACAAAGTGCAACTTTATATATCTAATTGAAAGCTAAAGTAACGCAATAAAGAACTCCAGTGAAAAATATAATGACTTTAAAAATATGTAATCATATAGATCAGCAAACGCCAATTCTGAATTTTATACTCGAATATACGTATAATATATAAATCAATATATTTGAAAGTGAATAAAAAATCATCTCTTCAAAACATGTTGTTTTGTTGGTACCATTGCATTTGGAACATCTGACATCACGTGCGCATTCTGTTTTTGGATTAGTATGGACATTCAATATAAAAACGTTTAAAAAACTGTCATTAGTGAAAAAAAAGCAAACCAATTATCAACGAAGAATATAGGAAACATTCGGCTCTTTCCATGCCTTTTTATGTGATCATCATTTTTGTCAGAGCATTCCTTGTGAGAGTTCATGTGACGAGTTAATACCTACAGCTGTACTTCTTTTAGTATTTGCACGCTTAATATTAATGGAATTTAAGTAATTTTGTGTGCCCCTGCTCCAGACAGCTTCGGCTTGGCTAAAATTAACGGCAGTGTCGCACTTCAATAATGCATTTGTCTTATTCTAAGCACTCCGGTAATCTGAAGATGACAACATTGTTTGAATTTAAGATGTCATCCCGAGATCGCACCAGCGACGCGAAGTTTTTATGTCACTTTAAACAAACGATTCTATTAATTATTTATACATAGTCTTATGTCAAGTACCATTCTAAATTTGTTATTCTTTTGTTATTGTGTACTTTATATGTGACTATAAATAATGTCATGGGTGGGACTAGGTATTGGTAGAAAAGAGAATGGATTTAAATGCGACTTTTTTGGAAATAGAATATTTTCTCGATTAACTTTTAACTAATTTCAACATTTCGGAGACAAAGAATAAAATATAAATAAACTACTTCGCAGAAACGGGCTGTCCGCTTGATAGATTCCCTATCTTGCAAACGGATTGCAATTTTTGGAGCACAGACGTCAGGTGGGAATGCTGCCCTTGTTTTACCGGTATGTCAATGGAAGATACTCTAAAGAACTAGCGTCATTGATCCCTTCGGCGCCAGTGCATAGTCGGGAAATACGTCAAACGCGCGCCCAATATTTGTACACGGTTGACATTTGTCACATGGCATTTCTACTAATCGTTCTTGAGTTCAACAGCTCGGCTGTGGAACGACTCGCCGGTCTCTGTGTTTCTTCCCTCATACAACATGGATCTCGTTCCTCTCCTCAAAAAGACCCTCCACACATCATCCTCAAAGACGACTATGTGTAGTTGATGTAAAAAAAAAACTTCTGTACTTTGAAAGATTAAATGTATACGCACATTTTTGACAGTCAGTTTTGATCCCTTGGCCTTTTTCAACATCCATGAAATATTGAAATTAAATGATATTGTCATACATTTGCGTTTCACCTATGTATGACAATTTACCTTACTCAGACCGATATTCTTATTGGTTAATTTATTTATCGATGCGTTTTTTATTACAATGATTTTAATTTTTAAAAAATATTTATTAATTTCATTTCGAGTCAAAACTCTAACCATCGAAATACTATTAGATTACAATAAGATTTTAAAGCACCTTTCTAAGAGAAGGTTAATTACTATAATTTTCTAGCAGGCATTAAAAAGGTGGATATTGTTTTTCCGCCGTTCTTCATTTGGTTGAAAAGGAAAATTTCACTGCGTCTTAAACATAACATGCGGACTTATATTTCTCTATAATGTGTTAATATTTCACGATGCATTTAGAAAATTCTGGCAAAAGTGTTCAGCAACTGTAACAAATAAAACTTATTTATTACAGTAAAATCCTGCTACAACTGTTACGTAAGCAAAATTGAACGTGATTATTAACGTCAGTGAGGTAAATATAATGTCCACAGAATTTATAGACGAACTGCGTTGTTGGACTTGTCGGTTTGTCGGTTTTGTCGGTTTGTCGTCCGTCCGACGGATCGACCTGTCCATAAACACGGCCGTCGACAGGAATACTCGGCAGACAGAACTGTTTGCAGTAAATTGGCGGACAGACTAAACTTTAGCCAAAACATTGGCAAGAAAGTATGCCACATCCATTTCCACACGTCAGCATCGTTAATGCACACTGCACGGCATATTATGCAAAAAGTTCCCATTTCAAAAAATAGCTATAACTCGGATAACAGAACTGTTTTTTTTACGTGCTCTTTTTATATTAAAATAATTATCTTTGTATCTGTTGACAAGCTATTTGCACTAGCTTATTGTGTACAAATTTCCATTTTATGAAAATTATATATTTCAATAAAAAAATAAAAAATGTAAAATTTCATATTTTAATTTTACAATTCATTATATTTTCATAGCAGACGGGGTAAAACTCTTTTTTTCATCACCATTAGCCCCCAAATAATTGTGAAAAGTGCCTCTAAAATCACGAAAAATCAATTCCTTTAATGGCCTGTATTTCATAATGTAAAAAAATTAAATAAATAACTTTTAATCCGTACAAGATATTTACTATACTATTTGATGAAAAAAAATCATTAGCTTTGGGTGAATATTTTGGCCTTAAATCCAAAATTAAGTTTTGTATGAAACAGACTTTCTTTTCTCTTGCTTACATATTGTTGTACACCATTATTGGACGGTTGGTGTTTATTCTTTGTTATTTCTTTCTAAATTTATGTTAACCCTAAGTTTGCTGTGTTAAATATAAATTAAATTAAAATCACTCAACCTACTTTAAAAGTATGGAATAATTGTTATTAATAGGTCGATGTTATATTAAACTTGAAGTAACAAAGGCAGTTAACGATTGGCAGTTCGAGTGCTGGTTGAGTTATCTGTCAACAGAAATAAAACTATGAGCCTCTCGTCATAATTATTATCGGCCCTTTAGCGACCCTCGGAGAGTCCTGTCCGCCTCTAGGAGACGCCTTCCTTCCTTCCGATCTCGCGTTATCTCTTTTTGAACACTAATTCAACTATTCTTCTTTTTCCATCTCCTCCTTTAAAAAAGATCAAACATTCCCTCGTCTGGAATAACCTGACAATTTTTTGACTCCCAATACTTATCATTTTAAGCGGAAAAGTGCATTGATAAAGGGCGTAACTTGCATAGAATGGAACCCGCGACCCCTGGCCGGAAACCCCGAGAGTTGAAATGCTCGATCATTAACCAGTTGGGTCATTGACAATAAACGATAGGCGTTACTACTGACAAAAAGCTGTCTTGTCAAAATCGAGTTTCTTGGAGTGAAAGATTCCGAGGACGAGGAAAGAAAAGTAGGTAGAATTTTCATTCTTTTTAAATAGCTTTTCTCCTAAAATGAATATTATAACCAGTGCCAAGTAGAGAATGGTAGTGGAAGGTTTGTAAGTGTGGGTTACAATTTTAGATAATAGTAATTACATTACATACTATAAATACGCTAAAGTATTATAACTTCAAAATCTGAACTTTACAAGAGGGTGGTTTAAAGAGACAGAAGCTTGGTGTAAGTTGAGCTTTTGATCATTTTGCACCAAATTAACGGGACGTAATTGACAATGAAGGTCCCAAATTTGGTGCACAACAATAAGAAAAGTTGATTTGCACCGAGCTTCTGCCTGTGTAAACCACTCTCCTGTAAAGTTCTGATTTTAAAGTTACGATACTTTAGGTAGGAGGGGTCGATTTGATGATGTCAAATTTAAGTAAATTAGATGTGATTTAATATAGACGTTTGTCGACAGATGATTATTATAATAGGGATGAAATGTTGTCGAGGGGGCAATATAGCTATATTAATTAAATCCTGAATGACATTTTTGTAACAATTATTTAACCCTTTCTTCGAAACAATACTCGCACAAGCCAGAATTTTTAAAGTGTATTTTTGTCAGGTGATCATTGTGGAAACGAAAGGTAGTAAATAGTAACATATTAAACGCGAGACAAAAAAACTTCGTGGATGCCACGTTATTAAAAATGCAGCTCTCAACTAAAACTCATTTCGTTTAATCAAATTATTATTTTTATTTATTTACCTAAGGTGTTTAAATAATAACAATTATTCTGAATTTGCCAATCATATTTTAGAAACCAATCATTATTTTGATATAAATAAAGGCTTAAATATTTTTCATACAAATACAACCGGTTTAAAATTAGACAAATTTGAAATTTTAGAAATCAGAAAAATCATTTATATTGAATTAAATTTAATAAATAATCAAATATATTTTTAAAAATAACAATCTCTTGAATTTATTTTCGTGTTAATATTAATAATAAAAATAATCTCTACTATAAATTTGTTATTTAATGTTTTATAAGAAATTTTTATATATTTTTTTGATTAATTACATCCCTACTTTAATCAATTTTTGTTTATGTTTATAATTTGTCTATTCTTTCATTTTTGTGTTCTATGTTTATCATTTGTTTATACTTGACATTATTATTTTTTTAGTATTCAATATATTTCTGATGAAGAAAGCATCGCTTTCGAAACATGTCGATATCTGTGTACATTAATAAAGTGGTGAAGACAAAGTATTTAAAAAAAATTAATTTATTAATAATGACGCCACAAAGTGATTACCAATCTTTTGAAGAAATTATAAAGATTTATCCTTCTGAATGATAAATACGTATATATTTTATCCTATTGAAGAACAAGGGCGACTTGAGATCAGGTTTTTTTAATAAAAATTTTCGTATGAGCGCTGAGGATTATAAATATATTAAATTCGATGTAATAGCGCTATGAACCGTATTGGCTATCGGCATTAATAAGTTTTGTTTTCTACACGCGAAGATAAAAATGATCTCACGGATTGATAATAATTTATGTACGAGTATGTCACAGATTATTGAGAACTGTAATTCCCGTTATTGCCGATAATTCGTGTTTCACAATTGTAAGTCGATAGGAAATCATCACGCTTCGGGCGAAATTTAATCTGCAGATTGTTATTTGACCTTAATGTGCGATTTCCACGGTACCCACCTTTTATCGTTTTTAGATATTGATTACTTATTAAAATTAGCTATCATTCTCTTAAAACAATAATCGGGGTTGTTAGATACATTTCATACAATTCAGGGAAAGCCTAACTGCCTACTTTGGTGGTCGAAAATATTGCAAACTCTATACCAAAACTTATAAATACGAATAAATAAAAAATTAAAAAGCAGTAAAACTTCGCTAGATTAGATAAGAATACAGAAATTTTCTACTGAATTTTATTACTTGCCTTCTGATAATCGAATTGACAAAAGATTATTCTCTTATACTTTCCTTAAGAGAACACCCTCCGCGTGGGCTCATATGTACATACATGAGTGGCAGATACTCTGAGTATCGCCCTGGTGAAAAACCACCATTCGGAATTGAAACGTTGCTTGAAATAGCTTTAGCTGTGTTTGGTGACTATGGCATCCCCGATTGGGGATGCCATAGTTTCACTGGATCCAGATGATTGGGAGAAGTTGGGACTCTTGTGCGGTATTTACATAAAAAATGCCGTGATCGGTGACCAGATCGGAATAGTCAAGTACTTCCCAACCCTCCTCTTTCCCAACTACATTCCATTCCTTTCAGCCTCACAAGATAAACAAATACCACCCCCTCTTTGTATGGGGTATCTTTAAATTAAAATATGAATGCGAAAATACATAATATCTTTTATGTATTTCACATGAATTATTTCTATGTTTTAATTATATATGTTTGAATAAATTAATGTACTCACAAAGTATATAAATTTTACCCGATTGGGGATGCTATAGTTTAACTTGCACGGGGTTATATACAAAAACATGCGATAAGTTTTGTCAATTGTTTTTCCGCTAAGGGTTTACTTAGGTTAGGTTAGTTTTATTTGCGAAAACTTCCATTAATGTTGTGTCAATACTTTATTTTGCAAAATAATGATTTGATGGAACATTGCCAAATGAAGCGCTGTGAATTTGTGTATAACCAAACAAGCCGATCGGTTTCGACAAAAGCGTGCCTTGCTCAAAGTAACATTTAGGTCTATATTTTAATTATTATACTCTGACCTCGTCCTCCTACGGGGGGAGGTGGGTGATAATACAAGCACCCGGTTTAGATAAACACCTTGCCAGTTTCCCCAAGTTCAATTCTACCGCGGAACCTGTCATGACCGACGTTTAAAAACGTCCCGTTAAACCTCTGCTCGACGTTATAGTTAAGTGAACATCATTATAATGCATTTTAACGCGCGCAACCTGAGATATAAATACAGGTAGCGACGCCAAGCAACTTCAAGGACTTTGCTAGAAAATAAAATTATATTTTCAGACTCATAAAGGTACCTACATATCATCGTTAAATATGAATGTTAATTATTCAGGAGGAAAAAAAAACGATTTTTGTGAGTTACGGATTGTTTTTAAAAATATTGAATGCATGTTTTATGGTTTTAGATGCAACAAATATATTCATAAAAAAACCTTAAAACTTAAAGTACAATTTTCGCAAAATCAACCACATGGGAGGTGTTTTCCCGTTATTGACGATGTCTTCGGCTTAGCCAACTTTAACCAGCGTAGTATTTACACTGCAGGTCAAAAGATGGGAAAAAAATTGTGCACTTTTTGCCTCATCTTGAGTAATTTAGTACACTCTATTCATTCCCAATAAGGAACTCCAGTCCAATAAATATATACATATATTTATTTTTTTTAATAAAAAATGACGCTCAAACTTAAAAACTGGTATATTTCGTTTTTTTTTCTAAAGTTAGTTTTCATGGTTAAAATAATTTCCAAAGTTTCAATTTTTCAAAGGCCGCCAAAACGCTCCAAACCTATGGCCAGTCGGTTTTTATCAGTTTTGAGGTTAAAATGTCAAATGTCAAAACAAGGATGAGCTTTACCGTACACAATTGTATATTCTATTCAGTGTAAACCATAATTAAACATAAGTAATAAAATTATGTACCTTTTTAGAAACTTTAACTCAAAGAATAATAATAGCATTGACCATTAACATTATCATAATATCCATTTTGATAATTGGTTTAATCATGAATACTCTAATTTCTTTCATGAATAATAGTTGTTTATATTGAACAACAATTATAGATTTTTTTATTTTTTTTTAATATTTTCATATGAAGCGGTAACTTGGTGATGTGACATTATAATATATAAAATAAAACAAAGTTATTGTTTTATTTTATAAAAAAACAATTATAGAGCTTAAAATCACCCAGATTAAGTTAAAATATTACCAAAACTAAAAAAATACATATTTAAAATACAAAACAAAATCTAAAAATTTTTTTTTTCATCCTTATCCAAAAACAGAATGCTCACGTAACGTTAGCTGCTCCAAATGTAATGGTACCAACATAACCCGATGTTTTGATGAGCAGATTTTTTATTCAATTTTATATAACACTTATTCCCATCTGTTCCTATCTACTTGAAAGAGATGCGTGAAAGAACTTTAAATGAGTGGCAGGATCGTTGGGATAGGGCGAATACGGGAAGATGGACCTTCTCCTTCTTCCCGTCTGTTAAACTCAGAATGATAGAGGCGCACATCAAACTGGATCACCACATGACCCAGTTGTTATCCGGACAATCAGAATCGGCGTGTGCTGATCTGTGCGAATATATATATTTTAAAGTCATTATATTTTTCACTGGAGTTCCTAATTGATCTATTTTTTTTTAATTCCTTAGAAATGAGTTCAAATGTTTTAGATATGTAGGCAGTTGACCAATTGGCTTCTCATTAGCCATTGCCAGTTTTACACGCAAAATACCATATGGCTCTCGAGGTTCCTGGGAGTTAAGAAATTAAATTGATAATAAATATTTTGCTACCGATTTCGACATGAAATTTTTCGCCTTAGAGAATTTAGAAAAAAAGTTAATTTAGTTAACAAAATAATAGCATCCTGTGAGTCTCCTTTGCTAACTACGTTTCTTTAATTTGCCTCCTCCCTCCCTCCCCCCTCCAGATCATCACCCCCACCTATCAATATCCAATTACTTCTGTACTTGTATAAATTAAGTTAGTTTTAGGAACGCTAGTTGATATTAAGTAATAAATGAGTTAGGTACCAAACACATTTAAATTAATTGCCTTAAATAGCATTTACGTCATTATAAAACAATTACGAAAACACTGTCATCATTTTATGCGGGGAAAACATCTATGAACTATAGGAACCTCACAAAATAGAGAAATTTAATTATTACAAATATTTTCAAAGTAAATCGGTTTTACCCGTAATAAATCATTTTATACACAGTCCAAATTAAAATTGGGTTGGAGTGAATAAAATCATAATATAAGTGAGTCATTTCAATGTGGCCTTGCTACAGTTCGGAAATGGATTTGAATGCTGAAACAGTTGTAACAATAATTATAAAAACTAAAATACTCGCAGAACTTAATAATAACATTATTAAATTTCGTTTATTTCAAATGTTATTTAAAAAAGTAAATATATATGTATTGAGTTGTACCAATTAAACACAATAACAGTTAATATCAAATGTACATTAAGAATTGAAACTCTTTAGAAACAAAAAACTAGAAATCGTTACATAGTTAATACAATTTTTTAAAAACTTTAATACTACTACGATTTGGGAAAAATCAGCACCAAAATTATTGTTTTTTTTTTTCATAAATATGTTTTAAGGTACGTATTATCAGTGCTTAGATCTTAAAAGCCAGACTATTCAAATTCAAATTTAAAAAAAATATTTATTTTACAATAGGTACATCCTCTTTCTTTCTTATGTTTATATAAATAAAATTTAAAAATACATATTGACATATGAAATATATATTAAAATTCGTATTTTCATATGAAGTGGTAACTTGGTGATGTGATTATAATTTAAAAATAAAAACAATAACTTTATATTAATTGTTTTTGTGTTTAATTCGTAGAACTCCATTTAATTTTTAAAAAATTTAATGTAAATCAAATTTAATAATAACTTTATGATGTAAACAAAGTTATTGTTTTTATTTTTAAATTAAAATTCATGTTTGTCTGTTTTTTTTTTAAATTACTCGACCGGTTCAGAAAATTGTGAAAAAGATTGAACCCGCCATATTGTATTGAGGTTAGCCCATAGATCCACCCCGATTAGCAACATATTACATATTCAAAAGAAGAAGTTTTGTTTGGGTAGAATATTTTCAAAATGGAAAACACAAGTAGGTACCTACTTAAGAACTTTATTATTTAGATACCTTTGAAAAAAAATGTTTGGAATGAAATAAATATTTCAAATGAATGTTTCTTCTTTTCTTTGTTTAGAGATAATAATAGTCGTCACAAGGCATTACTTTCGCTGTCAAAGCAATTATGGCACCCAAACGACAAGCAAGAATTTACAACTTCATAACTTTATTAAAAAATATATAATAATAAAAATCCCGAGTAAGGCCGGGTACACAAAATAAAGAGAAGCTTAATCCAATCCCTCTTTTATCCAATTCCTGAACTTGTGAGGTTTTCACAATTTAAATTTCAAATGTAGAGGCTCGGTTTGTTGCTAATATACGCTGGCTACAGTAATCTGTACTGTACATATATGCTGTACTTTACAAATGAATCATTTCACGTGCATACTAATCCTTATCACTCGTAATAGTGAATAAATGAAGTGCTCTTGAGGTATCGTATGACCGTATTATAGCGTGTGTGTACGAGTAGGTCTTGTGGTCTAGTGGTCAGGAGCTAGTGGTTTCCTATGGTCAATCAATTGTCTTGTCGCTACTTACATCATCTCGCTACGATACGATATAATTAGTTATTGACATTTCGATGCCAAGAGGCGTTTCTTACTCGTTCGTTAACATTTAATATTTATTACAAATAAAAATAACTGATGCTGGATTTTCTAGTAGGTAGATAAACAGAGAATATAGTTTAACTCAGTTCCAGCCACTAATTTCAAAGGAAAACCCATAAGCAAGGTACCACAGGTAGATATAATTAAATTAATCATTCAATGGAAGCGAAGGTATTTTGGCACATTAACGTTGGTGAATGGCGAGACGCTGTGGAATGCTGAAAATTCCAATAAAAATTACATTTTTATTATCTACTCAATACCTCTGTGATACCAATAAAACTTAAATAAAAAGTCTTCATAAATTTACCAATTATACCTACAAACGTATATTATTTTTAACCAGATTTTTAAAAAATTAACTCTGTATTCCGGCTTATGTCATATTTCGAGATGCTGTGTGGTGGGTCTTTTTAAAGAAAGTAAGGAGATTATGTTTTGGAAGGAAAAGGAACGAGGAGTGGAATGGCAGTTTGTCCAGGAGTGACGGACATATTAATCCATTCCTCCCATCGTGGTGCAAGGCGATGGGTCGAGAGAGTCTGGTTAGAGAGGTCAAGGGGTCTCCCTCAACCGACATCTCTCGATTTGGCCCACCACGCAGATGGTGAGGAGACGCATCCACCTCCGAGACCCGTACAATCCTCACCTCATGAACCAGGGCACCCCTGATAAGTCACCAAACGTAACGAATCACTTGGGGTGACCAATGAATGGTGGCGGTACTCATACCCGCCTCCCGAATTATCATTTAATTTGTTTTTAAAAATAATTTAATGAGTTGGCTATTATGAAAATACCAAGTATTGGTATTGTTATCTATTTAAGTACATTGTATATGTATTATAAATTAGGTCAAGTTTTTTATAAGTTTATTATTTTTTTAAGTAAGTTTTCGTAATTATATTACTAGAAGTATATATCTGTATTCTTATAAATACCTTCATAAAGTCATTTTAAATTTGTTGTTAAATTTAGCAATTATCGCATTGTAGAAATTAGCACAGTACTATTATAATTAGCTCTGGATCCTCTTGCCAGTGCCGAGTGCTGATATAGTAGACGAGGCATTGCTCATCCAGGTTACATAAATATATCAGCTGATAATTAACAAATCGACTCGTGGAAATATGACGTCCGCCATGTTTATTCTTTGACAAGTCATGGAAATAAATATTCGTTTTTCATTGAGCTTATTGCTAAAAGCTGGCAGCAAAAGAAAAACACGATTTAAAGCGTCTATAATTGTTGTTTCTATATGCGTTACGCCCTGAACTACTTTCGAAATGCCGTTAGCGATATTCGCCGACGTTTTGTCAAAAGCTTCCCGAGAGTTATGTTTTCCTATGCGCTAAAAGCTTAAATCTAAAAGTTTCTTCGTATGGAGGATTACATCATACTTTGTTCTGAATTATGAGTTATTTGGTTTTGAGAGTACGCACAATTAGATTGTGAACGCAATGATATTCAGGAAAATACGCTTTTATTTAACCCTACAATAGAATCGAGGAGAAAATCGTGCTTCCTTCAAGAAATGATTTCCTGGAGTTCTTTGCTCAACAATGCGTTTGTCTTTATAGCAGCAGGTAGCGCCTTTTGTCGTAAGTAAGTTGAATCTTTTTTTTAGCTGGGGAAATTTTACGTTTCATTGTTTGGCATGAACTATTGAGTGAAATTTACTGATCGCTTCTCAGACACAGTGAACGAGTGAATTGTGCACTTTTTCGATCAATTTAAGCAATAAATACGTTTATTATGAATGATCGCAATATTTATCAGCCTAAACGACAAATATTATTCAGGATAAAAACGCTTAATTTAAAATGGAAGCAAAATATACTTTTCCCTTCCATTAACGGGCCAAGGAAGAACGCTTCCATTCTAGGGTTAACTATACTCAATTTTATCAATCTTATAGTCATTATGATCTTTTTGCCTTTGCCCTAGTCGAGGATCCATCGCTTCGATAAGGCGCCTCCAGGGGTCTCTGTCCCGGGCTACTTCAATGACATCCGTCCGTTGGAGGTCCCTGTAGTTGCTTTTCCCAACGTTGTCTGGTGCAAATATTAATGTCTAACTAACTAACTAACTAACTAACCATCACGCCGTTTCCCCGCAGGGGTAGGCAGCGAGGACGGACCGCCAAACAACTCGATCTTGGCATACACTTCTTGCTTCATTCACATTCATACAACGCCTCATACATTCTCTTCTGTTATTCCGACTTCTGACATGGCCCGACTCGAGTATTTGATTCACTTGATCGTGCCATGTCTTCCTCGGGCATTAATCATTAATTAATATTAATGTCATGTATACTATAAGTGATATATCTATGGGCTAACCTCAATTCAAGATTTTTCTATGTTTAATGTTTTTCATACAAATTTTAAAACGTTGTAGCAACAGTTTTACATATTGAATTTTAAAGTACTCTGTAAACCTTCCCGGCACTAATAAGAACAAACTGTGCTATTTTCAGCGAAATCGGTCAAGTACTTTTAGAGAAAATCAAGGACACACATACAAACATTCATTTTTATATATAGAGATTGAAAATAATTTTGGCGGATGTTGGTGGTGACAAAGGTGGTTTTGAAATATGTTTTTTTTTAAGATAATTTTCCTAAAGAAAATGAGTACCTGATTCAAATAAAGCACCAATCGCCAAAAAGGGTTGAACTCAGATATAGGGTTTTTATAGAATAAAAACAAAAATTGTTTGTTTTGTTATTTTATGGATATTCCATAAAAAAAATAGAAAATAAAGGCTAAGTAGTTTCCTATTAAATGAAGGCGTTAAGTGCCCCGAATCATTTCACAAAAAAGGACCTAAGTGCCTTTTGAGAATTCACTGAAAAGGACTACGTGTTGTCAACTAAGTCATTTAGCCATTGGTACTTTTTATGAGTAAACACTACTAATGTCAGCGGCACTTTGTACTTTATATGGAAAAATAAACACCCGGTACATGCAACTTATTAGTTTTTGGTATATCATGTATAGCTACAAATAATTTTTGTGGCACTTAAGTTTTTATTTACGGTTTTGGCGATGGCACAAAGACCATCGGACCATTCCACCTATTCCCTCTGAATTTTTTGTTTTTCGTACTTGAATGTGGATAATAATTATTCTAAAATTTCTACCCCTAACTAAGGTTTGAACAGCAATATATATATATATAAACAAGTATATATACTTGTTTATTCCCAACCCCCCTCTATCCCGATAAGACCTCTGGCTGCGAAAGTAATGATGAAAGTAACAGTATAAATTGAAGTAATTAAAGAAAAACAAGGAAAAAATATGTTTTTCCATTTCCACAGTAGTTAAATTAGTATTTTTCTGCAATCTCATTTGTTTTGCGATGTTGCTCAAGTGGTATTTACTGCAATAAACCGGGGTTTAACCTCTATTCCCTTATCTGTTGCCTCCAAAGATAAACAAACTTTGTTCAAACACAACAATAACGATTTTTTTCTACCTTGTTTCAGGTAAGATGCTGACATTTCTCTCACCCAAGGATTTGAGGCTAATGTAAGGTAAAAATTAGTTTTTTTTTCCACTACAGATATATTATAAGGTCTATAGGATGTTGTCTTTAAACTATTGTATTTTGATTTCTTAAATAAATTGGTGCCATGATTAATAAAATTAATAAGAAATACTTTATTTATATTCAATTTATTTTTTATAACTTATTGAAGTTTGTAAACCTCATTGTAATATTTAATCTTTGAAGAAGATAATATTAACACATCCCAAATGAACCACGAAACCGAAAAAAACAACAGAAATAAAAAAAGATATCAGTCGCATCTGGGACTCATTTGGGATGTGTTAATATTATCTTCTTCAATGATTAAATATTACAATGAGGTATACAAACTTCAATAAGTTAAAAATAAAAAAAAATGAATATTTCTTTCCAAACTTGTAAAATAAGTCAATAGATGTCTCATATAAATAAAATCGGGTAGGTATATCCGAGACTCTATTCCGATTGCAATTGAGTTCGGGATGAAACTTTTCAATCATCATAAGGATAGCAGCCAATAATATGGGATTTATAAAAATGGAGGATAATATTAACAAGTCTTGAACTTGAAGTATGATATCGGTGTAAATGGCGTAAATTGGTAAACTGGTCTCATTAGCTTAGTTGGTTAAGCGGTTACTCCGGATAGGTAGAAGTCCTGGGTTCGAGTCCCAGATGTGACTGATATCTTTTTTATTTCTGTCGTTTTTTCGGTTTCGTGGTTCATTTGGGATGTGTTAATATTATCTTCTTCAACTTTATTTACAATTTATCAAAAGATTGGTATTCACTTTGTAGCGTCATTATTAATAAATTAATTAAAAATTATCTTGTAATCACTACTTTATTAATATATACATATCAATATGATTCGAAATCGAAGCTTTCCTCATCAGAAACATACAGAATACAAATTACAAAACATACAGTATTCTGTATATTTCTGATGACGAAAGCTTCGCTTTCGAAACATGTATGTATTAATAAAGTGTAAAGATTAATTTATTTAAAAAATAATTTGTTACCACCCCGTTTAATATATAAATATCAACATGTTCCGGAAGCGAAGCTTCCCACAACAAGATAAATAAGTATACCGTATATTCTGATAAGGGAAGCTTCGCTTTCAAAACATGTTGATATTTGTATATTAAAAATTGGTGTAGACGAAATATTTCTTATAAATTTTATTATATTTTAGGTCAAAATGTTTGTTTAATATAAACAATTAATTCCCATCGGGGTCATGTGAAAAGGATTTCACGTATTAATTCTTTCATATAAAACTAAAACAGCTACGTTGAAGGTTCGCACGATTATACGAAAGTATTAGCAGGCAATAAATTTAAATTTCGTTAAAATATTTGGCGAAATTAATTTGCAGGGACAAAGGAAAAGAAGTTCTTTAAAATATTTAAAACGGGAGAGTATGAACAAAAAGTAAAGTAGATACTGTAGACGACAGTGGCGTGCAGTTCATAAAGTCTTAAAAGATGTTCCTAAACTCAGAAAAAATAACCATTCTAAAATATTTGAAACATAGGACAAATTTCTGATCAAAATGTTTTTTTTTCATATTTCCGAATTTTGTAAGGAATTTGTACATTAATTTGTTCAGTTGACCACAACAAACAGCGGGAGATGATAATAAATTGATCATTTTCAAATATTCGATGCACTTGATATTTCCTTTCATACTTATTAATTAAAAAAAACGATCTAAAATCGCACATTATCAAACTGTTCGAACTGGCTACAGCGTCATTATGATGTACATAACGCTATTGTTGGTCGGCGTGACGTCAACAACGCCATATTCACTAACAAAAACGATCATGTTGTTTTAGCGGCATATTAAAAATGGCATATTTTAAATCGTTATAGTAAATTTATTGGTAAACATAAAAATAAATTATAAATTCCATCGTTATCGTGTTTTTTTCTTAATTTTTGCACACGATGGAAAAAAAGGTGGAAATACTGTATTCGTACGCAAACTTGAAAAACTACGCATAGCTTACCTTTTGATCATAGAGCAATGCAAGGCACTGGTAGATGGGTTTGGATATGTTCAGTAATCATTGAGAATATGCATTAAACAAGATGTTCATTAAAGTTTCCAGTTTTCTGCAAAAAATGCTTTAAAATCTCACACCAGACTCATTAAAAAATGCAAATACTGCGGCGTCCAATGGCAAGTCTTCAATGGATATCAAACGAATTCATAAAATAAACATCATTGAAAAATAAATGCAAATATTGGGATGATCTGTTGAAAGATGGCTCACGTTTATTATGATATGGTTTTGAAGCTTTGGCGCCACCTTAAAATCATATCTGATAAATCACCTTTAAACATATTCAATTTAAAAAACATGTTTTTAAAAATCAAACCATTTGATGAATTTTAAGATGGCTGATAAGCCAGTGAGTTCGAACTAAGGTACTCCTCTTAAAAATTTAAGGAAAAACATTTTGAAGCATATAGCACTTATCCCTGCAGAAACATCTTTTCAGAACACGTTGCGCAAGGTCTCTAGGTACAACTGACATCAGAATTAATAGTCTTGCCTGAACGTACCATTTCGACGACTGGAAGCAAAGGTCACGTGACTCTCATTTTGGCACCAGCCTAGTTCACTGCCGTCCACGTTTGTTTCGCGTATCGTTGACTGCCGTAAGGCAATTACAAAACCATTGTATGAAACTATCACTTTGTGGCTATCCATTATTATTAAATGATACAATTAAACTTTGTTTTATATATTTTGCCCTGATGATGGAACAATTGTTCCGAAACCGTTTGGCGTAAAAAAAAGTGGTTAAAACAGAGTTCGACTGTTTAATTAAATTATATAACATTTATAAAAGAGTCGGACTAAAAACTAACAAAATATTCGGTTTTTGTAAACAAGCCCTAGCTCCCTCCTTATTTTGGTTTCTCCTCCCTGCGTGTTAGGGCATCTCTATGTATAATTTGTTCTATATATTTTTTATCTGTCGTAGGTATTATAAATAACTTTTGGCCGGATAGTGTTAAAAATACGAAAATTCATGTTAATTACGCATACACCCGATGAAAATGGTCATTCTTTAGCCTGAAGGACGCTTTAAAGCGGAAGTGCGCGAAGGATTGGATTCCACCGGTTTCTACTTAAAGCAACACGTTTGAAATAGACTAAATTATAGTAACTTCACGAACACCCACTTAAAGACACACACCTTCGCAAATTGTATAAATGCGAATATGGCAAGTGATTTAGCAATTAGTCTAAGATCACATGCATAAAGAAACCTTACCATGGATACGTGCCGTTTGCAACGGTTACCATGACTTTATACGCAGTTTCAACACCACACCGCTGATTAACATGCCTTAAACATTCGAAAATGATCATTTTTGAGTTGTATTGACGTTGATAAACGTGGAATTCCAGTTTTATTCGTAAAGCATACACTGTTTCTCTTTTCATCGTTATTTTATTCGCGGATCATTACATTATTAATACGATAAGATACCTTCATATGTTTTTATGTAATAGGTGTGACGAAACTAATCATCTTTACCTATGGTTTTCAGCAATTTTAGGGGAAAGGACGTCGGAGAGGGATTACGTATTCATTGTAAATTATGACAATATTATTACACAATACGATAGAAATAACGTTTTTAAAGATAATAATATTTCAAATGAAACAATCAAAATTTGTTTTAACCACATTTATTTTTCACACCTACCGGTTTTGGAACAACCGTTCCATCGTCAGGGCAAAGTATATACTAAATAATACTACAAAATTATGGCAGAAGATAATAATAAGCGTCACAGTGGGGGTGAGGGCGTGACTAGGGATTAGTAATGAGCGGGGGAAGAGATAGAGATCGAGTGAGTTGTGGGTGAAAGGAAACATATTTAAAATGAGTCTGTAATATAGGTTTTTTTATTGTAAGATAAGAATAATATTTATTAGATGTTTTTAAAGTTCATACAGGCTTAACATTTATCTTAATCAAATCGAATCAGCAATATACCCTTTTCTGAACATCTCACGTTTGTTTTACAAAATATTTGTTTTTTTGTTGTTGAAATGGAGAAAAATAATTTTAATAAAATAAACTCAATCAAATTTTTCTAATCCGCATTAAAAAACATTAAAGTAAGTTTTTTAATTTCTTCTCGGCGTTTTAAAGAAAAACCTTCAAAGTATGTTTTAAGGAAACATGCGTAAGACAGTCGGAAAAAGGTCTCGATTTTGATAAATTTAGCCTTTGTAAATTTAGAAAATATGTTATAAATATTTGTCTCCTTAAAAACATTATGTTTATCGTATTGCGTAATAATATTATAATTATTTCGAATTAATAAGTAATCCCTCTGCGACGTCCCTCTCCCCCATAAGCATTCTGATTGAGTGCTATTTAGCATCAATGGTCCCGTATAAGGTGTGAATAGTTCAATCATTACTTTGGATATGATACGATGAAATATTATCCTACAATATTATATCTATTAATTTATATTAACTTTGTTCGTGTCATTGGGTACTCTAATCTATAAATTAACATATACATTCGCTAACGTTTTTTTGTCTAGAAACTTTATTTGTATTTTTTAAATTTTATGAATGTTACTTATTTGATCAATTTTTAGGAACGACAATATGCCTTTTAATAGCGGTAAAGTTGTACGTTTGTCCCACGTATCGTCAAAAACGAATTGAAAAAGTAGAAATTGAATTGCAACCAGGAGAGGCTTCTTTAACCGCCCGTACTTTGGGTTATTATTCAAAAAGTAGGTAATAAAACATCATATTTTTTTCATTAGATTTCGCAATAACAATACGTGTTTACAATATACCAGCTTGCATGGGAGAGACGAAAATACCCGAACACATCCGTTAGCTTCGGCTGACCTCGAAATACTAAACGAGATGACGCAGGAACAAACTTGACGTATACGAATGTTTTGTGGGTTTCGGGTATAGTTTTTTTTGTACCTGAACGTACGGGATACGGCTTATTGCGTTCGGGCGATAATATAGCGGCCGTATCATGTACGTTCGTATGGGTAGGGCGGTTTTAAATAAGGCGGAAGGAGTATTGGGAGGTCTAAACTGATGATGGTAGGTGTAGAGCTGTAGAGGCCAAGACCGCATCATTGGCCATAATAAACTGGAGGTGAATAGAAAAACCTTCAAGAAAGTATGCGTTCCCTGATGGTGGCATGATTTTCAAAATAACTTTAGTTCAGAAAATGATGATTAATTTGATATTGAACAAAAAAATCTTAAAAATTACTAGGCTCGTGTGTCGCTAGCAAAGGTAGAGATATACCACGACACTTTGCAATTTCCTCCATCTCGATCTTCGCACGAGTTGGGTTAATTTCTCTTTAGAATGTTCCAGATAAATAATAGAGTTGTACTGAATTCCTTGACATAATGAATAATTCCATTTCCTCGCGTTGACAAACATCCCATCTCATTGTTGTGCGTCGCCAGCTCTGTGCGCGAGCAGAATTTAAATACTGCACGTGCGGATTCCTCATGCGAATTATGGAGAATGTAGACTCGATGTATGGAACCCTCGGAGTTTGGACTTGTTCGAGAACTTGATAATTATTGATGCCTGAGAGCACCATTGTAATTATGTTTCATTATTGATCCGCAAATATGGCATTGCGTCAAAGCATCTCTGATGAGAGGTGTTTGAACGTTATAACCCATAATGTAAGAGGAAAGCTATAAACGTTACCACATTTACATTCTAGACGAAGAGTTATTATTGCTTGTTCTTGTATGAGCTCTTTGAACTTTGAAGCAGAACAATGTAAATTTTCCGTTTAATTAAAATACATTTTCAACAATAGGCGTATTATTTGTTGGTCTATGAAATGTAAGTGAGCGGAAAGGTACGTAATTAAATTTGAATCCAGTTAAGTGTGTGTGTATGATTCAAGGAAGAAATGTGGTCTTCTGCCATCTTCCTGCAGTTTGTTATGTCCAAGGACACAATACACACCACCCAATAACCTAAGATTAGGTTTCCCAACACATCTTCGTCCTGCTGGCTCAATTTTAAGAAATTACTGGCTATAGGTAATACTGTATTTAATTTTTATTTTTTTTACATATTTTTTATCTCATGTAACACTATATGAGATAAACAAGAACTACAGAAAATGAACAGCACATACGAGTACTACACGAATGAACCGATGACAACAATATGTATTTGAGAGAACATTCAAGTCAAAGGCTGAACAAAGTTTTCGTAGAATCCATGATTTTAGACATTCTAAATGATAATCTTCCAAGTTTATTTTTATGAAGTCTGACGAAAATCATTTAGACCAGTACCAAAAATTTAAGACCCTGGCTTAAGTTAACAAGTCTCGACACTCTGAATGATGGAGAATGGTTGTTGGAGTAGTAGAGTGTTGATTGAGGAAGAGCAATTCATTGTTTTTGAGTCTACGGCAAGGAATGTTAAACTGGGACAATAAAGAAGGTGAGTCAATAATACAATTAAATATTTTGAAAATGCCAATGAGATCAACGTAGTATAAGTATAAAGAATCACAATTTACAAAGTTGTATGAAAGTATGATTAATTAATTAATTATAATTACTTCAATAGTATTGATAAACATTTAAATGCTTTATTTGTCTCTCCTCACAACAGAAGACAACCACAACTGAAACAACGCGACGGCAATATCTTAATATTTACAAAGAATCTATCGGTATCTGTAATCATGTATGTCAGGAAACTCTTTTATTGAACAATACCTACCATTTAAAGTTATTATTTTGAATTAAATAAAGCAAACACTTTGTTTTGAAGCAGTAATTTATTTTTAATTTATCCCCAACCGGTTTTCCCTATCTCAAGATTCCTCAGGGTAAAATTTAAAACAAAACAAAAATACATAGGGTGAGCATACATATAGGTGAGACATAATACAAAATAGAATAAGAGGGAGACACACTATAAAATAAAGCAATGGAACAGTGAGACAGAGATATGCTTACATATAATAGAATGGAACAACATAAAAGGGAAAGAAACTGAATGTCAAAGGAGGGAGGGATTAAGAGGAAGTGGGAAAGTTTGGGTTAACGGGAAATATCTCTAATACGACTATAAGACAAGGTACGTTGAGTATTAAGAATATTACTATCAATTTTAACGGCTTTCTTTATTTCTGAAGTTTCTAATTTACATAATCTAATGCTAAAACCATGTTTGCGTAGAACATAACCGCGGGTCCGCTATATCGAAAACATAATTATTTTGACTTTTTGTTTTCATTAATTGTCTTGCGCTTAATTCATACTCCATTGAATTATTTAAAAAAAATAATCTAAATCTAATAAATTTAAGTTCTGCTTTTTAATTATGACAGCTGTTTCTACGTTCAAAGCCATTTTAATAATAAAAGATTATTTAAACTTTATAATTGTGGCATACATGCAGGGAAAACAGATTTTAACTCTAAGTACCTCACAGAATAGATAATCAATTATCACAATTATTTTCTCAGTAAATCGGTTTCATCGGTAATAAATCAATTAAGGCACCATTAAATTTGAAATTGGGTGGGGGAAAATAGAATCATATAAATAAGTCGTCTCAATGTAGTTTCAGATTCGTATAACAATTCTAGTACCTAAAAGGTACCGCCGACCGAGGACCAAGGGCTCGACGATTGCGGTCCATTGCCCAGCATCCCGCGCTATCTTCGTGTATCGTATTTCGCCTTGCCCGCTTCGTATAAGGAAACACAATGTCATCAGACAATCTTTATTAACATCACGTCCTAATTTGGTAAGATCGACTTGAATGTGATGTATCGTTTTTGTATTAATTTATCTGATACACTTTTGTTTTATGGCGTCGGTAAATCAAACAAGTCAAATAAATACGTCACAATAATTCACTCGAGGGAAATGTGAAATATTTTGAACAAAAATGGAAGGAGTATAGATTAATTACTATTGATTCTAAAAACACAAGGTTTTTTTATTATTTTCCCCTTACTTTTATTGTGATCCCGCACAATATTCCTAGTAATCGAAGCCAATTGTTGTATGGTATATAACACTTTATGGAAATTTGAGCAGTAGAAGGAAGTATCTAAGAGATAATTAAATTTGCAACTAAACTTACAAAGATGTAACCAATAAGGAACTCTAGTTAAAAATATAATGAAATTAATAAGAAATGTTTTGGATTAACCACTATTTCAAGATCGACATCAAGGTCATCTGTATACGAGTACTTTGTATTCTGATGAGGGAAGCTCCGCTTCCGAAACATGTTGATATTTATATGTTAAACAGTAATTTATACAAAAAATTCTTATTAATTTAATTAAAAATTATACCACAAAGTAATTTTAAATTTATTGAAAAAAAAATATAATGGCATAAACTCTATATATTCATATAGAACAAACGCCGTTTCTGAATATATAAGTTTAATTATATGTAGAATTCATAAATCGTTATTTAAAAATGAATAAAAAACAATCTCATCAAAACGCCCTGTTTCGTTGGTACCATAGAAATGACGTCACGCGTATAAATTCTTTCTTTGTAAATTTGTGTGATCTTATGACGCTTTTGTGACGTCACGTGGTGACCGCTTTGATTCCACCCGTTTTGGTGGGTTTTAAGAAAATCTGGTATTTAAGTTAGAACGTCAACTCTAATGTTTTTAATAATGTACTGGAGTTCCCTATTCACCTAATGATTGCTGGTCTCTTACCAGAACAAAACTGAAAGCAACTTCTGGAATGAAGTATATTTACATAATGTTTTATTTATTTAAATTATAATATTATTAATTTTATTATAGCTTTCATCAGGTTTTCAAACTGCGACCTCTTGACCCAAAGCAAAGGATGTTAACGTTTTGCCAATGTTTTTTAAAAAACAATTACAAACTACATTTCGATTCCGAATGGTGGTCTTTCTCCAGGGCAATTCTGAATATCTCCAACCTGGGATGAAATGCGATAATAATAATACATGTTTCTAATAATCTATGAAAAAAAAAATTACTTCTCATTTTCATTGAAAAAAAAATCGGGTAAATATTTTTTATAGCATCTTAACGTTAATTAATTTTCTATTCACAGCCATTTTTATGAATAAAACGATTGAATATGGGTGCCTTCTGGTGTCCAGTTTTGGACATAGGCCTCCGTCAAATATTTTGTGACTTTTACTCATTTCTCATCTGTAGGAAATCCCTATAAAAATATACTTAAATCAAAGAAGGTAGCTAAGTTCTTTGTTTTAAATAAAACATACACTTTGTTATAAACCACGAATTTATTTTATCTTTACGCTAACCTGTTTCGCTTAGATAAAGCTCCGTCAAGGCAAATATAATAACTAAAGAATAATACAGAGTTATCGTTATATAAATGCACAGAAAACAACACTACCTGGAGCTTGATCTTAGCGAAACCACTTGGTGTAAAAATTCAATAAATTGCTGGTTTATAATAAGAAACATGTGAATTTAATATTCTGTATTTGCATATTTTATTTCTTCTATTGATTAACGCGCACGAATATGAATAAATATAGTATTAATAATAGCATCAAATAAAGAAGTAACCTTACCCGTAGAAAGCGATCCGCTGCATTCCAAGTTCAACGCCTAACAGCCAAGTTGCAAGGCAATTAACAATGGCGCCCACGCGGTGCCGCCGCGACGCCCCCGACCGACGCCCGACTGAAGCCGAGGGCGTCCCCGCCAAACTTGAATTATACGACATGAAGGCTCTTTTATTAGTACCTAATATCGCTTTATTCGACGCAGACTTGAATATTGAATCTCGCCCACTTAGTATGTTGGCTTTTTGACTGTTGTTAAATTAGGTATCCCGCTAATTAACGGTTGAACAATAACTATTGTAGATATTTATTATTTAACAAATTTGTTTCCTGTTCGTCTAGCTTTAATTTTTTTTTTTGAAATATGAAGACTCGATTTGTAGCTTTTTTTGGTGGAATATTAATAATCGTTTTTCGTTAGAACGAAGAGAAGGTCTTTTAACTCTTAAATTCTACTTACAAATTTTAAAGCAGTGTCCACAGAGCATATGATACATAGAGATGCCCTAACATTCAAGGCGTAGAAAACAAAATATAAGGGGGGGGACTTTATGCGGGTCACTGTTATTTGATTTGCGAATAAATGCATCCCGACAGTCTCCAGACAACTTGGAGTGCATTGAAAAGAATTAGTATTTACTCTTCGAAAAGCAAATCTGCTAATGATCAACTCATCCCTTTTTACAATTGTGCGAAATTTATGGCAAATCTCCATTATTTCCGTAGCTGTGGAACAGATTCCAAACTAACCTAAACAGCCAATAAGTAAAACAGTAAATGAGGAAAAGATTCGGCTTGTATACAAAGACCGAATATTTTGTTGTAGCATATAGTTTGACCCTATTTATAAGTGTTTTAAATTTGCTTACCGTAGTCAAAATCACGTGTATGTAATTTGTAATTTTTATAATGTAAATAAAAAAATAAAAAAACTTATCTGTGGAATGTATTGCGATAGTTTTGATTATTCTCTTTACCACTTCTGTGTACATTTACAACCTTTGAATGCGCATGAAACCATAATTATTGTTGTTATTCTTTAAAATCTTCGAATGATTGTTCGCCGCCAGTCAATACAGGAATGATGTTTTAGAGAAATGCGTGAACCCGCCTGGTTGCCAAATTTAGGATGTCACCTGGTTGCCTTCAGCCCTCGAAATGGTAGTCGAATTTGACTATTATGGCTCGCTTATTTATTCGGACTTCAGTGAGCCTAACGCATTTCGTTTCATTTTTAATTATAGTGGATGCCAGTCTACTTTGTTTGATCATTTGTATTATGGGGGAAAAGTTGGATAACAATTAGTGCTGCAATGTCACCAGCTAAACTTTCCATATTCGAGAGATCTATCACTCTTCAGTCCCTTACGCGATGAAATTGATTAAAAATAAACGCTATGGCCGAGTCTTTACCATAGTGCAAAAATACCAAGTCCCGTAATGTCTTATTGTATAGCCAATCTGACGATGATACAGAGACAGCCTTCTTTTCGATAGCTAGTTAATTAAGTAGTCACAGTACTTACCATCGTGTTTCAGGTAATAAAACTCGACAAAATCGCAAATGTTAGATTAGCGCTCCGTAAACGTGCACTTAAATCGGTAGATAACGCATTGTAGTACGGAAAGGAAACTGAAATTTTATAATTTCATAAAACTCAATATTTCTAGTATTATTGTTGTTGCGATGTCGAATATGTAAAGTATAATGTGTACAAAATGAATAAAACCATTGACGTCTTCATTACAGGCAGCAGGCAGCAGGCAGCAGGCACTGAACTTTCGTGAAGTATTATAATTTGATGTCATCGTCTCGGCGAGTAGGAATGCCTCCACTGCCGAACCCAGAGGCGTGTGCCCCGCCATTGTTATGGTAATGCGACAAGTATGTAAGATGTAGGCACGGGTTCGAAGCCCACGTAAGGAATATTGCGCTCGCGTAACAATACCCGCCGATAGAGGCTGCAAAGGTCGTCCTCGGCTCGCGGATTGCCAACCTTGAGGATGTTTAGTGAGAAGAAAACTCATTGGTATTCATGCACTTGCCTAACCTAACCATCAGTTCGGTTGCCAGCTGCTCGTCACGGTGGATTTAATGTTCCACCTCATTATTCTGTTGTTTTGGTACATCTCATGCTATTGCGTTAAGTGTTAAGATTTAAGTGTGTACGAATCTTGGGTTTTTCTCCTTATGCATTATGCATAAATACCATCGTGCGATTTAGCGTTTCCTGATTAGGTTCATTGTTGAGATGTCATTTTCAGATGTACGCAGTAACCCAACCCAACAATTGAAATTGAGCGAGTTTGGGGGCACGCTTCTAATGATTTCATTTTATATTACTTAATTCATTTTTAACTATTATAATTGCTGCCAGTTTCCTAACAAATAATTATTCTAGCTTTACAAATTAAAATTTGAAAAATGATGAAAGAAAGGGTTCAAGCTCTCGGGGAAAACTTAGTTGCTAGCTGGAAATAGTTGAGATGACCTATTAATTCTAGACAAAAAAATACGTTCAAATTTCATGACGCTAAAGCCTACCACCTAGGAGTATTTATTGGGACATGTAAGCAAATATTATTCAAATGTACTCGTACACAGTTTCATAGAAATCTATTTCGAATTATTTCCATTAATACCGACCATTGCCCTACGCATTTCAATTTAAAAACAGAAAGAAACAGTAAGCACTAATAAAATTTGGTGTTTTGGAGTGATATGGCAGTATTTGGTGGCACCACATATAAGACGAGCTGCTATGTTAACAGTCCTTATGTCATTCGGCAGACCAAAATACAAACGATTGCAGTAGTCCAGACTACAAGCGCATTTACCAGTGTCTTAGCAGAATCTGTTGGCAGACATCTTCTTACGGATTTCAATTGTCTTAGAAAAATACACTAGACTTTATTCTTTCTTTCACAAATGTTCGAACACAATCACGGAATATCCGTTGACTTAAATTCTTTAAAAAATCTGAAAAAGTCGTATTTCGCAAAGGTTTGCACTATAGTATTGTAACGTATTTTCAGAGTTCTACCATACTACTATCGTAGAAATAAAGGGCATACACACATTACACAGCACACACTGAGTGCGTATCATGCACTGCCGCATCAATGGCTGAATACAACACCTCGCTTGTCGGCGGAATAAAGACTTTCAGAATCATAATTATTGCAACCGTCTAAGGCTGCAAGAACTTCATTCATTAAATGACTGTGGAGAGTATAGGGTACAGCCGTTACAGATTCATCTCAGATCGGACTGAGTCTGGGTACCAAGGGAACTACAGACCTACAGGCTCTTCTGAAATATTGCGTAGGGTCTTACAATTTATTTGTAAATATTCATGAATATGTCATATGTAGTATATAGCCAAGCTAGCAGTCCACAATGGACTGCTGACACCATCCCTGATGTATGGCAGTGAGGCATGGAACTAGCAGAGGAAGGATGAAAGTAGACAGAATGCTGTAGAAATGAGATCTCCGAGGCGAATGTACGGTAAAACCTTGTATGATGTGTGAAAAATTTTGAGATTTGCAAAGAATGCACTGGGCATGTAGAGCGAATGAACGAAGAGAGGAGCGCGAGGAGAATATATTATGACGCGAATGTGAATGGAAAAGGAAGCCGGGGACGCCCAACGAAGACATGACACGATCTATTGAATCAAATGCTTCTGTCGAGCCATATCAGAAGTCAGAATAACATAAGAGAATGTATGAATATGAATGAAGCAAGAAGTGTGTGCCAAGACCGAGTTGTTTGGCGCTTCGTCCTCTCTGCCTACCGCTGCAGTGAAACTTAGTTATATTAATAACATATATAATAACATTCATGTATGTGAGTTTTGGGCATATTGCCTGTTTATGTACTAAAATAAAAAAAATAAAAATAATAATATATATATATGTTATGTGTTATATTTAGTCATTACTGTTTTGTAGCCGTAATTCAGTCACATTCAGTTACGTCTGGGTCATATTTAAGCCTTATTTATAAGTCAAGTATAGACTTATTTAAACACATTTGATAAATTTAAGTCATATCGTGTCATAATAGCATTTATTAGTTGTCAGAATTCAAAAGCGATTTTATTCAACAAGTGCTTTATACCGAACGATTATATTTCTAATACAATATTTTGTCCAATAATATATACTTTTTATAAATCTTTAAACATCACAATTAGTACTAGGAGTAATTATTTAGGAGAAGTGCATTATAAATAATTATGTATACGAGTATTGTTTTGTTATGTTGACATACACAATTAGTAAATGTAGTCATGGAAGTGCGTGTGTTCTTAATTCTTACCTATAATAAAGCTTCATTCAACTAAATAAGTGGACTTAACAGGATGTTGCAAGTTGTTGAATTAAAGTGCTGTGGCAACATGCATCGTGCTGTACACCCGTCGCCTGTTGCCTGTGCTGGTACCCGGGTAGGTATTACGTTACTTACAATGATCCTGATAGCGGTGGCGTGGGTTCGAACCATCCCAAATAAGTAGTAAAAGTTTTACTTTTCCCATAAAGACCCAACTAAAATTACGTGAAGTTCCACACAAAACTACCATCTGTTAAGATCTAAGTCGGAATGGTTACTGCACGCTAATTTTATGGTAAATTGCTACGAAGCAAAAGGAGAAAGGATAGAAAAAGACTGCATTTCTTTAAAGATCTAACCAATAAACAAAGTTAGTCTCTTTTTTGATTTGTTGTCCGAGATACCGATTAATATTTGCAAAATTGATTATTGTTAAATTTATATAATAGAAACGTTTGTAAACGAAGTGTTAATGGATGGAGAGATAAGATTTAGGATCTAGGATTTATGTATATATATATATATATATACCTGAAATAAATAAAGCACTAATTGCCAAAAAATCAAAATTTAAAGTAAATATGTAATAATAATAATAATAATAGTTGGATGATTTGTATAGCGCCGTGTTTGTGAAAAATCACCTCAAGGGCGCTGTACAAATATTTCTAATTATGTACAAACAGATACAGAAAAACATACTTACCTGGCAGGTCGCTTCAGATGAACACAGTTTTAGAAAAAAATATTTATAGAGATGATAGTTTTACATGGTTATTTGTTTCTCCTTTTCTATTGATGTTACATTTATTAGATGATTGGTGGCACAAGATGAGGTGGTATTTATTGAATTATTGGTATTAATTTTTAGGACTGGAAAGTATTCATAAAATGAATTTTAGGACTTGAAAATATCTATAAAATTACCTTAAAAAGCGTAAGAAGCTTTTAATAAATATTAAAGTTTTTTTTTGTATTTATGTTGAAATAGTTCTTGTGCCATTGCCAATACGCTAAATCCAAAACCTGAGAAAATTTAAAAAATATATATTTGAGGCATACATGGTGGATCAAAAACGAACAAGTCGTATGTATCGAGTGTGTTTTCCCATAAAAAGGACCAAGTGCCGCCTGGTCGTGTTTAGTAATAAAATGACTAAATTATCAATGGCTAAATGACCGAGTTGTCTACACATGGTCCTTTTTAGTAACTTCTCACGAGGCACTTAGATCCCTTTTTTGTGAAGTGAGTCGTGTAACTTAACAACTTCTAACTATATTTTTAATTTCATCGTATATTTATTTGTAAAATATCCAATGTTTCTATACGGCCTTGTAAAAAAAAAATAAACAAAACGCTTCCTAACAATTTATGTTTTTATTCAATAAAAAAAAACTATGTCTCAGTTCAACATTTTTGGCACTTAGTGCTTTATTTAATTCAGGTATTCACAGGAAGCATTAGATGGAAGTAGTTGAAGATGCTCAGGAAGACATGATATGGCCAAGTGAATGAAATGACTTTGCCAAGAGTCTGACTAACAGAAGATCATGAGTGTATGATGCGATGCGTCAATGTGGTCGAAGCAAGGAGGCTAAATTATGTCCAATGGCTCTTGAGGCAATCCATCCTCCCTAATTAGGCAGTTTCAGATTTTGTTTCTCAATATTTTTATTCTTAAAATGTAAGTCTTTCAAATAACACGAAAGCAAAATGAATTGCATCGTAATTGCTGACCAAGTGTGCATTATTCCCCTATAGATTTATTCTGCAATTATACAGAAACAATAACAATTACATACCAATAGTAATAATTGTCGAGAATTTATGCATTTCCTACGAATAAATGTAATTACATTCACATTATATACCAATAACTCACGCCAGTGTAATTTATTTAGCGTACTGCTGCGTAGGAAACAATGACTAAGTACCGAGTTGTCTCTTGGCGTATAAATTTATTTGAAATTAAATTAAAACATCAAATTAGTGATAATAGTGTGGCGCCACAACTTTGTAATGTCATTTTCCTAATTCCAACACCTCCAGCCAAGTCGTAAATAAACTTACAATTATAATTTAATAATCTAATGTTTCTGATATACCAATATATTGTATATATTCTTATTATAGGTATATTATTTTTTAAAATATTTTTTAGTTTTTTTTTTAAGTCACTTTATTACACGTATATATTGTCGACCGGTTTCGGTTGAACTAAAGGGCCGGTTTATCAGTCTAAGATAAAAAAAAATTACCAGCTTATAAAAAATCCTTATATAGGTCGTAAGCATAGACAATATAGAAATAATCAATATTATTCGTTTTGTCTACGATTTTAACCGCTCTACCCACACGAACGTACGTGATACGGCCGCTATAATATTATCGCCCGAACGCAACAAGACGTATCCCGTACGTTCAGGTACGAAAAAACTATACCCGAAACCCACAAAACATTCGTATACGTCAAGTTTGTTCCTGCATCATCTCGTTTAGTATTTCGAGGTCAGCCGAAGCTAACGGATGTGTTCGGGTATTTTCGTCTCTCCCATACAATTTGGTAGATTTTAAACACGTACTGTTATTGCGAAACCTAATAAAAATAACGATGTTTTTTTACCTACTTTTTGAATAATAACCTAAAGGACGGGTGGTTAGTAGAGGAACGTTTTTCTTTTTGTTGAAACGTATGAAACGTCAACTTCCGCAGTTTGTTTTTACGCGGGTTTATTTACGTGATGATTTTTGGTAAAATTCTGCACACAAACCGCATGGTTCCATGTGCGAATAACCTAACTGTAAATGGTATATGTTTTGCTGAAATCTGTGCATTATTAATAAACCTATGAGTAATTAACCGTTGAATACAAATCATGTTCTAACATTGGATCTGTAAATCCCTATTTAGACAGCTGGAGATTGAAAATCATCCTTTATCAATTAAAATCATCGCTCGATGAATCATCGAAGTCAGTACTGGTAAAAGTAGGCAATTTACTTAAATTTTAGATGCAAATATTTACATAAATGTTTAATTTGACAAATGAGATTCGTCATTAGTGGCTGGTAGTGATCATAGCCTAGTTATAACGATTAACAAACTTATATTATTTTTATCTCCGATTGAAATCCCCATGAGATAGATATCTCCATAGATCCGACTCAGTCAAGAGTTAGGGGTCATCATTCAATTAAGTAAATACGAGATATAACGATAAATTGCGACATTTCCAATCAAACCAGCCTAAATGATATAATAAAACATGACTGTTTAAACGTACGTGTTATGTAGTATTAAATGGTATTTAGCTGCATACCCTGAAGGAATTAGGCTTCAGGGTACTTATACACATTTTACAGTCAAACAAATGAATCAATGGCATTTATTAAAATTCCAATCACGTAGATATAATCGAACATCTTTGTTAGACAATCTGCATCTACGTTGCACCTGCAAGGAAATAGTGAAACTGCGCAGCGAAGAGGCGTGACTCTTGTCATTAGTGGATATTTCCAGTGATGACTTGATCGCTAAAGAAATATCACGAAAACAAAACCTGTAATAAATACATAGGCGAGGTTTCCCCTTAAATGTGAACTACATACTTACGACGAATAAAATAAAATACGTGAAATGAAAATGACTTCTTTTGGATCAAAACTTTCACTTAAGGTCCAGCACTCAGAAATGGCCCCAATCATCAATTTGCAGGTTGCTAACTCAAGCAACACAACTAATTATTTTTCTGTAAAACCCATACGGGTAGTTAATAAAACACACAAAAATACATTGTAATCCTTAAATTCTATGATTTTTTTTTTTAAGAAAGACAAATATTCCCTGGTTACGAATAAGTTGACAATATTTGAAAATCTCCTACTACCATCACAGTAAGCGGAAGATGTTGCTTGTGTCGTAAATGGAGGACTTCGCCAGCCGAGGAATTGAACTCACGACGCCTGGGTGAGACCCAAACGCGATGCCAGCTCAGCCACTGACACTGAAATTCATCCCAAAATTTCCAAAAATATGCGCACTTTGAAAATCAGTGAAAGCAATTTTTAACAATTTACCTGAAATCCCAGTAGGTATTTCAAATAGAATTTAAAAAATTGTCTTTTGAGGATAACTCTCTTTTGAAACATTATACATCTTGCTAAACACACCCGTAAAGAATTTACTTGTTAATTCGTAGCATTTCTCGACTTCGTAACCTGAAAAGTATTATAGCTGTATTTTTGGATGCCGGCTGTTTATATTAAAATTCACAACAAAAACTAACTTACAATGAACGATGCCAAAATTATTTATTATTATTGTGATTAATTCGTTTTTAGTTTATTTATTTTTAATTTAAAGAAAACAAATTTAACATTGTTATTATTAGGTTCTGCAATATTTGAGATTCAGCTTGAACGCTGAAACAGCTATCACAATAATGCAAACTAAAATATTTGCAGAACTTAATAAATTATAATTTTTTTAAATTCTTTAAATTTAATAAAAATACGTTATAATTATGTTAGATGAATACTACCGAGTCTCTACGGTGTCTGTCTACCAGAATAGTTTCCCATTTAGTGATATCTGGTTATAAATCTTATTGACCATAATAGGGGTGGTAGTTATTTCCTGTACGGACTTGGAATTAATTTGAATTCATTAATCCTCGGAAATAGTCAGTTATTTACTTCTTTAACTATTTCAGAATATTTTTTTAACGAACTTTGTTTTTTAAGCCGAAACGGTTCTGCGTGTGGCTAAAATCAACTAACTTCTGGCAATTGTTTTGTAGGAGATAGAGAAATGTAAATATCAATGATAGTAGTGAAAGCTTAACCTGGTTGGCATAAAACATATTTATTTTAAACACTTTTATAAAGTCACACCAGCAAGTATTTAGTTCCAATGAAAACGAGTATATTAGTAATAAGTATTTGACTTCAATAACACGTAGATGCTTAAGTTCGTTTGGGTAAACGTGATTCACTGAATGAGGTTATGTACCGGGGAAGAAAAATTGCATCTTCACATCTGAAAATAGCCGCTTGTCCTGAATTATGAAATTCTGCCTCACAAGACATGAGACGTGTAAACACGTCTCAATTTGATGAAGGAACGTGTATTAACGTTCTGAGACGCGAAAATTATCATAAATTTGCCATGCATCATTACGAGATAATATTATAATAATTCAAACGATTGAAACCATGTCAGAAATATATCATAATGTAGATGTCGTTTCCAGCGCACTGGCCCTTTCAGACCAGAATTAAAACCAGCGGTAAAATAAATAATGCTTGACATCCTTGCAGACATATGTCTTTTTAATGATAGGTTTTTGCTATGTTGGCGGGAAAGATTATTAGGCCTCACAGTCAGTACATTATCATATACTTTATACAAAACAAAATTGTTTTTATTCACAAAAAAATAAACGATAACCATACTGAATTAAATAATAAAGAAATGTTTTATTTATGCCGCCATTTTAATATATAAATATCTACATGTTTCACAGTGTGTATTGAAAAATAATTATATAAGCATAGATCAAAAAAATAATAAGAAGGTAAATAATTGGGTATTAATGTAAAAAATAATACATTAGAAACTAGAAATTCAAACAAAAGCTAGAAACAAATAAGGTACAAAAATATACATAAATACGAATGGACCATTCATTGGTTTCGAAACATGTAGATATTTATAGTTAAAATAGTGGTTTAAACAAAATAATTCTTAAAATATATATATTTTTTAAAAATAAATTCAAACCTTTTCAGTTTGCAAATAACTTGACAATATTTGAAAATCTCGCGCTATCATCACAGTAAGCGGAAGATGTTGCTTGTATCGTGATGGAGTACTTATTTAAAAAATTAAATGGAGTTCTACCAGCCAGCCGAGGAATTGAACTCACGATGCCGGGGCGGGACCCAGACGTGATTCAGCCACTGACCGGTCAAAAACTGAAAAACGATGTAACTATTTTCACGGTGCTGAAAAGGGGAATAAAATATATACGTCATCTGTCAATATATGAACATGGCTACCGCCTGAACGAGTTTATAAAATCCAACCAAAAAAATACCGCCATTAATTGGAAAGAATAGGGAGGAAAAACATCTGAATCTCTTTTCTCAAATTTAATAGACGCGCGGTCCGAAAGGGTTAGACGCGGTTCTCCAAGCGGGGAGTTGGGAATGTCAATAACGTTTCAATAAGATACTGATGGGTTATTGTACAAATATTTGCACTGAACGATGTTCCTGAATTAATATGCAATCCGTAGAATCTCGATATTCGTTAAAAGCAATTAATGGGAAGGTAGACAATAAAATGTACACATTTAACATTTTGTACGGTAATGGTTATGTAATGGTTACACTCGACCGACAATGGTTATGTAATGGTTACACTATGTAATGGTTACACTCGACCGACAAATGCAATGGTTATGTAATGGTTACACTCGACCGACAAATGTAATGGTTACACTCGACCGACAAATGTAATGGTTATGTAATGGTTACACTCGACCGACAAATGTAATGGTTACACTCGACCGACAAATGCAATGGTTATGTAATGGTTACACTCGACCGACAAATGCAATGGTAATGTAATGGTTACACTCGACCGACAAATGTAATGGTTACACTCGACCGACAAATGTAATGGTTATGTAATGGTTACACTCGACCGACAAATATAATGGTTACACTCGACCGACAAATGCAATGGTTATATAATAGATTTTACTCGACAAACAAATGTAATGGTTACACTCGACCGACAAATGTAATGGTTATGTAATGGTTACACTCGACCGACAAATGTAATGGTTACTCGACCGACAAATGCAATATGGTTATGTAATGGATTTACACTCGACCGACAAATGCAATGGTTATGTAATGGTTACACTCGACCGACACATGCAATGGTTATGTAATGGTTTTACTCGACCGACAAATGTAATGGTTACACTCGACCGACAAATGCAATGGTTATGTAATGGTTACACTCGACCGACAAATGTAATGGTTATGTACTGGTTACACTCGACCGACAAATTTTGGTATTGCGTTGTTGTAAAAAACATCTCATTATGTTTAGAAAACACGAACCACTAAATATTTAGTTTTTTTTTTCTGGAAAAGTTATTTGAAATATTTGTTATACTCGTAGAAGAGGCGCATATTGAAACCCAAACATCCATTGCTATATATTTTGTGTTGCTCATTTTATGAAAAAAACTCACCATATATCCAGAATTGTTCGGGACTGACCAACAAAACCAATTTGGAACGCGGGTACGGGTACCGCTGCCCCGGGAACCATTGATTGGATAACTAACATCTCTGCCATAGGTCATCTCAAGTGGTTCGCTACGTTTAGTAACTTAGCAGGGGTGCCCGGGTTCATGAAGTGAGGTCTTGGCGGCGGATGTGTTTGCCCACGTGGCGGGCCGGATCGGGAAAGGCCGGTTGTGGGAGACTCTTTGAGCTCTCCAGCCGGACTCTCTGAACCCATCATCGTCTTGCAACACAGTGAGAGGGGTGGATTAATACATCCATCACTCCTGGACGTACTGACCCCCAGATTCCTACCCACCTCTGATACTGTTTTCCTTTCCAGAACTTCTTCTCCTTCCTTTCCTTAAAAATACCCTCCACACAGCATCCCCAAATATGACATAGGCTCCTAGGAAATTATCTCTCTTATTTTTTGCAATTTAACCGTTATTTAAAATCTCTATAGCTAGTGATGAAAATGGCGAAGTGAGCTGAAAATACTTGCGACCTTGAAAGTAAGGGTTCCAAGACAATTCAACACACGTATGAATCGGCACACTTTTCAAAAGTAAAAAAAAAATTAGCCTGAAAACCCAACCTAACCCGATCAAATTAAACTATTGTTTTATTTTTTATCTTTATTTTTATTAAGTAAAACGAAGACTTGCTATAAACCACGAAAATATTTAATTTTTCACTAACCGGTTTCGCTTACCTCAACCTTTGTCAGGGCAAATATAATAACTGAAGAATAATACAGAGTTAGTTATCGGTTATATACTCGTATGTAATAGTTACAGAATACAAGAGAGTGAATACAAAAGAGAGGGAGAAAAGAGAAATAATGTGATTGCTTATTACGAAAAATAAAAATTTAAAGATTTTTAATTATTTTATTTTATTACTGAAAATCGTATTCTAAAAAATCTGCACAAATTTCATAACGCTCGAGCTCACCGTTCGTGTGATTTTTTCTGTTTCAGCACATATAGTATTCTAAAATGAAAATAATTTTAAGCGTTTCAACGCAACACAGTGTTATTTATACGTTTGCATAATGAGTACAAATATCTGAAATATATTAAACATCTCTTATTACCGACATTAGCCTTCGTCACACCATGAATACACCATTCAGTCCAATACACACCTTGCTCTATGGAAATTAGCACCATTGACTGGGAAACACGTACAGTGACATTTCAACTTGGAAATAATATTAATATCGTTTCCTTTCGGGTTACAAATCAATTCAATTGAACTTTAACGTTATTCCGTAGTAACTTAATCACCTTTAGAATTACTGGATTACCTTTGTAATTTAAAGCAACTTGTTTGAACGAGGTATATTACTATGTACAAATATAAGGGCAGAGAGAATAGCGAAATTAAAACTAACAAATTAATTGAAATTACTATTAAAAAAAATATATTTAATCATTAAAGACGATAATATTAACAAATCTCAAATTAAACATGAAACCGAAAAAAGACGCAGAATACAAATAGTGGTTAAAGTGTTGTCCCGGTAAGACAGATGTCCTGGGTTCGATTCTCAGATGGTATCCATGACCTTTTTATTTTTTGTGCCTTTTTCTGTTTCATGTTTCATTTATATTTTGTTAATATTATCTTTTTCAATCAATAAATATTACAATTAGGTTTATGAGCTTCAATAAGTTATTCCAATAATTTGAAAAACAATAAAAATTGTTCTCTTAAAGCAACAAAAACTCTGAAAAACTGAATGGTGAGCTCCGGTGTCATAAAAGTTACACAGGTTTTCCGTCGAGAATTTCTAGCTGAACGCAACTCTTATTAGCTCGCTACCTACTTTCCATTATGACCTATGGCGCTTTGTAAAATGTATATAATTTTATTTTAACGACTATTTTTTTTCTAAAAAAGAAAACTGATAAATTAAGTGCTCGGTTTCCTGATAAAAATGTAAAATAAATTATAATATAGTTACACACGTGTGCTTTGGAGATTAAAGTGTTCAACATTGTTTGCTCCGTAACCCACAATTTTATTTGATGTATTAGAAAAATATTCGGAGCCGGAGTAGGGAGAGAATTTTTCTCTCCTCCTTCCCTCTTTCTGCTTCTCTGACCCACTAGCACGGTGCGAATTCTCACTACTTATGCCTCCGTAGGAATGCAACATTCGGTGGCTAGGAAAATAAAAATAAATATTTTGTTTAAATTTTCTCCCTCATGTGCTCCTGAAAACGGTTCTAAATCATGCAGCTACCAGGAACGCATGATGACAGTAGGTGAGTAGGAATTCTCCCAAGCTACGGTCGCTGCACGAACTCTCACTGCGATTGTTCTTACCTCACCTTCAATTACCTCCGCGCGATTATGCCTCCCTAGGAATGCGACATTCGATCCGACTGCGTGGGCGTGCCCCATAATGTCACTGTTGCAGTTCGACGACACGATTCATTGACTATTTATTGCCAGCAATAATTTGCGAACCCGTATTATTACTCGCACATTATTTATTTATTTGACCCTGCATAGATTGGATCGAGCAATCGGTATTGAATTTTTAATTAGATGACTTTGATTCGTCCTTCTCAGGATTGAATCCGGAACTATCTTAAATATTATACGTAGAGACAACCGTTGCTAAAAATACTAATTCTTTATTTAAAATTTTGTATCTTGCCGATTTAAATTATGCAGTGCATATTTAACAAACATTTAACAACAAAGTCTATTATCAAAATAAGATGTAAAGTGAGATCTGGTTTTCTCTCTTTCTAAAACACATATCTGACCTTAAGAGAAAGGGAGATAAAACGAGTATTATGAGGACCGTCATTTAGTTCCCAATGAGGAACAACTAGAATCACAAGGTTCAGAGAATTGTGATATAAAATGATACTTTATACTAATATGGCCTCTAAAGGGAACCCGAAATTTTTATTTTGAAAAATGGTACTTGTTTACTTATAACACATTGACGTATTATATAAAACGTGCGGTTAGCGCCTATTCTGTTTAAATTATTGATTTATTTGTCCCGTAGAACTCCGGTTACTTTTTTTGTTATTAGTGACTACATACATACTGCTACTTCTGCATTTTTATACGTGTCAGATGTTTCACCTTTCGAAGGGATTATAAAACGGTGGCGATAAAAACAGAACAAAATAATTTTTAATTTTAGCTGAATAAACTCGACAACTTGGCAAAAAAACTACAGCAGAATGTACGTTTAGAATGGAATTTTAGCCAAGCATTCGGGTCCAATACTTCGAAATCTTCTGCCTTCCAATAGCTGATGGTACATTTTCCGACGAAATTACCAAATAGGTGGGGAAACAGCTGTTACTCGTAAAAATGTATTCAAAACGATTATTACAATAAAACAAAAAGATCGTATTTGTTTTATTGTAATAATAATATTTAAAAGTACTCGTTACGTATTATTAAGCGTCTGGCTCAATCTTTACTGCGATGGTGTTTCTTCCTATTTTACGCAATATTTTTTATAAAGAAAAAACGTTGCATAAATGCAGGTAAAATGAGTGCGCTGAAACGCGTATGGAAATGACCCGTCCTGCGCGACTTCGGCCGAATCGAGTCAGAGAAAATGTTACAATTTGCATCGATCGCAAAGTCGAATTTATGAGTATTTTATGAGTCGTTACTGGCCATGTCTGCCGGCGGTAAGTTATTAAATCTATTTCAAATAACCTTCCGCCGGTGGCAGTGGCGCCTCGGATATTACATATCTTACGTATATTAAAACAATCTAGATACAGTATATGTATAGAGATTGTATATTACATTATATACCTCTCTCTGGAATATACGATGATATCACGAGGGGAATTTGGTTCATTGGTTCCTGGAACTAATCTCGTGCCGGCTGCTACTGATATCTATCTATATATATAAAAAAAATGTGTCTGTCTGTCCGTCTGTCCAAGATTTTTTAGAAAATTACTCTACCCATTTCGCTGGAAATAGTACAGTTTATTCTTATTAGTGCCGGGAAGGTTTAGAGAGTAGTTTGAATAGTCAATATGAAAAACTGTTTCTATAACGTTTTAAAATTAGTATGAACAACATTGAACCCGCCATGTTGTATTGAGGTTAGCTCATAGATATACCACTCTGGTTAGTAACAGATTACATATTCAAAAGAAGGTTTGTTTTGGTAGAATATTTTCAAAATGGAAAACACAAAGTACTTAAGACTCTATTATTTAGATATATTTAAAAAAAATGTTTGGAATGGAATAAAATCTTCAAACGTATGAGTATGTTTCTTTGTTTAGAGATAGTAATAGTCATCACAAGGCATTACTTTCGCTCTCAAATCAATTATGGCACTCAAACGACAAGCAAAAATACTTATAAAAAACTTCATAATTTTATTTAACAAAAAAAACGAGCTAGGCCGGGTACACATCATCTAGTATATAAATATACATATATTATAGAAAAAAAAAGTTTGCATTCATTCCTTATAATATAGATCCGAACTCATTTTTGTAAGGTCTATTATACCTCAATATCACAAGATTTGTTTCTAGCTAATTTCACATCACCCATTTTTCTGTTGCTTTTAGTAAATTCAAAATTAAAAGATTAAAATAAAATTATTTCACAAATTAAAGCATAAAGTACAAAGGGTATAGCTTATAGGTAGATCCTGTTTCTCACAGTTAACCCAAAAATTTATACAAATTTACATAAATAGAAATAAACTATACATTTTTATATATCAATATAAAATACTAGCTGAAGTACCCGGCGTTGCCCAGGGTTATTAATCGTATGGAGTAAAGTTTTATAATCCCTAATCCTACCATTACTCCTACCCTACTCCTACTCCCTACCCCTATCCAACAATTTTCTTATTATTTCGAACGTCAGGTGTGCAAAATTTCACCAAGAAGTGACAAAATTTATCGGTCTCTAAAGGGTGGAAAAGGGGTATGGAGGTAGTTTTTCGAATTCTCATGTAGACATTATCCTCTTGGTTTGTAGGTCAAGTGTGCAAAATTTCATCAAGCCAGGAATAAAACTGTAGATTTGTATACAAAACAAACACACGCGAGTAGTTTAATCTATTAGTGTTTTCATAGTATTCATTCGTGTAGTGACATAAGGAATATTTTTAGTGATGATTTAAATATAAGTAGATCGTGTATTTGTTTGATGTTACCTAGAAGGTTGATTTATAACGTCAATTGCCATGTAGTAAGGTCCTTTTTGAAATATTGTTTTATTGTCTTGTGGTATTAGTGGGTTTGTTTTCTGTAAGTGTGTCGTGTGAGTGTTTCAGTGAAACCTGTCTGGAGATGACATAGGCATAACTCAGTTATATATATACATATATGAGTGATCGTCATTTGTTTGGTTGTTTTTTTTGGATTATTATGGTTACTTGTACAGTAGTTTAGCCATGGTGCGTATTTTGCAACAGGGATTGCTTTGCAGCGCAATATGTTAATTGGCTAGCAATACAATAAAAAATATTAAACCAGTTTAATTAGAATTGCCTATTTAAATTTACAATTTATTGAGGTAGTCTTCGAAGGCTATTTGCCTGTATGACTTACTGCAGATAAATAAAAAGCAGTAGAATTTTTTATTTTGTCGAGTAAATACATTCTAGTCTAGCTCCGATAATAGCTTTTTTAAAGTTATTGGCTCACATTCTTAGTGATCAAATCATATCTGAAAAGCAAACGAAATTCGTGGAAATGAGTCGAATAAAAACGACGATATTTCTCGTTTTTTGTCAAAACAGTTTCACGCCGAGTTTATTGGTCATCGGGCATGTCTGGCAAGAAAATCTCCAATAAACATAAACACTCTAAATTCTGGAGATTCAGATTCAAAATAATTATATTTTGAAAGAAAAAAAAGACGAAGAAAAATAAAATGAGTACTCGTCTTTCCATTTTATTGTTTTACTAATTTTTTAAAAATGATTTGGTACTGACGGTCAGGGAAGAAAAGCCTGGTCTTATGCTTGGTTTCTAGGATTTATTTGAAGAAGCTTGATCTTGTCGCTTTCTACGAGTCTCGGGCGAATCCCTGCTGGCTAGTTAATTAATGTTGACCAGTCAGTGGCTGAGTTGGCATCGCGTTTGGGTCTCACCCAGGCGTCGTTCAATTCCTCGGCTGGCTAAGTCCTCCAGTCCTCTATTATAACACGAGTAACATCTTCCGCTTACTGTGATGGTAGTAGGAAATTTTCAAATATTGTCAGGTTATTCGTAACCAGGGAATATTTGTCTTTCATTTTAAAAAGAAAGAATGTGGGTAAAATGTATTTTTACAAACGAAAGTAAGAGAACAGTTTGATGAAAACAACCACTGACTTTTTGGGTTCTCCCATCATGCAATCAATTCCCTTTGGGACGTTCTTCTTCCTTTAAATTTCGGAAATTATGTTTTTTCATTCCTTTATTACTTCAACACAAATCAAATGAAATGGAAACTGTCGATTAATGTGCAGATCAATTTGATATAAAAGAGACGGGAGACCAATTTCAATATCGCAATTTGAAAGATGCGGCTAATTCGGTACCAGAAAGATGCTGCAGCGTGTTGATTGATGCGGTCTTCTGAAGAAGTTCTGGATGGAGAAAAGAAAACAGATTTAACAAAATACGTTTAGCGCAAAATAAACGTAGGTACCAATGCAATATCATTTGATGGACGCTATTTTTGAAAAATGGTCAGTTTATTCATATAGGCTATAATTTTTGTAACATAGGTGCCGTATTTTCTAAAATGCTACTGGAAATAAAGAACTCGTATTGAAATGTACTAAAATGTGCGTTGGCCACAGTAATCAATTAAATATCTGACAATCCACGATTGTCTGATTCTTATTTTTACCCTTTGAAGTCTGTACACAATCATTAGGTCTGTTTCTATTCTCATTAGCTTACTGTCTGCATATCCCCATTTTGACTCCCTCCTTTTATTCCCTTCCCAATTTCTTCCCCTTTGAACGTTTATTTTTAATTATTATCTAAACACATACATTTGTTTTAAACCATTTTAATTTAATATAATGATCGGCCAGATTCAAAAGTACCCCTCCTTCTTCAGAACTATATTAAAACTGATACAAAACATGACAGACATGTATGAATATTTATGTGTTGGAGTGGGAGCCGACCAAAGGGGAAGGGGTAATTAGGGGTTTTTTTGGAGGAACCGAGCGGTTCACTGGAAAAATGTGGCAGTTAGATAAATTTACTTGGTTATTCAATATACTAGAATTAATATTTACGGATTTTTAAAATACAAGCGCTTATAAATTATCTAATTTTGTGCCTTTATTATTATTACTGTGAAGAATTTGAACCCCGTATCTTTATTAAAAGTACGATCGGTTGATTGGTAAACTCTGAGAAATGACTGTTATGTAGGCATCCTAAGTGTTTCGTGATTCTAATATTAACATTACGTGATATTGTCAATGAAACTTATTTTGTAAATACCCGAGCGGCTTAATTTATAATTCCTATTTTTTAACACTATCCGAATAAAGCCCTCCCTGTTCTTTTATGTCATTTTAGGATATCTCGAAGAAATCACAACCAGCCTGTTTTTTATTATTTGACAATTATACTGCCCTGGAGAAAACACAGTTGCGTCCGATTTATAATATAATAAATAAATACTGAACATTCAACGATAATCAATTCCCATTCGCTTACCACCGTCTCCGTGAGAAATGTCCCCAAGGGCACCATCATTGAAAATAATAGATTCGTTTTGCAAATAATTCTTACATTTTAGTGGGTATTTAATATAATTCTAAACGCAAGTAGGCACCTAATGCAAATGTGACAAGCTTTATAGTATAGTATATAACAACTTTGAAGTTAATTCCTAATCACTTTGATACTGAGAATATCTAGTTGCTATGTAGATTGTGTCGGAATTTACTATACAGACAGAGACTAGACACATAATATCTGAAATTGCTACTCTGAGACTAGACGATTATTTTCTATCTTAGGATAATTCATAATCATATAATTCAAGTTGTGTAAGAACTATTTCTGATTTTCACAAAAATATTTTTAGAATTCAAAAATACACACTTTGTAGTTTGCTAACGCAAGAAATCCTATTTATGATTTATCTGTAAATTATATACGGGTAGTTAGGAAGATGTGTAAGGTTTCAAAACACAAACGTTCTCAAACTGTAATGTTTTAAATTCTATGTGAAATACATACTGGAATTTTAGGTAAAACTCACCGATTTTCAAAGTTCACTTGTTTTCCGGCGTTTTGGTATGTACGAGTATTTCATAGAATTTAAAAGATAACATTTTTAGGATTTTTGTCTTTGAAACTTTATACATTTATCTAACATTCCGTATTGAATTTAAAGATGAATCATTTGAAGTATTGCTTGAGTTAGCAATATACAAAGTGATGATGTGGGCCACTTTTGAGAGCTGGCCCTTAAAAATATATGTATTTCGAATCACAACACAATTCCTTTTTTTTTAATTTCTTGAAATTAAAAAAAAAAAATTTATTGGTATTTGCCTTTCACCCTTCAAGGGGTTTTCTGTCCATTGATTCAAAATATCAGAAAAATTAATTTTGTTGTTATACGTATTTGTGTGAAACGATACAATTTTCTCTAGCCGGAGCTTACTTCAGTAAAATAAAGTAGGATTATTTTTTTTTCATCTCACTCTATTTTCCAGGAAATAAATCGGAAGAAGGAAAAAAATGGAATATTTCTTGTTTTCTTCTTAAAATAAGACGTACAGCGATGTTGTTCTCCCATGAGTTATCAATTCAACTCATTATGGGACTGTTAATCATCACTATATAATATTAGGTTTTACAGAGTTTTTAAGGCAAATGTGTATATAAATGTATAAAAACACCAAATAATATCAAAATAACATAAATGAATTAATAGGCTCCAAACATACAGATACAATAGAAATACCTAACAACGTTTTAGAGGACGGTCATCAGAACACAGTTGGTACCTGTAATAATTCGTTTTCCAAATAGCATTTTTTTAAATATTTCTGAACATCATTTCGAGATTTTTCCGAAGCGTACACTTGTCTCAATTCCTCAAACAACTTGTTGAAGACGATGTATTCCAATGCTTTCAGCCCGTATTTTGTCTAGTGTATTTTTGATATGTGTAGTTTGTAGTGTTGTCGTCCATTAAGCTGGTGAACGTCGTGATTATAGTATCATGTTTGTGTGAGTATGGCATTGAATCATATTTAAAATAGTGTTTGCTATTCCGTGGCTAGGAATAATCTTAAACGGTAATACTAGTACGTGCCGGTAAATATATTGAACGGATGTATCCCATGGCAAGTTACGCAGGGCCCTATTCTGAATTATGTGCACCTCGGATATCATTTTGTTGGTAGCGAAATTGCAGACACTTGAAAGATAGATCGAGTGGGAATGAATCCTAGCAGCGTATAATGATCGCAGTGTAGAGATGGGAAGCAATCCACGTAATCTGTACATTACTCCGGAAATCTTTGATTTTACATTGTCAATATTTTTTACTTAAACTTTTTTTTATTTAATGGGTAAACTTGTTACGCGAACTTTTGGGATGAGAAATATTATTGTAACTACAAATAGACTGCCATAATATACCCATAGCAACAATATTGCGGAATTTTGCTGAGTAATAATTTATTAACGGTTTATGACAGTGTCATCGGTTAAAAAAAAAACGTATTTCATACTAATCTAGTGATTCCATCATACTTACTCTTTCGTCACTGTGATTAATTTGGAATGTTCCTAGAATTATTTTAAGTGCGGAAGTATTTGATCGATTTTGCAAATTTCCACGAAAATGATTTTTTCATTGTTGATATTGCTGATTATTTACGCTTTTACTCAGAAATAATATTTCAGTCATTCCAAATATTAGTTTATTTTCATAATCTTGAATGTTAAAAATAGTAGAAAATATAAAGGCGAAAAATAAATCTATACACTAAAATACTAGTCTTATAATATATCTGCAAACGAAGATGTAAAGCTTCATTGTACCGTAAAGCGCGCCATCTCGTTAATGTCCAGGAAATCTTTTAATTCAATTGTTGAGCTTTAGAATCCGACAAATTATAGCCGATATAAAATCATCCGAGATTAAGTTTTAGACATAAACGAGTTCAATACATACAAAACAACGTGAAAACACGTTCTATAATCAGACAAACATATTATTTGCTTTGTTTGAACGCCAGAACGTTAGTCCATCTCATACTATTGGCTATAAAAATATCCAATGAATTTCAACCATGTGATTACTATTTTGAAATATTTAGGTACCTACTTCTCAAGGAAGATCTTTATTTAAACTTATGACAACACACAATTCCCAATAAGGAACTCCAGTGAAAAATATAATGATTATAGATATTCATATAGATCAGCAAACGCCGATTCTGAATATATAACTTTTCTAATATAAAAATATACGAGTACGTAGAATTTATAAATCCTTTTTTAAAACTGAATAAAAAAATAGCTCATCAAAAACAAAACACCGTGTTATGTTGGTACCATTTCATTAGGAGCATTTGACGTCACGTGAGCATTCTGTTTTTGGATTAGTATGAAAAAAAAATATTTTTAGTTTTAAAAACAACTATTATTCATGAAAGAAATTAGAGTATTCATGATCAAACCAATTATCAATACGGATATTATTATAATGTTAATGGTCAATACTATTATTATTCTTTGAGTTAAAGTTTCTAAAAAGGCACATAATTTTATTTCTTATATTTAGTTATGGTTTACCATGAATAGAATATGCAATTATGTACGGTAAAGCTCATCCTTGTTTCAGCTCAACTTTGAAAATTATTTTAAACGTGAAAATTAACTTTAGAAAAAAAAGAACGATACTGGTATTTAAGTTTGAACGTCATTATTGACAAAAAAATGGACTGGAGTTCCTTATTGTCGAAGTCTGTGAGACTATGGCATTCCAATTTGGGGGATGTTGTGAGGCTAAAAAAGTGGTGCGGGGATGATTCTGGGGAAGAGGAGGTTTGAGAACTATCTGGATCTTCAGATATTTTCACTAAAATAAAATAAAAAGCTAAAATGATTTCAAGCAATGTTTTTCACGATTTATTTTGATGTGGAGTGCCACTGTTACACTCGTTCTGCCAACAATGCGGAATCACTCCAGCGGAGGGGTAGTCCACCGATTTGGGTGCGAGTTTTTCACATTCCCACCAAACTATATTTATTACTTCACAGATGGTAGCATCTTCACATGCATTCCTTATTATTTTTTTATAGCAATATTAGAACAAACCTTTCCATTGAAAAAAGGTTTCTGTAATACTTACAAATATTTAAATTTATTTATTTTATTATTAATATTTATTTACTGTTATATGGTACAGAGCCTCCTGTAACATGTAGATTATATGTTTTAGGTATAAAAGATAATTTAATTAAGGAGAAAGTAAGATTCAGACAGTAAATAACAAAACAATATATTAACATTAACTGATGGATTTGCCAGCATCCTAGCTATTTTTTACAAATTAACGTTTATTGTTCACAATGTATATAAATATATCTACATACATTTTTTTGTTAATATTTTTTTTATTCTACTTAATACATAATACTTATTCTTACTGTTTATAAAAGAGCTTATTTTTGTAATGAATGTGATTAGAAAAATCCTACAAAAATTAAAAAAAAACCTAATAGTTAAACAAAAATCAAATATTCTGATCGCTAAGTGTTGACTTTTTTAGTAACAGTTAATTAAGTTAAAGTCATATTAACTTATGTTGTAAACTTCACAAAATATCACTGTGTTGGACTTTTATATAGTACCGACAGCTTCGCTGAAAAATTCGGTAAACATGTTTCTTTTTATTTGACGCATTTAGTAAAGTTTATTGACTTTAAATCGTTAAAAAAGTTATGGTGAGTAAACTCCCCATAAAACTATAAAGGGCGCCGCCAACACCTTGCGAAAATTCCCGGTGATCGTATATTATTTTATTGCTTTTACAATTAATTACGAAAATAATTTGATCTGACCAAATATATTACATGTTTAAAACACCTGTCATAATTCACACAGATCATTTTGTGGTCGTATTGCATGTCGTTTGTTTGCCCGCTACTCCTTTCTCGCTGCTTGTGTTCTATCATTTAGGATATTCTCATTTAACTAGTTCTATTCTGTTTATATTAATTACTTCCTTCTGATGGATCAATTTAAAAACGGCATTAATTATTATATACGACACAATAAAACGTGTATAACAAATTCACAATACAAGCAAGCCAAGTGTGTCGTTATGTCATGTTATAATTCATACACGAAACTTTTTGATGGAACCAAGGTTGGGCGGGTCAGGGCCGCATTGAGAGAATTCAACACAACGCTCTTTCATTGGGCACTTAGTACATAGCAACTCTTTTAATTATAATTGGTCGGGTTGTTCAACTTACAGTGGAAAAACTTAGCTAAATAATTGATGTTTCAAAGAATAAACAAAACATCAATGATTTAACAGCTGATAAATACCTACAATATTCTCCGATAGACAGACCAGAAAATCAATTACGTCAAAAACTGATGTATCGCCCATGTGATGATACATGCCCAATATAGTCTTTACTTCAGTGAGGAGATTGCGAAGGTAAAATCTAACATCGTTTTGCCTTCTTTCTAATCCACTGATTGGTCTTTTTTATATCGCAAGGTCTTACAACTTTATTTTTCTATGGCTCTTTATATTATGGTGGATATTTTGTGCTTGTGTTCTTAATGAGAGTCCGTGCTTGCATTATAAATGTTAATCGTGTTTGTTTTTCTACTTATCATAATAATACGATTTCTGTTCAATACACTGCGCGACATGCAAATAAAACACAATCATTGACATTTCATCAAAATCATCGTAGTTTATTTACGCTTTAAACAACAAAAACCCATTTATTATACGGCACAATACCTAAGTACCGGGAATGTAATTAACTTATGCAAAGAGTATACTACAGCCTTGTTCCTTGGAATTACTATTACGCCGATCATTTTACATTCGCGCACGTAAAAAACAAAAGGGCGCCTTACTCGCTATGAACTACTGGCGAAGCCGTCAAAGCAACGCATGCATAAAACGTGTTTAATAGCTTCATTTTCCTTTGCGAAAATTATGTTTCCATTTATTTTTAATGATCGTCTTGTTAAGTTTATGTGCTCCTGGCATGTGGCAGCGCCCGCGCCGTGCGGTACGCCTCGCTTTGAACGGCCCGGGGCGCCCCGAGCTGATAGTATTACTCTGAGCCGACCCTGAATATTAACATAATCGGTTCGATGACTGGTCTAGTCAGTGTGTTGGGACGTTAGATAAATAGTTTTGTTACTTATTTGAATAGTTTTGCTAGACGCACTACGCATTCCGCGGTGTCATGTAATTAGTCAATGCAAAATATCCTATATTTTAACAACCTGTACATTGGGTATAAAATAGTCATGTTTTCAGGTTTAATCATATTGGACTGAGGGTTTTGTCTCTGTTTCGTATATTTTAAAAACATTGTTTTACATTTGCTTTGCGGCCCGAGTAGGCCAAATCGGGGTTTTCCATATATTTTGAAAGATTTTCTGTGAAATATATTCTTTATAAATTACAGAAATCGAAAATTAAAAAATCTATATTTGGTGATTGTATCGGACGCTTTGACGCCCATTTTTGTATTTTGTAAATAATTGTAACTTGTAAGGGAATCGGGTCGTGTGGAAAATAAATGTTGCTTCACTGTTCGCACACAGGCCCGATTCCCGAAATTTTTGTATATGTATATGTCTGGGGATGAGTATGTTCCCCCAAACCTCTCTAACTTTGACTGAATTAAGATTACAGAGCGAGATGACGCGGTGGGAGGGAGACGGTGATGTCGTGTAAATTTCACGGCGCTACTCGATGCAGATTTTTGTGTCGATAGCGCAAACCAACTAGGCCGCCCGGCGTAACGCTTAGTTGGTATTTGTATACAGGCCGAAAACGGGAAAATCGGCAGTCATCCAGCGACGCTCAAACCGATATCACCTCTGCCTCACCGACCGCTCTACCTCGCTCTACTTGAAACCGACCTGCCTTCTTCCTCTTTGACCCCCCGCTGACTCTTGGACCATCCCCCGGACGACCAACACTCACGGAACCAGACCATCGAATGACCACGGACAAGGCACGCAGAGCAGAATCCGAGTTTGCACAAAAGTGTGTATTGTGCAAACGGATTTGTACAGCCGCAGGAGTTTTTTGCACAAAAAGGAATTTTGTGCAAAAGGCAAAGTGATACAGAAATCGTCGTCGTTCCCTCTTGCAAAAGGGAACGATAGGTCGCCACCCCCTCCCCTCCAGACCGCTTCGTAGATTGGGATCAGCAGGCCTCCACAGTTTGCTTGTGTGCCAGGACACGTCTGGTACAGTGATCTACATATGATTTTACTTATTTTTTGTTCGTAAGATTGTATTAACATTTAACTGCTTCCGCACTGTTGAGTTGTTTACAAAGAAACTAAAATATTCATTACAACAGCAAAACTGTCTGATAGCCCGGGCTGCTAGAGGCGCTAGTGTAGCATGTTGCCAGTATTTTGACGTCTATGATATTTGACCACACACATAGCTTTGTCAAAATACTGGCTAAAACCCATTTTCTTAAATTATTTATTTCATGCAACAAAAAGTACAATATAATTTGTTTGGAGTATTTTTTGCTAAGGATATGCCTACTTTATGATTTATGCAGGTATTACAAGAGAATCAAATAGTTTGTGTGAAAAGTAAATAATACAATAATTGAATTAAATAGGTAATGTCAGACATGTATGAAGGGTGTTTAAGGGGTTGCGTAGAATGCATAGGTATAATGATCGAAATGTATTCCGGATGTAATAAGCAAAGCGTTATTTGTAGCCTGACAGTGTGGAGTTGAATGTCGATTTTTAATCAGTCAGAAGGTTTGAAGATTTTAGGAACTAGGTAGATGAATTCGGCTGGTCTAAGCAAGGCAGCAGTAACTCAAAAATAAAGTTTTCGACTTACTTCCATTCCGGGAGTCGTAAATGAATGCCATATTCAGTAAAATATGAAAGACATTAGAAAATGCATTCGAAATGAATACATATTCAATTAAAAAATTAAAGATAATCACTCACCCAAGAACAAACAAATTTTCAAACACTGACTGGCTCTTCTGCAAAATTTCCTAACGGGAGTTAATGCCTTCTTCCTTGGAGCAGTCGAATTGTCTTTGAGCCGACGTTGTGTATAGTTTAGGTACTGCGTAGTGTTGATCAGAGTTCTGGTAGTATAATTGTGTTGTTTTTGTGTGTGTTTGCATAAATTTTAAGTAGATTTGACGTTTGTTTGAGACGTTATACTCGGTGAAGAGTGGAATGGAGGAATCTTGTCGGTCGCTGATAACACGTATTTCCATTTGCTGGTATTTTGTGTGGAGAATCAAATGATACTTAATAGGGATTGGCAGAGAGCATAGTAATCTGTGTTCAGTAAAGTAGGTGTAAGTTTGTTCTAATTACATAAGAGAGCTTGCGTATGCGGGGAGTTAGACTTGCTGATTGCGGATCCTATCATGTAATATCAATCTGGACCACCAGAGATTGTATACGGGTGACTCGTTCCAAGTTTGGGCAAGTACAGGAAGAATCAGTATTAGACATGGGTGAAATGTAATTTTGTAATTATTTGTAATTAGACTTATAATACCGTCTAACCAATTCTTCACACGCGGTGAAAACAATATATTATATACCCCATATCCTTAGAAATAATATGTTTAGTTTAAGTGTCCTTGAAACATTGCGTAACGTATCCACGAATGTAATTTTTTCCTTTGCGGCCTCCTTACAGTTTACTGAAACAGAATAAGTACGGCTTCGATAATTTATTGATCGATATTGTATGTAAAACATTCCCGACTCTACAATTACATATGCAAATGATTCGCGTTTCTACAATTGTCATTAGCTTTTATGTGTACCATTGTCTCTTGCAAAATGTTATGTTAATTTTTTGTTTATCAAAGTTAAGGTGGATGTCTTACATTTGGCAGTTTGACTCGCTTTTTTATCTCATTTTTTATCTCGGTCTATGATGTATACTATATCCGTAATGTAAGAATAGAGATAGAGCTGTATTATCTCAAGTTAAATCTAAACAAAATAGTGCTCACGTTGAATGGTTTAACTTTGTACTTAAAGCTCTAAGAATTAAACAACATAATTCTTATTAAATTAAGCAAACACTTTGTTTTAAACCACTAATTAATTTTAAAATTAAGACCAACCGGTTTTGCTCATCTCAAGCTTCATCAGGGTAAAACTTGAAACTAAACAAAACTAAATCGAGTGAGCATATACGAGTATATACTTGGGACATACAAAAGGAAAGAGAAAGCATATAAAATGAGACAATGGAACAGCGAGCAGAGATATATTTACCTGTAAAACGATATGTTTAGTTTTAAGTTTTACCCCGATGAAGCTTGAGATAAGCGAAACCAGTGGTGTTAATTTTAAAATAAATTAGTGGTTTAAAACAAGGTGTTTGTTTTATTTTACAAATATGTCCAACCACAAAGTAATTGCTTTCTACGAAAATACAAAACAATTCTTATCTTTTCCTAGAAAGCAGTTGATAATTTTGAATGTTCACTAATTTATTAACTTATTTGTCCCCATGTTTAGTTTCTATATAATTTACCTTAGGGGGATATTTTATTTTATTTTTATCTGGAACACCAACAGTTTTCAAAAAAAAATAAGTATAAGGGATAAGTGATATAAATTTGACCGTTTACAGGTTTCCACTTGGGTATTATTTATAAGCAAATCTAGTGATTTTCGAAGAAATCAAAGTAAAATTAGAAAGATTATACAAAATAAAGAAGAATTATAAAAAGTTTACACGTAATTTGTTATGGGGTCTGGAAAGGGAGGGGGGGGGTGATTTTATATTAATAAAAGAACAAGAAAAAATTGCGTATATCTGTATAAAAAGAAAGTTAATAGATTAGTGGTAGTATGAGGTGAGTAGGTATCTGAAGTGATAAAGGCTCGATACATCGCCGGTGTGACTTTATGGAGTGCGGTGAAGAATTAAAGATGCCAAATTACGAATAGTGCGTGTTAAAAGTATGTGATGACCGATAAATGAAGGAGTTTTGCTTTGAATTAGTGTTGCATCGAGGAAGGCTAAGAATTTGGTCCGATCTGGTTAGTTTATTATGAACTCTTTTATTTATAATCAGTCAAGAATTCACGACTGAATGAGTGCACGTCCAATTTCTGGTTTTCAATTAATTCAAGTTATTCAAAATCCATATCCCTTAACTCGAGTATATCGTCGGAGTATCATTACCATCAGTATTTTTTAAGTCATTGTTTCCTGAATGTAATCGTATTCGTGGAAAACTTTTCTTTTCTTCCGCGAGAAAATGTAAACTAAAAATTTAAAATCAATATTCTCAGTAAAATTGTCAGTAATCATCTCACAGCAATTTGGTTAAGCAATGATTGCACAATTTCGAGAACAGTTGCAACTTGTATCCACTGCACTGAACTGTGAACTGCATCTACCTACACCCAGGGCATAATGCATACAGTGCATACTGCACACAGTGATTGGATAATGCTCGCTGCCGGCCGTATCTGCAATCAGCAATATTGAAGTCAGTGTTTTCCAATCGGATGCATGTCATTACTGAACTCTGCTGCGTTTGGAGTCTCGACTCTCGGCTCTCGGGTCTCTAGGTCTGGGGTCTGGGGCTCGGCAGATGGCAGCTCTGACCTCGCGTAACCCAAAGTGTGAAATGGCCGAGTCTCGAAGGTACCGCGCTTGGCGCCGACGGGACGCCATCTTGCTGATTATTATTCACGACACGTCTTCCGCCAATAGAATGTCGACTGGTCGACAAATGTAGGCTGCATAAAAAATATTGTGTTTTCACGCCTTCTCTAGGTATTTTCGCAAAGTACGTTTCAGGTAAGTACACACTGGTACGTATGTAGATGCCAATTGCCAAACACTCTGTAGGAATGCGCCTTCACGTAGCCCGACTGAAGAGAACAATGAACTACGTCAAAAGAATAATTTAAACTGACACGAGTCACTGCCATATTTACGAAAATAACCTACAGGTAAGACAATTACCTTTGGTCGGGTTTTGGTAGAGTGTTAGCTTCTATTACGCCTGTCACTATGCATGACATTAGACTCCATAGATTTCCGGACCCGAACTCTAGATCAAATTATATCAGAACTAATTGCACACCTTAAAATTACCATAAAAATAAAGTGATTATTTTAAATATGTGCTTCTTTGATTTGTCATTTGATTTTTTACGCACTTCTGTTAAAAAAAGAAAAATCCTTCATAAATCTTTATATCACAGAACTTTTGAAATATTAGACAACTACTGAAAACCCAGAAAGCCATATTCGTACACTCCAGATGGCCTTTGAAATCCTAGATAGTTTTTGACAGGATTCAGGACAGTTTATGGTAACCCCGGACATTACTTCCAAGTAGGGCCCTCTCTCGAGACCAGACTTCGTGGTAGTACGTATAATCGCTATAAAACTTGTCAAGGAGTGTGTGTATGAATCTGTTCATGTTTTTTTAAAATATGGTGACTAATGCAATATTTGCAGGCATTATATCAGCAGTGAGAGGTTAGAGCGAATTTAACGATCGTTTTCCTTGATTGATCGTATTCTGCATATTTGAATTTACTCCCACATCAATTAATGTCTCCAGTGAGGCAAGTTGAAGCCACGATACAAAGCAAATGTAGAATTATCGGTATCTAATCAGTACTGCAGTCAATCGGATGCGTGTAAAAAGTGTGTGGTTTTTGCTAGCCTTGACGCCATATATGAAGAGAGGATTAATTCGACATTCGGCATTCGGACACGCGGGCACCCAGCTCAGATCCTGAAGCGTTGGGATTGCAGATATAGCGAATTAAACTATTTATTTATTTATTTACTAGCTGATGTGTACTCGACCTTGTCGGGATTATTTTTTATTTTTTTATAAAGTTATGAAGTTGTGAATTCTTGCTCGTCGTTTGGGTGTCATAAATGATTTGACAGTGAAAGTAATGACTTGTGTCGACTATTACTATCTCTAAACAAAGAAACATTAATTTGAACATTTTATTTCATTTCAAACATTTATTTTTTCTAAAGTTCTTAAATAGGTACCTACTTGTGTTTTCCATTTTGAAAATATTCTACCCAAACATTTTTTAATTTTTTTTTCAGTAATAGTGTATTTCGTTTGGTTAAAATAATTTTCAAAGTTTCAATTTTTCAAAGGCCGCCAAAATGCTTCAAATCTATAGCCGGTCGGTTTTGATCAGTTTTGAGGTTAGAATGTCAAATGTAAAAACAAGGATGAGCTTTACCGTACATAATTGTATATTATATTCATGGTAAACCATAACTAAACATAAGAAATAAAATTATGAATTTTTTTAGAAACTTTAACTCAAAGAATAATAATAGTATTGACCATTAACATTATCATAAAATTCGTATTGATAATTGGTTTGATCATCAATACTCTAATTTCTTTCATTAATTATAGTTGTTTTTATTGAACAATAAATATATAGTTTAAAGTCATCCAAATTAAGTTAAAATTATGCCAAAACTAAAAAAAATACATTTTTAAAATACAATACAAAATCTGAAAATATTTTTTTTCATACTAATCCAAAAACAGAATGCTCACATGATGTCAGATGTTCCAAATGCAATGGTACCAACATAACACGGTGTTTTGATAAGCTAATTTTTTATTCACTTTTAATTAGGGATTTATAAATTCTACGTATATTTATGTACATGGTCTGTCGCAAAAGTATCGAGAATTTTTTTTTCAGACAATCTATTGCCAATAAACATACAAACACTTCCTATGTACAAAATATTCCTCAAAATATACCTCAATACGCTTTTCGTAGCGTTTCTTCCAGTCTTGGAAGGCACCCTGGAAGGCAGAAGACGGAACCCCCTTAAGGCACTGCGTCGAAGCGGTTTTCACCCCATCCAACGTCTCCAAATGGCGTCCTTTTAGGCTTCGCTTGATGCCGGGGAATGAAAAGAAGTCGGGACTGTACGGCGGTTGCGGCAGTGTCGCCAAGTCTTGCTTAGCGAGGAACTCCTAGACGAGAGCTGAGTGTGAGGGGGCATTGTCGTGATGCAAAATCTAGGTGTTGGCGATTTCCTTTCGAACGTGGCGAATCCTTTCGCGCAACCAATTGTCATGTTGCACTTCTCCGCTATTAAGCGGACACTGAGACGACGATCAGACTCTAACACTTCCCTCATTTTTGTGACTTTGTCATCAGTTTTGGAAGTTGACGGTCGTCCAACGCGCACATCGTCTTCAATTTGGAATTGTTTGTGCCACTCGTAAACTCTTGCCTATGACATGGCTTCATCTCCGAAGGCTTCCTGAATCATGGCCAGGGTCTCGATACCGGTTTTTTTCAGCCGAACGCTGAATTTGATGGCTGCCCGCTGCTCCGGCAAATGTTGCATCTTAATTTCCGACACAACGACAAAACACACTTTGCGCGGATCACTGTGCCAGCTCTATCGTTGCTCGGAGAGGACTGAGCAGCGACGCGTTTGGTAGCTGCGACTTTCCCCTACCATCACACCACTCGGCGCATCCTGCTACCCCTTCTAGCGCTGCCAGGAATTTTTCTCTCGATACTTTTGCGACAGACCCTGTATAATGAAGGTTATATATTCAGAATCGGCATTTGCTGATCTATATGAATATATATTTTTAAAGTCATTATATTTTTCACTGGAGTTCCTTATTGGACGTTTGAAGAGTGAAATATTAAAAGAAACATGGGTTCTTCACGTTTTTATGGAGAATTTTCCTAATATGGCTGCATTTTCTTACAAATTGTGTTTAGGATCTCGCGAAGTCGATTCCTACTAGGAAGCTACGCCGTAGGTAAAATTAAGGTGATCAGTTATCTTTCTTGTAAATTATAGGGGTTAATATTTAATATGCATATTTTTTTCCCACGTAAACAATTTATAAATATTGTCTCAAAATCTTCAAACTAAGCAAACACAAATATATCACTATCACTGGTTGAAGGAATTGCCGTCTGGATATATTTATATTCATATTTCCACAATTCTGTACATACGAGTACATAATACAAATTGTCATAAGGTAAAATATTTGGACATTTTGAGGAAGCTTTCGTATTTATTTAATATTACCTTACAGCCATTGTCTAGTTATTGTGACGTGGGTAACATAAAGAAACTCTCTTTTTACGGTAACGAAAATAAATTAACTTTCGTTAAGGCAGCTAATTCCAGAACTTGGGAATATATTTGTAACCTGCGGTGGTGGTAAATTACCTGATAATAGTGTTAACTATTGCGCCTGCTGCCTGTACCGCGTGTGGCCGCACATCCTCGCTATTTTAATAATCTCCGTCGGTATTCTCAAAGAGTGCATCGGTTGAGGTCTGATTGATGGATCTTTTGTGCGTAGAATTGCATTCCGCACCCGAGCATGACTGATGCACCATTGTGCCGGTGATTGCGTCAGTAGGGGAGACTGGTGTATATGGTAATGCTGGTTGTCGTTGACGACGGGGGCGAGCCCAGAGCCGAGAGCTGTCAGATGATACGGCCCACGATTTATCATCTGTTGTGTGAGATGGAAATATAAGCTATTAAGGAAGGGTATTAAAGTTCAAATCCCCTTTCCATCTATGCGCTCCTAGTAAATTTGTTTTTGAATGCGTTGAAAAAATTGCTTCACACCTTTTTTTATTGTGATTGAAATACTTTTTTTTTTTTTTACATTATACCGCACAAGAGTCCCAACTGCTCCCAACCGTCTGGAGCCAGTGAGACTATTGCATTCCCAATTGGGAAATGTTGTGAGGCTGGAGGTATTGTTGAGGGGAAGGAGAAGGAGAAGAGGAAGAGGGAGGTGGGGAAATACCTGGCTATTCAGATCTGGTCACCAAACACGGCTAAAAGCCATTTCAAGCAACGTTTCAATTCTGAATGGTGGTCTTTCACCAGGGCGATACTGAGAGTATCTTCCACTCTGGAACGTGCGCAAATATACAATATATCATTTTTTAATTAATTAATTGTGAAACAACACAAATTAATTAAATAAAAATTACTTGCGCACGCCGGGATTTGAACCCGCGACCTTCGGATTCGTAGTCGAGAGCCTTACCCCTCGACCAAATTAAAGTTCAAAAAAATGTAAGGAAGTTTTTTTTTGTGTAACATAAAATATTACATTACTGAAATAATTCATAATATCTTATGAGTGGAAATATACTCCTTTATGCTAGGAAAATATTTTTAAAAGCAGTATTTATTCAAATATATATTTTTTTAATATATGGTACAACTTTAATGTAGTATGTGGTATGATAAAATTATAACAGAAAAGTACATGAGAAATACAAAAGGAAAAGCGATACAATCTATGGTATTCAAATAGGAATCATCTGTAAGTTTAATGTACCAGCTGACAGGGATGCTGTATAATGACTAAAGTAGAAACCGGAACTACGACTAGGTATATATTATACCACACGCTAATGGAACCAGACAATCTTTACAAATTAGACAAGAGCACCGCCGGAACAACGACTAAATAGATTATATATGCTGATGCAATAAGAAAAACTTCACAATTCATGGAGATACACAGTAATAATCGAGCTGACGTAATTAAATATGGCAGATACAAAGATAGACAATATACCGGAACTAAGACAAAGCCCGCTGATGCTACCAGGAAAGCTTTAAAGATACTTTAATCGGCACCCCTTTCAAAGGCTTCCACAAGGCCACGCGATTCATCAATATCGTACTAGAGCTTGATTTCTCTTTGCTACTCTTGGTATGTGTTTTTATGTATGTTTTATTTATGTATTCCACTGGAACTCGGAGAAATTGTGTTAAATATGAATCAGCATAGGCTAATAATTTCTTACTGGATCAACATACGATGGGAAGAATTGATATTATATATATATATATACTTCATATATTTGCAGATAATTTTATCACCATAAATAAAAGGAAAATATTTATAATGCATGTTAATTAATATGTGAACAAAACATTATTGACGACGTATTAGACCTCAATGAGAATTAATCGTTCAAATCGTTAACATACTATTTTTGAACCAGGAAAAGATATACAATCATATCCAAATACTGTATTTTATTGAATTGAATGTTGCAATGGGTATAAATTTTATAATGAAATAAAAATATTTATTATCGAAGAAATCAATTAACTCAGCAATTTGATATACGAGTATCTATTGAATGCACGTCCTTGGCTGTTTGTTTCTTTAAGGAACCTATTTACATAAAGTGTCATTGAAATGCTAAAGTTAACCGTTTTAGTAATAATTTATTATGTTTAATGAATAACTAGGTCGCATTTTAATGAAAAACTAAAATTAACAAGACGTTTTTTTGTTTTTGTTTATGCATCTAATAAACAATGTGTAATCTACAAATGTGGTCTGCTCTGAAAAAAATAAATAAGTTTTGTTTTAATGTGAAGTTTTTATTTTTTAGTTCAGAAGTACAAATAGAGAAAATATTGTAGCTAACCTAAAGTATTTTTTAGGTTTCTTTTTTGTTCCTCGCTTTATCTACTTTCATACATAGGTACTATTGTGATAATAATTATTTGTTATTTTTTAAATTTCCAATTGCCTGATTTCGCGACCCTGAAATTTCGTCAATATGATTTTTTTTAAGCAATTTTTTGTAATTCACCAAAAAATTGTGACGCGTAAATAAACTTCTGATATAATTTTTGTTACCTTTATCCTTCTGGAGAACTCACATTGATGGTTTTTTGGAAGATTCGGTATTCACAAGAATTCGTAAATGTTTTGTAATTATTGGCCATTTCAAGAAAATTGCAGTTTGTGTCAGTGAGAATATATTTTAATTTTAGCGCTCGTAAGGAATTTATCTTAGTAAAAATTGGTTTATGGTAAATACCAGTTTAAACGTTGGAACTGGCTAGTTACGCACTTACGTGGTCATCAATTAAATCTTAAAGTGTCTAGTTTCCTCAATCCTTAGTCGTTTAACTTTTTAATCTTAAATTTAGATTGAGAAAAAAAAATTAAATCCAGTAATTTTGACAAATGAGAATTAATGAAAAAGAAAATAATATAAAGAGGACATTATTAGGAACTGTATCAATATTTTTAGAATTTTATTCTAATCTTTTGTTTTCATACAGTGAGTGAGAATTTGTACCCGCCAAGCTTACTGAGTTTAGTTCAACAATATTATACAAAACAAAATAAATCAAAATAATCATACAAATATTAACGCAATAATAGAATGAAGGTACATATGTATGTTGTGACCAATGCAGACAAGTACATACATATTTTAAAAAAAATGAAAACACTAGATCAGTTTTGTTACATTGATAACAGTCTCCAATTACAAAATAGCTATTAAATAATATTTTTAAAAATATCAAAATATCAGTACGTATCACACAATTTGAGAAATACAAAAACAGTAGTACAGTTTTGTTACAGTGAGAATAGACTTAAATAATGATAAGGATATTCGCAGATAATCTAGGAGATATAAAATCAAGGAGACCATGATATTTGTATAAAAGACAACAGAAGAAAGAACAAGATAGCAGATATTTACATATAGTTAGGCAAAATTACTTGCAGGAATACCTAATACGTATTTGAAGAAATGCTTGAATTTAAGTTAAGTCTCCATTGCTCTCTCTTGTCATGGATAGTTTCATCATCAATTTAAAAAAAAATCCTTTTTGTTTTTTTTTTATGTGAAAAAAAACCACTTCTTTTCTTTCATAAATGGAAAAGCATGAAAGAGTCACTATGACATCAATCTAGCAATTCTCGACTCCTTCTGTGGCGAGATATAAATATAATTTTTCCGGACTAAAAAAGATTATTCAATAGTAGCGGTGGGTCATCACATTTTGTTAAGAGCGGGAGTCACGGTACCAGCTCAATATTTTCGAACTTATCAAAAGAACGACTCAATTGACCTACGGCTCATTTGAGAGCCGGCACATATTAAGAGTCGACTCTCAATTCAAGAGCTCATACCCCAGCTAATACGACTCCCAACTCCTACGGCTCCTATCTCCCAGCATATTGGTAGGCACAAAACGTTCATTTGCCAAACTGACAGACGCCGTCCACGTATTGTACATGGCCTACACGTGTAAATTTGGTAATTATTTTTATCTCTTCACACGAATGTGAACCCTTGAAACAACTCCTTTAAGATGAGTCATCGCGCCAAATATTGAGTCCCACGGTCGTGGACATACTTTACCCTTGTGGAAATTAGACACGTATACGTTGATTTTATATAAACAAATTAGAACATATGATCTTATTTAAAAATGAGTCATCATAGAAATGCGTAAGAATACTATAGAACATATGCAATATGTAGATAAATAAACAATATTTAAGTGGTTCCAAAAAGAGTCACAGTTCAATTAAGCCAGGGTTCGGTTTACCAGGAGTCAAACGCTAACCAGTCATCAAAATGAGCCGGCACAAATGAAAGCTCGTTCATGAACGACTCATCGCCATTCGATAGTTAAGCTATAAACAAGAAAAGTGCAAAAAATAAAATAACCACGACTTTTCCCATCTAAGCGTTTACTATAATCTGTCATTTACTTTAATGTTTTGTGATTAATTACTTTTTTTTTAAATTCACGAAAATACCTGATAAATAATTTAATAAATCTTTTCTGATTTCTGATAAATTGTGAGAGGTTGGTTACTTGTATAATATGTAGAGCTAATCTTAAGAAAACTCGCTAAAATTACATCAAATTACAGAGCTCACATTCCATTACTTGTGATAATGTATCCAGAAGGTTACACACTTCAATACCTAAAGGCCGCCATATTATTTTTTTTGATATTGACAGCAATAATTTATCGCACTTTAATTAAATGTGTAATTTCAAAGTTAATTTGTGTATGAATACCATGGGCTATTTATCACCGGGACTGACGTGATAAATGTGTATTTAATTTATTATACATACATAAATTTCAGTAATAACAATGATAATTAAACATTTAACATTTTTCAAAGGTGCATCAAATATCACAATCAACACGATAAAACCTAGACCTAAGCGCCCATTAATTAGGTTAATAAGTTCATTGAAGAGGACGGCTCAATTTGAAGTGTGTACGTACACAAAATTTTACAGGTAGTCTTTTGAGGCATGCATTTTTTCTACCTAATTAACAAAGATTTTTAGAGTTTGTTTGATTATTTGAAAACTTTACCTTTCCACCCCATTTTTTCCCTTTTTAAATAATAACACTTCTTGGCTAATTTTGATAGGAACACTTATGTAATGACGAGAACGCTTTACAAAAATTTGGATTGCCTTAAAATGCTATTTTATTTTGTGTATATTATTTATAATTTTATAAAAAGAAGGACGAAAATTCCCACGTTACTAATACCGTGATTTAATATTTAATAACTTCAACTACCATCATTATAAGCTGAAGATGTTGCTTGTGTAATGATGGGGAATTTACCCTGCAGAGGAATTTGTCAACTCACTCTCAGCTACTGACCGGCCAACATTTTAAAAATCTTAAAATTTATTTTTTATTCGTCTATATAATCTTAATGTTATAAAAGGTTTATGGTACTGTGGCTGTCCCACTAGGAGAACCTGTTTACAGTTAACAATGTTTACAAAGTATACAATGTTTATAATGTTTACTAATTTTACAAAGTTTACAGTTAACAATGTTTACAAAGTATACAATGTTTATAATGTTTACTAATTTTACAAAGTTTACAGTTAACAATGTTTACAAAGTATACAATGTTTATAATGTTTACTAATTTTACAAAGTTTACAGTTAACAATGTTTACAAAGTATACAATGTTTATAATGTTTACTAATTTTACAAAGTTTACAATGTTTACTAAGTTTACACTATAATGTTATGGCAAAAGGTTTGAAGCGTCAATTGTACCATACTAATAGGGATGTTTTAAAAACATCATAGGGAAGATCGGGATTTGAGTTTTTTGAAATATGTATATACGTGTAAAGTTTAAATGTGACAATAATTGTCCTATTCTGTGACCCGGTTGACCTTACATCGACGCCTTTCTTTCTCGCGCCACTAACCTTTTCATTACAAAATTGTTTAATTTAATTTATTGACTTATAGGTACATATTTGCAAAACAAACTTGTTTATTGATCTAACGGCAGTATTTACTAGACATTGGAACCTGCTATGGTTGTTTACGATTACTGCCCGGCATCGCCCAGGATCAAAGTTTTAGTTTTGATTAAATCGGTGGTGTTTGAGAATAACCCGGTAAGTGCAAAACGGTATATTAATGTGTTACGATCTTATGACTAAACTAACCGCTGATTGTTCACATATAATAGTCGCATGCTCATGGTATTTAGAATGTTTAAAAATTAAATACCGATGTTAGAATTTTACAAATCGAAAGTAAATGCACTAGTAACGTCATTTTTACACTTAAAAGAAGAAAAAAAAAAAGTTTTCACGTTATTTACAAACTCCACGGAAATATATACAGGATTTTTCAACATAATCTTGTTAAATACATTCATTTCTGAAACTATTTCGGGGCTTATTACTTACTTATTACGGTTTGTTCTATTTTCCAGAATATTCTAAGCATTTTTAAAAGGAGTTCAGAAGATTTTTTAAAAACTCTATAAAGTTTCTCGATTGAAAATTTGGTAATATCTTGAATTGGAAAGTGAGAGTCTTCTCTATGTTTGAACTATGTTAAATTTGTTTGGTTCGTTCGAAATGTATATGGACATATAGAGAACGTACACACACACCGTTAATTTAATTAAATCATTTTATATTATTAGGTACATACCCCGCGTTTCTATAGATATCGATCGCATTACAATAAAACATTAATGAAATAGCCTGACCGAATAATCCTGTCAACGCGGTACCTACTGCATTTAAATAATTGCCCGCTTATTTATGGCTATGATCTGATTTATCGTGGTGTTTTGCTTGCAACGCATTATCTAGCAAATCATGCTCTACTATGTGCTCGTGACTGGTATGGTAAAAATGCATTCAGCGCAGTAGTATAAGCTAGGCACTGCAAATGCATTATCTATAAAAATGCCACATGGACTGGCATTTGGTCGAGTCATTTGAGTTCAATGATTTGTTATTGTTAGGTACTGTTTGCTGGTCATAATGCGCTATTATTATTTGTCATTTTAGATCGTCCTGTGAGCGGTCTATCAATCATGCGTCTTGTAGATTTTTTGAAGATTAGAATAAATATTGTTTTTTATAAATATTGTTGATTGATGAAATGATAAAGATAATCTTTTGAATAAAAAAGGTTAGGTTCAGTGACGTGAATCATCGGTATCACGAATGAGTTAAGTTCAGCGACTTGCATGTAACTCGACAATATTTTCACGCTATTTCAATTAATAATTATCACACTTAACACATGTTGAAGTGATTTTTCACATAAAATGGCGCTTTACAATGTGTAAAAATATAATTATTATTTTTATTTATTTTATATGATACCAGAGTCCCAGCTGCTCCCAACCATCTGGAGCCACTGAGACTATGGCATTCCTAATTGGGGTATGTTGTGAGACTTGGGGTATGTTGTGTTGAGGAGGGGGAGGAGATATGGAAGAGGAAGGTGGAGAAGTACCTGGCTATTCAGATCTGGTCATCAAACATGGCTATAGCCATTTCTAGCACCGTTTTGATTCATGGTGGTTTTACAGGGTGATACTGACAGTATCTACCACTCTGGAACGTTCCCCAAACACGCTACGTATTATTTTTAATGAATAAATTGTGAAATAACACAAATTAATTAGTAAAATTTACTAACGCTTGCCGGAATTTGAACCCTCGACCTCCGGATTCGTAGCCAAGGATCGTAACCACTCAACCACGGAGACCGACATTTTTTTATTGAACCTTGAGAGTTATTTTGCATAAACCACTACTTAATAAATAAATATCAACATGTTTTTAAACTAATTTTCCCTCGTCAGGATACAAAGTATTCTAAAAAATAATTACATAAACATATGAACAATATAATGTGATAAGATTAAGTAAATAACGTATTACGATTAAAAAAATGATTTAAAATGAATAAATTAATTAAAGATTACTTTGTAATCAACGCGATGCTTTCCTATCAGAAATACACAGAATACTAATATTCCCGATGAGGAAATCATCGCTTTCGAAACATGTTGATATGTATATATTAATAAAGTGCTGATTACAAAGTCATTTTTAATTAATTTATTAATAATGACGCCACAGAGTGAATCGCCAATATTTTGAAGAAATTTTAAATAAAATTGTTAAAAAGCACCAATTATTTATATTTTTATTTTGTAAGGAGAATATATGACGCGAATGTGAATGGAATAAGAAGCCGGGGACGTCCGAGGAAGATATGACACTATCGAGTGAATCAAATACTTGAGTCGGACCATGTCAGAAGTAGGACTAACAGAAGAGAATGTACGAGACGTTGTATGAAAGTGAATGAAGCAAGAAGTGTGTGCCAAGATCGACTTGTTTGGGGGTCCGTCCTCTCTGCATACCCCTGCTATGAAACGGCGTGATGGTTAGATAGTTATTAGAAAATATAAATTTAAAGAAAATTAAAGAAGAACCAACGCCTCAAAGTAAAAATAATTATTATATGAAAATAAATTTAATAGATGTTTATTTAAAAACAAATATTTGATTTTTAATAAAATGTATTTATTAAATAGTACACAATTATAATCAATTCATTGAAAGCGATTTTAACTTACGTGAAGAATTATTATTTTTATTATTATCTCTTCACTTTGTGGTGATTTTCCCAAAGGTCAACTTACCGTCAAACTATGTAATACACAATCACTAACAAAATATTACCCTCTATATAATTTGAGATTGTGGCAAAGCACGATAATTTAAAACTTATGCAATTTTTTTGTTGATTTGTTTTTTTTTTGCAATTGGTTTTTTGTTCGGCTCGTCAAAAACGGATTTTAAAAAAAAACCATAACATGGTCTAATCTTGAAACGATCAATTCATGGTGGAATTCCATTTTAATATGAATTTTTTGATTAAAAAAATCTTTTGTAACTATCTTCCACTTGTTTATTTTCGACTGGACCGGTTTCACCCTATCACGGATATCTTCAGAGTGGTAGAATTAAACATATAATGTAAAATATGGTATAGGTATATAATGCACAATACTAGAAATAGCAATGGGACCCACTCCTGAGTAGCATCTATATGTACACCATAGATTTAGTTTTAATTGTGTCAGTCTGATGATACCCGTGATGATAGGGTTGGTCAAAAATAAAAAGTAGACGATAGTTCCAAAGATTTTTATATTCATACATTTCCCATGGTTATTGCGAGAGCTATTGCTTCAAATTAACATAAAATTTGAGTTTTAAAAATATTATGGCGTATTTGAAGAGTGTGATTAAAAATAGGACCTATTAAAAACCAGTGGAGATGGCGTTTAAATACGCACCAGCGATATTTTAGAATATTCTAGGACAATTTACCGCTTGGCTGTGATAATCGTGTTAACGATTGTCTGGGAAATAATTCCCCAGACTGTTCCTCATACCGATCGATTTGTAAGCAGTTTGATAAAGTGTTAAACAGACATAAATGAATTGATCCAATGCTGAAGTTGGCGCCAGCTAATGTTTAGTCAACAAGTAAAAAACTCCCAAATGAATTAAAATTATTGTAATTAAGTAATAAATTTATTTTTATTCTTTAGAAATTGTTGCATTTGGAAAACGCGGTCTGAAGACGGGATCCAGAGCGTTATTTATGCCGCAATAAAATTATAAATATATTTATTATTATCGGCTATAGCTGCCGGTCGAGCGTCCATCCTTCCTTGGCGGTGGACTTTAATGGAATCAAAACATATAAGATTTTAAATCGTTAAATAAATGTATTGTTCGGTGCAGATTTGGTAGTAAACTTGGAAATAAACTGCCTTTGTCCATTTGCTGGATTTGTCTCGTAAAACACAAGCTGCGGCACCCGAAAATACTTTTAGGATATTTCTACACTTCGCCAAAATTAACATATTTTTTAACTCTGTTTACAATCCTTCTTCGAAGGTGAAACGTTAGTAGAGTGGTTATTCCACAATTGTTATCAATTTAACAAAACGTTTTATTTATTTGTGTTTTTTAACAATTAAATTTATTATGTATAGGTTTTTACATTAATTATTATTAATATTAGTTATTACACAGGAGGCCCTGATGAAAATAATTTCTCTCAGGGCCTATGTCATCGTTGAGGGATGCTGTGTGGAGGGTGTTTTTAAGGAAAGGAAAGAGAGGAAGTTCTGGTAAGGAAAAGGGTATGAGAGGTGGGAAGGAATCGGGGAGGTTTGTGCGACCATGAATCCATTCATCCCACTCAGTGCAAGGCGATGGGTGGAGAGAGTTTGACTCTAGAGGTTAAGGGGTCTCCCTCAACCGGCCTCTCCCGATCCAGCCCACCACGCAGTTGATCGAACGAATCAGCCGCCACGACCTGGACAAACTTCACTCTATGAACCCGGGCACCCCTGCTAAGTCACCAAACGTCGCGAACCACTTGGAGTGACCTGTTGAACACCCAGAGGTGTTGGTTATTCAATAAATGGTTACCCGCCTCCCAAATTACTTATAAAAATGTCCACCCTACTTATAAATTATAAAATAAAATATTTTTAATCATTGATGATAATATTAACAAATCCTAGGATCGAACGTGAAACCGAAAAGACACAGAAAAGAAAAAGATAACGGTAGCAGCTGGTGTTCGAACCCAGGACCTCGTGTATTTCTTATGGGTTCAAACGTATCCGATTTTCTTTATATGGGACATAGTATGATACCGATGAAAATGACAGAACGGATTGGGGTGGCCATAGCTCAATGAATTAGAGCGCAGGGTCCCGGATAGACCAAGAGGTCTTGCGTTCGAGTCCCAGTTACTGCCTTTATCTTTTTCTTTTCGATGTCTTTTCGGTTTCATGTTTCATTCTAAGAGTTGTCAATATTATCTTCAACGATTAAAAACATTAAAATTAGGTTTATATGCTTCAATAAGTTATTCCAAAAGAAAAAAAAAACATTAATATAAAACAATATTTTTCGACAAGTTTATCACGAAGCTGTAAATAAAACTGTTGAGTGGTTAAAAAAGTATCTCTTACCCACTTGTCATAATAAAATAAACGAGATATGCATAAAAATACTTTCGGTTACTTTAAAAATAAATTTAATTAAGTATGTACATACACACAAGCTCAGCTTAATTATAGGGGTACATCTTATATAAATATTGAACTTTTGAAAAATATTGTAACCTTGTTTAATTATTAATTATGTATCTTTTTTTGAATAAAATAAATAAAAAAAATAAAAAAGTGCATTCAATAACATTCTTATAATGAAACAAAGTTCATCTAAAAAAATATGGTTACAACTGGTAATTTTATTAAGTTTTTAAAATTTCGTAGACGAATTAAACCAAAATGTGGCAACGAAAAATGAAATAATCCAACATTCTTACCTATGCAGGTACCTTCCAGTCATAGCCACTCTATTAATAGCATTTATTAATACATAAAAGATACGTATATTTGAATTATTTTGTAGGTGGGAGTGCTATATGACAGTTTGTCAGGACTTAACCATGTAACCTTACTTAAGTAGATAACATTGACAAATCACTATGAAATAACGGTCATAATAAAGACAAGATAACGGTCTCAACTGGGACTCGAACCCAGATCCTCTAGTTTTACGGGACTGGAGTCTCTACCAATTGAGCTAATGGGACCTAATTATTTTCGTTCCTTTTTATCCATCTCATTTTTAAATTTAAGAGTTACCGCGGTTATCCTCAATTAAGGCGATGCAATGGGAAGTAATGCAAAATCATGTGTTTTCGGTTTGAGAATTTGATGGTCTAGAAATTTCATAGATCATTTAATTAAATACTGCAAGTAGAATACACCTTGACCTTTCATTTATCTATCCATTTTTTAGTGTGTCTTTTTATAAGCCTTGAAAAAAATAAAGTACCAGACCTAAAAAAAATGTTAAAGCCCAAAATCTCCTACTTATTAACCGTTTTTCCAAAATTGTCGTATTATTCATTTTTTTTTTTTTTTACAGTAACTCCACACAGGAGACCAAGGAGGAAATAATTTCCCTTAAGGCCTATATCATCTTTAGGGATGCTGTGTGGAGGATCTTTTAGAGGATAGGAAGGAGTGAACTTGGGTCTTGAAGAGACCCATGTTATAGGATGGAGGAAACACAGAGGCCGGCAGATCATTCCACAGCCGAGCTGTTGAACACAAGAACGAGTCGTAGAAGCGACCCGTTCTCATGTGACAAATGTCAACCGTGTGCAAATGTTGGGCGCGCGTTTGGCGTGTTTCCCGACTATGCACCGGTGCCGAAGGGATCAATGACGCTAGTTCCTCGGAGCATCTTCCATTAAAATACCGGTAGAACAAGGACAGCATTCCCACCTGACGTCTGTGCTCCAAAGATTGCAACCCATTTGTTAAGATAGGCGAATCTATCAAACGGACCGCCCGTTTCTGCACAGAGTCAAGGTTTTTTTTCAGATATTTTGGGACTCCCGACCAGAGGTGGCTGCCAAATTCTACAATGGGGCGCACTTGCGATTTGTACAGGGTCAGCAGTTGTGTACTATTAAAGTATCTGCGGGCTCTGTACAATACGCCCAGCTTCTGAGAGGCTAACTTTACTCTGGCTTCGATGGAGACCCCATACCTGAGCTGGTCACTTAAGGTTACACCAAGCATATCAATGGAGGGCTTGTTGGGAAGATTGCTTCCATTAAAGGAGACTAGATTGTCATTTCGATCCCTTTTAGACGTAATCAGACATGATTGGGTCTTTGAAACATTAAATTCGACGAGGTTATTCTTACCCCAAGAGGAGACCCTCTCAAGGTAACCGTCCATTCTCTGTTTCAAAGCCCTCCGAGCCGTTGGAGTTTGTGTGCCCTTTGGGGGCTTGTCAAACAAAAAGCAATCATGGACTGTGCTGTCATCCGCGTAACAATGGATTGGTGCACATGTCAAGAGGTCATTGATGTGCAACAAAAACAATGTCGGAGACAGAACCGATCCTTGTGGGACGCCAGCATTTATTGAATGCGAGGAAGAGATGAAACCATCAGCAACCGTCTGAATCGATCTCTCCCTCAAAAGTCGGCAATCCACGTACACAAGGAAACGGGAAGTCCGTAAGAAGGCAGTTTGTTGACAAGTCCTCGGTGCCAAACCCGGTCAAAGGCCTTAGAAATGTCCAGTGAGACCGTTTGAATCTCACCATAACGTTCCAGGCACCGTCCCCAAACATGCGTCACATACGCGAGAAGATCACCGCACGAGCGGTTCCGCCGGAATCCGTACTGGCGGTCGTTAATGATTTTGTTCTTCTCGAGGTATGTAAGCAGTTTGTCGTTGATCACACGTTCCATCACCTTGGACAGAACTGAAGTGATCGCTATGGGGCGGTAGTTGGCCGGGTTGGAGCGGTCACCTTTCTTAGGTATAGGATGAATGACCGCTTTTTTCCAACCAGAGGGCACAGAGCCACATTTCAGGGACATTTTTAAGAGCTTTGTTAAAACTGGAGCGATTTCTGCAGCACACCTCTGCAATACCAGGGCAGGTATTCCGTCAGGCCCACTAGCTTTATTAACATCGAGCCCCCGTAAGACAAGGAGTACATCCCGATGCCGTATCCTCAGCTTTTTCATATAGAAGCCGCAGTGAGGAACCGACGGCGGGATGGCACCCCGGTCGTCGAGGGCCGAGTTTTCTGCAAACATTTTCCCTAAAAGGTTGGCCTTTTCGGTAGCAGTGTTTGCTAGTGAACCGTCAGGTCTGGTAAGAGGCGGCAGACTGGATTTGCAGAAATTGCGACCTATGGAGCCCGCTAGCGACCAGAACGCCCTGCTGCCATGCGGGCAGGCAGCTAGCTTTTTACTGATCTGTAGGTCGTGCTCAAATTTTGACCTATTGATGATTCTCTTACTGTCCTTTGCCAATTTGTTATATGCTGATCTGTTTTCTGACGTTCGAGATGTGTTGTAGGCTCGGTAAGCCGCGTTTTTCGTCGAACTGCTTCGGAGCATTGTCGACTGAACCACGGCTTTGAACCTACGCCAGTTTCTTTAATGGTTGATTGAATGAAGCCATCCATCGCATTCATTGTGGAAATCTAAAATTTAATTTTTATTGTTTATCTACTACTAATATTTACTTACTAATATTTACTACTCTTTATTCATGTATTATTATTTACTTATTAGTATTTACTGATTATTATTAAATTGTAAAGCTGCTCATCTCAACACAGTCTGTCCTAGGGAGATGAGTGGCTAATGTTTTTGTTGTCATATTTAAATTTAATGAAATTAAATAAATAAAAATAAAATCCAAAATTCAGTTTTGTATGAAACAGGCACCGCAGCCGTTCCCCTTAAGGAGCATGTGATTTCGTTGATCTTTTAGCAAGTGGATCGCCTTAATTCTGAATCGAAGAAGATAATATTAACAAATCTCAATGAAACATTATACATATAATATTTACATGCTATTTTTTTTACTAGACTGGTCAAACAAAACTCGCTAAAGAAATATATCCACAGTCCAGTCGTTTCGTTGCCCACCTAATATTTACAGATACTTATCGATAGATTTATATGTTTTTTAATTATCGAATTAAAGGTCTGCAATTTTGATAGACTATTTATTTGAATTTGTTTATTGGGCGCAATCACCATAAATATGTTTCAGGTTTGGTAATAAATGGCGACTCAAAGGCCATTGTTAGTAGCATTGCTTATTTTGACAAACAAAATTACCAGCTTACGAATATAGATTGTATCCGGTCAAATTTGCTGATTTAATTTTATACCTGTACGTAGGTAGCTTTATTTATGAAACATCTACAAAACAAAAGGGGGTTGCTTTTGCAGAACTTGATGGTAAATTAACGATTTCTCTGACTAAAATCTCAAGTAAAAACTTATTCTTTTTTATATGTTTTGTATGGTTCACAAAATCATGGTAGTTTTGAAATACGGAAATCTTTCGTGGCACTAGCATTTTATAAAATATTCGCATGTAAAATAATTTTCAATGCCTTAGAATGAGTAAGAGTCTCGAAGATTCCATAGGAATGTTTTTATTTAACATATAAAATTTCGTATGTTCAAACAGGACGCCAAAATCATGACAACGAAGATTAACGAAAATGACGTTAACTCAAATTTCCCACCTTCAGGAGAAAGATTATTATGATCAAGAAATTCTTTCCCCCTTTGTCGTTATACGCCTTTTCCTTTTATGTGTTGTCTCATTCTATTATGTTTAAAAAATATACCTGTCTCACTTTTAAATTCTTTTATTTTATATTATGTCTCCCTCTTATTCTGTTTTGTATCGTGCCTCACCTATATACGAACATGCTCACTCTATGTATTTTTGTTTAGTTTTAAATTTTTACTGGCGAAGCTTGGGATAAGCGAAACCGGTTGGCGATAAATTATTAAAAAAAAATAGTGGTTTTATAAGAAGTGTTTGTTTTATTTAATTTAAAAAAATAAAAATAACAAACATGTCCCGCACTTTAAATTAATTATCTAACTACGTCTCGTGTCAGATAAACACTGTTTTTAAGTGTTTTGTTGGAAACGCATCTTAATATTTTATATGTACATATTTGTGCTATGGAATTCGGTACTTTAAAATGAATCGATTCAACTGATTTGATTAATTCATTCGAACATATAAATTTTCCTTCACCTTGAATGGATTAATTTTGATTCTCAACAAATATTCAAAATGGAACATTCAGATTGATGTACCTATCTCGACCCAGTAACGTCGTGTCTCATCAAAATATTCATTGACACATGATTATTTTTTTAATCACGATATATTGCACGAAAAATGAACGCAATCAGCAACCGTTTTATTCGAATTCGGAGATCGATTCATATCGAGTATTACGGAGGATCATTAAAATAGCAGATCGTTTAAATATAACCATTTGTAGCTTGGTAATTAAATGTAGACATTATAAATAATGGCAATGCCAAGTTTCTAACCGTGTCTTTGAAATTTGAAATTTTTTAAATTCGAATTCGACAGTTCGTTTTAAAGAAACAATCCAAAACATCTTAATTCGTTTTCATACGTTTTAAAATTTTTATTTTTGATCTGTGAATGCGATTTTGTACATACATTTCAGAAATACAAAAAAATCACATTTTACGTATAGCTGTCTTCCTTGCAAAGAGTTAAATAATAAAAAAATTTAAACACAAAGTTGTCTTAAACTATGATGTAGAATCATCTCCCTTTGGAAAGTACCACTAATTTCATGGTACCGTTTGGTGAAAGTAAAAAAATGCACTTTGACCATTGTGATTTTTTTAAACTTACAATGATATTCCTATGAGCCATCTTGGTGTTATCATTTAAACGTTTAAAATTATCGTAGCGCCCTCATTTTTGTCTTCTTTAAATGTTAATTAATAAAAAAATTTAATTCACTAACGAATCGTTTGAGTTTTTAGAACATTCGTTAAAAACGAACGAATCATTCGAACTCGGAACATAACCAGTAAGCAGTACCCAAAAAATATTTTGCTTTTAGCCGATGAGACGCGGAATAATATGAGTCAAGGATATTTGGGTAATTAAAACGCTAATTTGCCTTGAATAATTATATAAGTTGGATAATATGCAGTAATCATTTACTCGAGGCCCGCCACACTTCCAAGGGCCGGAATAAACACAGCATCCGGGCTAAATACGGCCCACAACTATTTCTCAAGTAATTTCAACATATTGAAAATTGAAATGTTTCCGCCTTTATCTCACGTCAAAAAGTATAGTAAATGGTTTCCATTATTTCACGATAGATGTCATTGGTGAGAAAAGACGCCGTAGTTACTTTCGGCCGTTGTTCCCCATCCTACTTAGCCGAAGTTTAGCAACACTGCTCGAATTCACAAGTACGTTATTTCCAACGCGACTCTCGATCAGGTAATGATAAACATTACGATCAAGTTAGGGAATTGAACCAACTGGATTAAGTTCCACTCTACAAATGACTAATTATAAAAAGTTTAAACAGAGTGAGAAAATTACAGAAATCTCAAATGTCATTTAGTTTGCGAACTATTGTTCGCGAAATGTTTAACAATTTTCTAATGTCAAAAACGTGTTTTTTATATGTTTTAAACAGAATTGAAGAGAAACTTTATTTTTGTACTTATTAAAAGCTACTCTTTGGCTTATTTTTGTTGTCCATGTCCCACGGAGGACAAACAGAAACGTCAAATGTACGAACGAATGTAGGTGCTTTCGCCGCATTAGCAAAAGTCAACCCAACACCTTATTTTTAAACATATTTTTAACACATACGCCTGTAAAATATTAAATATTAGTTCATATATTACGATATTTAAAATAAATTATGCACATTCATAAAAAAATAAACAATATTAACTAGCCTATGTTATATTAGAAACAGAATATAATTTTGCTATATTTTTGTTTTGGGCAATCGTATGCCTAAGTCCGGGACAGTTGTGGTCTCATGTTGCTTTAGCCCATTACCCTTGATAGTGTGGGAATGTGAGAATTCGGGCATTATGTTACTATTACGTAGTATCCTCATTACACGTGGCAGGCAACCGTAAAAACGCAGCACCAAATAAGCTTTGATAGGTACCATTGTATTTTTATACCTATTCACTGAAATATTACCACATTTACTTAGATGAGATACTTGAACTAACCACAGAGCAAATTGAGATTCCCTAATACGGCAAAGTAACCAAAACAAGAAGGGCGGAGGGCGAGATTGGCATGCTGCAGATTTAAGTAAAACAGCAACCAAGTAAAAAGGTTCGGCTTGTTTACAATAAGATAATATTTTGTTAGAGTATTTAGATTGACTCTTCAAATAAATGTTTTGAATTTTGCTTACCACAGTCAAAATCACGCGAAACAAACGTGGACGCCAGTGAACCAAAGCTGGTGCCAAAATGGATGTCACGTAACCTTTGCCTCCAGCCTCTGAAGTTGTTAGTGCAAGTCTATTAATTCTTACGTCAGTGAACTGACCCAAAGAAATAGCAGTATTTTGAAACATACACCTTATATAAGTTTAAAACTAAAATGGTAAGTCAAGTATATTAAACATAAAACCTCAATAATTAATGAATTGCTGTAATCGGGATGAAAATTTCATATGAATATTTCAAGATACATTATAATATGATGGTCCATAGCGGCTTCCAGATGTCTCTTATCACTTACATAATTATTCCTAGTACGTACAAGCTTACCAACTAGATGTGGTTGTTAATTAATTGGCTACTGGTGACATGGAGACAATATTGTTCACTTTACGTAATCAAATGCATTTTCGTTTGAATTATTTTATCATTCTACTTTTAGGCTCGATCACACGGAGCGATTTCTTCTCTGCTATTTAAAAAGTTATTTATTTATTTTTATATTAATGTACCATTTTCCAATAATACACAAAATATACAACAAAAAATGAGATAAACAAGAGCAACACAAAAATAACAGCGCGTACATAATACACGAATGTAGCAATGACAAAAATAGGACAAAATTATATACTTGATATAACTTTCATGCAAAGCCTGGACAAGGTTTTGAGTCCATGATGTTAGAAAAATTATTATATATTCGTCGAAGTTTATTTTCGTAAAGCCTGACAAAAATTATTTAGACTAGTACCAACAATTTACAGGCTCTGGCTTGAGTTAACTAGTCTCGACATTATGGACAATGCATTGTTTCCGAGTGTTGCAAGGAATGTTGAACTGGGTGAGTAGCAACAAAGAAGTGTGTCAATAAAACAATAATATGTTTGAAAATGTAAATGAGATCAAAGTGTCTCCTACGCTTTTCTAATGAAGAAATGTTTTTGGATTTGTTCAATTTCATGATAGGAGTAATCGCCTCTTTCTCGCCCTAGTATTTTCTTATAATATGTCAGCATTTAATATCAACTTATATCGAAGATTCAAAAGTTCATTCTTGTAAAGTTAGAAGATGTATTATCTGTCCTACAGACCATCCCTTAAGCAGCGTCTTAACCAAATTCGTATTTAGTAAGTTTCTAATGTGAGCGGAACAATCACTGTCGAATTATTTGATAATTTTACTCAATTTCAGTCTGATAATTTATTGTGAATGTTGCGTGTACATAGTTAGTAACCGGGGTTCAAAAATTTATTAGTCATGTTGAAATCTCGTCAAATAAATCTTTCCATATATTGGGTTTTATATTAAGAATATGTAGCCAATTTCCAAATATTCACTCCATAAAAAAATTGTGCATGTCATTTGTTAAGAGTCAAATAGAGTACAACTCAACAGTGCGGGAAACAAGTTATGCTTTTCATTCCCTCACAATGGATATTGCAAGGGAATATATCAATTGTGACTATCTTCTATGTCGCCTAAATTTATTAAAATTATCAGAACGTAAAATAATTATTTACTTAACTTGCTTATAAAAATATATTAATTCAATTTTTAACAGCCCTGAACTATTTATATGTAATTTCCTTCAATGTACCACGTAAATCAACATCGATGCATTATTTACTTTATTATTGTGACAACTCTAACACTGTATCACAGATGTATACTCTCGTTCTTACAACTCTAACACTGTATCACAGATGTATACTCTCATTCGTACAACTCTAACACTGTATCACAGAAGTATACTCTCGTTCGTACAACTCTAACACTGTATCACAGATGTATACCCTCGTTCGTCATATAGCGAATTTAGGCAATAATTACAAAGATATTTTCGACATGTTTAATACACCAATAACAAAATATAAACAAATCTTAGTATTTCGACAAGTAGAACAACTAGTCTTATTACTTTATCCTAACTTACTGGCTACGTAGATGTTATTAAAAATTATTCCGTGAATTTAATATTGATCATTAAATTAATCATTAAAATATCTCCATTAAATATCAACTTCTTCCTTGCTTCTGATCATTTATACTTTTGCCATGCCATTGTTTATATGCATATATGTATGTTTTTAAAAAACTTTTCATTGTTATATTTTTATGTGAATTTATATGCACATTGCTGTCTATATGTATAACATATGTGTACTGTACTGATAAAAAATTTGAATGTGTAAAGATCAATTAGGGAGTAAATAAATAAACAAATTATGGTCCCCAAATCAAACAGACACCAGACCCATTTTTCGTTTTACTGGAAGAAATGCAAGTTTCAATCTCCTCTTTGGTAAAAACCTTATTATTGCCCTTAATTTCGATTGAAAAAAATATTTGGATAATTTTTATAGATCTGTTTTTGTAGAAAATCACCTCAAGGGCGCTGTAGATAGCTATATTAAAGGGTTTTAATATTTTAAACAGAACAGAAGTGGTTGGTTTCTCACAAGATATTGATTATTACTGTTCGGAATGATTATTCAAGAATTTAAAATTATACACGAAACAGCTTCCCTTTATTTATGAAACATCTCGTAACATGAAAATATTAATTCAAACATAATATTATGATCTGTTTATCATCATTGCAAAAAGCGGAGTCACTTATTAATTACGTCTCGATTAAGCTGCCAAGGTCGCCAACACCGGGCGCTAGGAATGATCTGCGTTTAACTAATTAAATGTCCACCACATGGACACAGTCTACTGTCAGTAGTGAGTAGTCAGTAGTCAATAGGTACCGGATACTGTAGTCTATCTAACGTTCAAGTGGTGGCGCCGCGCGGCCACACAAAATGCCAGCCATTTGTTCCATCATTCCATTGACATGTTTGTTACTCAATCCGGTGATTGTAATTGAATCTTTAAAAAACAACTCAATCTTAGTAGCGAAACTTTATAATTACCGTGAGAAAAAAGGTTCCGCGTTTTCAGAGATGGATTTCTGACAGCGTTTCCACTGTGTGCGACCGTGGAAATTTCGATTTTCCTTTGGCGAGATTTAAAAAAAATATTAACATGGACTTTATAAAAAAAAACTCCTATTACATAACTGTAATATCTTACTTTCGACTGGTTCACATAGACGGCACTATCGGAAAGATAGTACAGTAGCGATATCTTAGAACCTCTCAAGGTCAGACAGGCAGATTATTACCATTGTATAGAAAGGAGCTTAGCTTCCTAGCTCTCCAAATTCATTATACTGAGATTCCGTGTATGCTGTTCTTTATTAAAGAATAACTAAGTGTTTGTTGTAATCGGAGTTTCATTTCTCAAGAGATGAATGTACAAAAATAACTCTAATTTTACTGCAAATAAGGACGAAAAGTTAACCGAGTTAAGTACCGTCTTAACAATTTTCTGATGAAGAGTAATAGGGTAAAAAGTACTGACAGATATTCCAACAGTAATACAATATCTAGTTTTGCAAGCAATATAACAAAATATTTGATATGTTGCGAACGAAGTTCGTCACGAATAATCGTTGTTTGATCCTATGCTGTTATTACAGCTAAACTTATCCATAAAATTTTCATTTTACTAGTATATCATTTTAAGGGCGCATATTTAATTGATGGAAATAGATTTGAAAAGATGCATAGCGATTTCATAGAAAGAAGTGAAAAATTTGGATTATAATTTATTAATAGTGTGTTTTTTCTACTTTTCCAGAATGCACGTTTGGAGGAATTGGCCGCGAGCTGAGTTCCACGTGGTTCGCTGACCTTGGCCCTCCCTTCGGGGTCATGTACTGCATCAAGTGCGAGTGCATCCCCGTAAGTATAAACTAATTTCTTTAATTTTAAGCCTTGGTCTGATAACCCTAGCCTACCATGAACAACCTCCTTGCTCGAAATGCCTGTACCAATCATGTCCGAATCTTATACCAACATATCAAATTCTGCTGTTTATAAAGGTGGCAGAGAAGCCAATTTATAGGACGTGAAATTTCTAGCTGTCTGGCAGATTGAGCTCTATACGTAGACCGGGTACCGAAATTTTGTATTTTCAGAACAAGTTATTTAACATTAAGACCTTTTTTCAAAGTTTTTGTTAGTAGTTGCCTTTTTGAGGATGTGCATTCACTTGGAAAAGAAAACTGGAATAAAAAACGTTGCTTGAAATAGCTATAACCATGTTTAGTTGCCAGATTTGAATCACCAGGTACTACAATCCAAACTTTCTCTTATCTCTGCAACACTTCCTTCCACGTCATAAAATTTCCAAAATGGGTTCAATCATTGGACCCAGTATGTTAGATTTCTAATATGGTGTTTTTTATCACCTACATATAATTTCTTTACACCTGAAGCCTTCATTTGATTATTGCAAAGGTCTCTTCCTCTTTGCACATATTTTTTTATCAACAAATAAGTGAGTGCGCCGAGAGGTCCCGATTTGGGTCCACCCACAAAAAAGAGCTTTTATGATCCGTAAAAGGAAAGCGCCGCGGACAAAGCCCGACTGCCAAAGCTCCTTGAAGCGTGTAACGAGCTTGTCTTGTAAAGTTCATGTCGTGCAAATGGCCAGACGCGGCTTAACGTACCGACAATACAGAACACAGCCTCCCAGCCGAAGACCGGACTTACAAGAGGAGATTAGACTAACTAAAATCTATGCCATTTATCTTGACTAATCTTAAACTTAATGCAAGTGAATCTGCTGCTTATGAATATTCCAAGTTGCATACGTAAATCCTTTATATGCTATTTTACTTATGTTACTTAGTATAAAGATCAAGTGAGGTGAATCTTCACAAAACTGCGCTATATAATGAGCTGTTACTATTTTTATGATCTGAAATACAGTCAAATAAAAATACAATCGCAGAGCTTTTATGTTTAAACAATGAAACATTTAATAATTCTATTTTTGATACTGACAGTTCGTTGTGGAATTCCATTATAATGATTTATTTAAACCATTTTTTATTTTTTGACCTGACCGATTTCAGCCCTCCACGGCCAACTTCAGACTGGTTCAATTTTTTCTTAGACTGCGGTAAACAATATTAAAAATTTCCAAAAATTGTATCTGTACATTAGTTTAAAATTATACCATTCCGAAGATGGTCGAAATAGGCTGAAACTGGTCAGGTCTCAATATAAAAAGTGGAAAAGAGATTTTAAATTGATTTAATAAATCATTATAATGAAACATTTCACGCAGTTGGTAAGAAAATTGTAAAATTTACTGGTGAATGCGGCGCTATGTAAGTTTTCACAACAATGAAAGACTTGTTGAATTTGTGAACACAAAAATAGAGTAAAGCTTCTCGTAGTTTAGATATATAGTTTTTATGTATTTGTTTTTAATGCAATGTCAATGTTATCTGCTAGTTATTTCCCAGGAGAAAGTTAATTCAATTCAATGTCAATGTTATCTGCTAGTTATTTCCCAGGAGAAAGTTAATTCAATTCAATATCAATGTTATCACCTAGTTTCTTCCCAAGAGAAAGTTTAATCACTATTTCCGTCAATTAAGGAAGATAAATCACCCTTGTCTATATTCCGTTACGTTTATCATAAATGTTTTCATGGTTGAACGTTGGGTTTTGTCTGAAACTTAATGAAAATTGGAGGGGATCGATTTATATCGATCGATTTATCAATGTGAATACCCCCCTTTCTAAATTAAGATTTTCTAACATCAAAAAGTGATGGAAAAAGATTTAGAAATAGTAAAGAGTTATACCAGTTTATGGTTTTGTAGTTCTGGCCTTCCGATCAATGCGTTCTTTTCTTTGAGAGCAGCGCCCGCGGGCTGCGACGCCCGTGACTCATGTCGTACCATAAAGCCGAGACGGAAAGCTCAGACCATAGAGCATAGACCATAGAGCATGGCGTATGTAGGTTAGAGCTTGCTGATGTGTTGCGGGGTCCAGGGAATATCTGCTGGATAATTATTATTGCTACGATTGTAGCCTATCCTAGTACCGCTAACTATGTGCTGGCTATTTATGGCCTGCAATTTGTGTGGGTAACCTTATTGAACTTGAAGTTTAAAGCGCTGTCAATGTAATTTTAGTGCATTATTGTACCATATGGGTTGAAAGAATCAGTTTTATTTTGTTTGGTTTGTGGTATATTAAACCTTATTGTTTTTTTTTAATACACAATACATTCATTTTGCATTGCACTCCCAAGACTTTATGTACGAATTACGAATTGTCTATAAATGATTGATGAATATAACATTATGCCACCAATTGAAATGAATTATTTAAGGCAGTTAGCTTCATTCAATTTCTTACGAATGTTTTCACGGTACGAAATGAAAAAAAGGTTTATATGTTATTTATTCACGGCTTATATTATAGCCTTGCCACTTGCACTGTTAAAAAACAGTTGCACCGAATCATAAAAAGGTAGGATGGAAAACAAATGCAGAAAAGCGATAGTGGAGTAGGTCTCTGTGTATATTGAAAGGATACCGATATAAATTAAAAGCAGGAGCAAAAACACGAAATTACAAAAAAAGTGAGTACTTAAAATTAATGCATAAAATAACAATAGACAAAAGCAAATATACAACCATAATAGTTATGTAGATCTGTTTGTACCTAGAGCAATACAAGTTGTTAAACAATTTAAAAATTTATATATTTATTGACCTACATACTTGATAGTAGAGCAAAAGTAGACCATCGACTGTTCTTCCCAACTTTTCGAACGGTCAATCTGAGGCACCGATCAGCCAAGTGTTTTATTGAGCAATGCTCTGTTTACCTGTTTCCAAACATTTTTTATCGTAAATTGTCTATGGACGTGCCAGCCCACATTCGTAGACTCTAAAATAGTGCCTACCCACATTCATAGAACATGAAATATCACCCGCCCACTTTCATAGATCTACTAGCTTTCAATAAGTAAAATAAGTTCTTTTATAATTTCTTCAAATGATTGATAACTTTGTGGCGTCATTATTAATTATATAATTAAAAATACACTTTGTATACACCACTTTAATTAAAATATATAAATATTTCTACATGTTTCGATAGCAATGCTATCATCTTCAGGAATAAATGAATACTAAATAATTTCAAGTACAGAAAAATGATAAAAAATTTTAGAACCATAATTCAAGAATATACAAAATATGAGCATAAACAAAAATGAATAAAAGTAGGTAAGTAATAGATCAAAAATGCTAATAACGAAATAATTATAAAACATTGAATAATACATTTAAATTAGAAATATAAATAAAAATTATTATTATTAATATTAATATGAAAATAAATTTAAAAGATAGCTATTTTTAAAAAATATTTGCATTGCTATCGAAACATGTAGAAATATTTATATATTTTAATTAAAGTGGTGTATACAAAGTGTATTTTTAATTATATAAAATAATTTCTGTTCAGTTTTATTTAAAACATACAAAAAATATATTTTGGCATTCAATTTCATTGAATATTTGAATCGCGATATATAGGTCGCGAACCAGTAATGAATGACTTTTGACATTTCACTGACATTTTTTCACCCTGTTGACACTTTATAACTAGTCCTCTGTTGAGGGAAACTTAATCCACAAAAATCGATATCCAAAATTTGATCGAGAATTTCTTTGGGAAGAGCGTAGTGAGGTTTAGTAACTAGAAATTTGCACGTTTTTTTTTGTCCAGAATTTCTAGTCTAACTCAAGAGCCACCTCATTTCAACAATAAAAATATGAAAATAAATCATTTTTAGCTATCGCTTGCAAATTTTTTTAAGACCCCATCAATACAAAGTGTTATTACTTTATTGAAACCATGCAATTAGATTCCGGAAGTCAGGACAAATTATTTAACTCTAACCCATATTACGCTAACCCGTTTCACTCCAACAAACAAATAAACATACGTAATAATAGATTACGTTATGTTATGTTTGTTAAGACTTATCATGTATCATATGTCACGAGCGCGGAGACAATAGACATTCTTAATGCCGAAAAACATAATATGACTACTTATGTATCTATATACAGATTTATAACTCGCATGATGCCGCGGTTTTAACAGAGCGTAAGTGACTCATCGATATGTTAATACATATTTATTTTTTTGGCTTTATTATTTTTATCGCTAAAAATTATTTAGCCGCATTACTCATCTTTAAATTAAGATGTTCCATTGAAGTGAAATATGATTTGTTTTAATTTTTTTATTAATCCTTTAAATTGCACTCACACAATTGACACACATCACAATTGCCACATGTCAAACTAACATGGATTCCACGAAAATACAATCTTCAGTCTTTAAGAAGTTTTTGGTGTGGTATGAATTCTGTTAAATTATCGCTAACTAACTGACTAACTAACCATCACGCCATTTCTCCACAGGGATAGGCAGAGAGGACGGACCGCCAAACAACTCGATCTTGGCATACACTTCTTGATTCATTCACATTCATACAAAGTCTCATACATTCTCTTCTGTTATTCCGACTTCTGACATGGCCCGACTCAAGTATTTCACTTAGATTCACTTGTTCATGCCATGTCGTCCTCGGACGTCCCCGGCTTCTTCTTCCATTAACATTCGCGTCATATATTCTCCGTAGACTCTTTTCTTCGTTCAATCACTACATGCCCGAACCATCTAAGCGTCCCTTTTTTAATTTTGCTAATTACGCTTACATCAGCCATGCATTCTTTACGAATCTCGGCATTTTTCACACGATCATACATGGTTTTACCACACTTTCGCCTCAGATATTTAATTTCTATAGCATTCAGTCTACTGGCATCCTTACTTTGGCAGTTCCATGCCTCACTGCCATACTCGTACATAAGGGTTGGTATCAGCACTTTATTATGAACTCCTAGCTTCGCTTCTTTGGACAATTTTTTTGCGCTAACCTTCAGTCCTTCGTTAATGGAGTTTCCTGCATTCACCCTTCTTTCAATATCCCTATCAGTCTTTCCATCTCTCCTAAACATACTTCCCAAATACAAAAACTGATCCACCTACTCCAAGTATTCATCATTCAGGACTATATTACACACTGTTTTCGTACTCTCTCTTTCAAACACCATGACTTTATACTTACTTAAATTCATCATTAGCTCATTTTTCATACATACTTCGTTCATCCTAGATGCGAAGGACCGTTATACTTCCATACTGTTAGCAATTAGCACTGCATCATCAGCATACAACAGGCAACATACTAATAGATTACTCACTTTCCTGCCCATGTCCACCTTTTTCAATTCTTGCATACAATTATCCATGTATAGATTGAATAATCAGGGTGACATTACGCTGCCTTGCTTAACACCTTTTGTGATGTCAAACCACCCCGTAAAATCACCGTTTACCCTAACACATGCAACGCTTCCCTCATGCTGAGACGCGATTCTGTATACGATTCAATGTACGGTAAGTTATTACCAGTTCTAAACAGTAGATAATATTTTAATATTGTACATGCCTTGAAATTGTAATATAAATTAAATAAAATTATTGAATTGTGTTTATATGAGTATGTCGTCCCCTTAGAACAGGGGTCCTTAACCTTTTCACAGCTATCCCCCCCCCCTAAATACCCCCGGTTGTACCTATACATAATAAATTTCCACCCAACCTTAGAACCCAAAAATTGAACCTTTCGGTGCTTTGTAGTGCCAACATATTGGTTGTCAAACGGAGAAAGATGATTTTTCACTTTTGACAGATATTTCACGCCGTCTCCCGAAATTTCCCGCAGTGCAGAATCTGGACTTTCTGCTATTTCAGCACATATTATATGCACTGCTTTGCTGCTGGACCACACTATCAGTACAGTATATTGTCTTTCAGCATTACAGAAAACCAGATAATCCCAAATTCCACAGACTTGACTTTCTGGTTTAGGATCTGATAAGAAGTTGAGTAGAAGACAGACATGAGTACATACATAGAATCGTTCTTTCGTAAGAAATCAGAACATATTGGTTGTTATTTTTGCATTTCCCAACATTTTCATAAACACAAAACTTTGAAGTTCATCATATTTTGACTTACGAGTATATGCGGAAGTGCGGTACATTGCTGCTGGAGGCGAGATTATTGGACAATCGCAATTTCTTCCAAAAACCTTACAATTCTAGTGAGAAAAATGTGTGTTGTGATTTTTCAGCACGATTTATTTTAAAATATATACCTTTGTTAAAGTTTCTAGAAAAATGATGTGATAGGGAAATGAGATGAATTGAGGTGTAACAATTTTTTTTCCAGTCTTCTATTTTAACTTTTCATTGCCGTCTCTTAAATCATTCAGTACCAGTATGCAATACTATAGTATAATCATGTCGTAATAATTTATCGACTTATATATATATATAACTCGTAACTCGTAAGTAATCATATGATCAAAATGAGATACCGGTCTACTTCTACTAGATCTTCATCTCCTTGAGAAGGAACGCGGAAATCGTGAGCAATCATCTAATCTTTCCCAATGTCGCAGTAAACTTAATTCGTCATGACACAATAGCGAGAGCTTTGTGTCTGGCTCTGGCGTCTGCATCGATAGAGGTTGGAGTTATTGGCTACATTAAGTATCATCTTTTTAAAAACGTTTTAATCATGGTTTGGGCGTGTCTTTATGGTTTCTCCGGCAATAATTAGAAATGTGACCTTTATAGAATCCTCCGGTTCCTTTGTATACTCCTCCATCAGGCCAAAATGATCTCTTATATTCTTGCATTATGTCCCTTTGAGGCACACTTTCTGTTGGCGTAATATTATAATTATTTTTATATAGATAGAGTTATTTGGGTATCTATAGCAAGGGTATGTTATTGCTGTCTTGTGGCTACAGTTCAATTACTTGCAGCAAAATGTTAGTTCATACAATACTCCTAATCATACATAATATGAACCTTGCGGCACGCTTTTGTCTTTCCATTGGCATACTGTAGCTTTCCTTACTTTCTGCTTCTTTGCTACTCTACTTCTAGAAATCTCCATTCTGGTGTCAGAGTTAGAAATTCAAATGACCCCTTTGTCGGTTTCTTCTCACAATGTTCCTTCACGGTCATATTGATAAGTTTACAAAATCGGATCGATAGTTATAACTGACGACGATTTTATATCGATTTCTAGAGCATGGAGGCGCTCGTCAGGAATGTCGAACTTGCATGCGAATAAATATCGAATGAATGTTTACTAAGATATCATAATAATTTTAAATACAATCATTATAATATACATAGGCAGTCCTTTTCCACTTTTTGGGAAAGTAGTTTTTGACACTCAAAGGGGAATTATTTGATCAACAAGGTCTTTAGCCATAACTCGTAATATTCTGAACAACTGCATGAATTTCGTTTCTCCAAGCTTGGACGGATTCAATTGATTGCGTATACGACGCCTTTTAATTATAGAAGCTTCTTTAGTCTGCCTCAATTTTGCATATCGAACGACGTTATTTAAAAAAATTGTCTTATCTGTCACTCAAGAAGCCGCGCTAAATTAGGCGGACTTTGTCTACCGGCTGACTTTTATATCAATCATCGTTAACCAAGCTTGCTCTTACCGCCTAACGCTGCATAATAATCACATATGACGGATATGACGGATAGTCAATATCGCGTTGATTGTTTTTATCGATCGACCGTGCTAGGGCTCCAGGAATACAATGCAGGTTTCCACTATCCTGTCTCTCATAACATCCTTACTTCTTACAGATACGGCGATACAAATAATCTCAAGAGCAGTTTTTTATTCGCAGCATCCCCACTCTGGTCCACAGCCAGTAGACTGCAGAGTATAGAGGTACTCCCCGTAAGCTCCATTGTAGTTTTATAGCTGTAGTTGTATCAGCTATGTATGTAATACGGAGGCTGTTAATCTGTACGTATCATCTTTCTTTCCATCGATGACTCACCGCCGATCCGTCTCGTATCGGCGTATCGTGCATACACTATACAGACAGTGGTGTACGCAGCCATATTGCCAATGTAAGTAGGATAGTTCTGCCATAGGGTGTGTGAGATTTTTTTTTAAATGTCATCGAGTTCGGGAAAGCTTTTTTATCGACGTATAATAGTTTTAACGAAATACGATAGATACACCTTCATCCACATAACGCCGTATTCCTATCGAAGACTGGACACGGTTTTAGTATTTTTTTAAAGAAATTCAAATATTTCCTGGTTACGAATAACCCGACAATATTTGAAAATCTCCTACTACCTTCACAGTAAGGGAAAGATATTGATTGTGTCGTAATGGAGGACTTAGCCAGCCGAGGAATCAAACCCGATGCCAACTCAGTCACTGACCGGACATTATTACACTTGTACTTGTACATTATTGATACTAGAACATGTGACTACATGGAGAGCTATTTAGATCAGACCATACATACATGGAAAATATATTTCACATAATTTTGCGCATAGACATTTATTACGCGCTTAACGTTTTTAAACCTAAACAAATGTGTTTCTTGGCCATTTCTTTACGAAAAAAATAACTATTCCGAATTTGCCAATCACTTATTAGAAATAGGCCATAGCTTCAGTAAAGAAAAAAAACTTAGTTTAAACATTTTTTATATTATTATATATTTTAAATTGTGCCCTTTGAACACCTTACAAATAAAAAATAAATAAAAAAATATCTAATTAATCATTGAAGAACATTATATTAATCAATCCTAACACGAAACCGAAAAAAAACTACAGGAAATAACAAAGCATCAGTCGCATCTGGGAATCGTACCCAGGACCTTTGTATTACCGGGACAACCGCTCTACCGACTGAGCTAATGAGGCCAGGTGAAATACATGAAAAAGTTATGGAAGGCGAAATACTTATGGGTGGTGATGAGAGGGCTCGGGTTTATTACTTGTACTTGAACGGTGTGATAGTGAAGCAAAGTCCTGACGTCCCTGTATAAGTTAAAGTAAGTCCCCTGTCATGCATATGTAATTTGATCACCCTGTCATTGCAGAGCTCCAATTCTAAAGGAATCGTGTCTTAACCCTGCAAGAGAGGAAAAAGCTGGGAATACCCATGACCCCTCATTGTTTTCTATAAGATTCTAATAGACAATGTCGTGGACATCAAATATACATGCTTTAAACCTCTTACATTATTTTTTTACATTTCTTCGTAAAGCTCGACCTGAATCTAATCTATATGCTCCGAAAGTGAGAACTTCTGTTAACAATAATACGCCAATCAGCAGAGCGACTCAACTGCTCAACGATGCTGCATTGACCGTTCAATTTTACTGAGACAGTTTTGTGGCCCATGTCACAAAATAGTTACAAAACGGCCCACATGACTTTTTACACTTTTCCTATCAACCCTTTGTTTACACCACTCTTTAATATATAAATATCAATATTGGTTTTACTATCTTGGTACGAGAATCAATGAAAGCAGGAAAACACTCTTCAAGGACCTCGGGAAGGGGTCATAATGAGACAATATTTCATTTATGATAAGTGACAACCGCTTCTCTCTGGTACTATACTCTTACTTGTCTATTTTCTAAATGTTACTGACGAACCTTCCTGGTTCTGTTTTAAAACGCTACTAACTACCAAACCTTCTTGGTTCCTCTTTAAAACGGCACTAACTTCCCAAAGCAGTTGTCAAGCTATTTATTTCATTATAGCACAAAGAACATTCAAATCATATATCAAAATTAAGAACGGTTAATTAATGAATAGTTAACACGTGTACGCGTATGGGAACCAATGTAGATAATCAAAACAGGAATACACGAAGACAAAGGACTTCTTTTAAGGTACCTACTTCATATGCCTACTGCATAATCCCATAGTTTATGGGAATTATTTAACCTTTTTTTTTACAGGGCACACGTGTAAATTGATTTTATAAACAAACTGAGAACAAATACCTTATATGATGATGCATTACTTCATACACGTGTGATAAAACTCAAAACATAAATTCATTACATAATTCTAATATAACAGATTTTCAGAATAAGCAAACACGTTGTGGATATGATCTAATATAACATTTTTTATAACTATAAATATAACATGTAAGACATCAAATTGCTTAAAATGAACAAATACAAATTATTATGATTCAAAACATAGTAATATAAAAATGGGTGATGAGACATTGTCATATTAATATATCAGGCCAGAAGTTATAGTATCTTGTTTTTGTAAGGCTAAATTAGTTAATTAAGTAATATCGCATTTTTTGAATGAACAAACGCGCTACTATTTATATATACTGTTTATCCTGACGAGGGAAGCTTCGATTTTGAAACACGTTGATATTTATATATTAAACAGTCGTGTAAATAAAGTAGTTTGTTTACAACATTGTTTTTAATATAGTGTTATGTAACGAAAGGATGGCCCTGAGATGAGTTCTAGCTACTCGTCTTGGCAAATGAGCTGGGCAAGCATTCGCATCATCTCCCTCCATAATTAACCAATCATGCGATTCTAGCGCCCAAATTAAACCAATCAGATCATAAATTAACAAAGCAGGAGCAAGCGACGCGAGCGCCAACGGCTGCTTAGCGGCCGCTCCTTGCTGCCCTTGAAACGCTCTTCTCGTCTGGAGCTCAAGGAGTCAACAGCTTCTTTGAAAAGAGGCCGGCTATTTTGTGTTACTAATTTGTTACGACAAGTACTACGCATGCGGGTTGAAACCCGAAGCTAGACGTGCCATTTCTTGCCAAAGCACTTAACATGGTGACTTACCAATTAAAATCCAATTAAATTCAGTGCAGAGATGTCCAGCCCTGGCGTCATTGCCAACAACTCCCGCCACCCGACCAGATCACCTCATGTAAGCTGATTTTGCATCTCCCCCTAATGTGTTGTTCTAGCCCTTGTTACATTTGCAATATCCGGTTAGAGATTTGAATCAGAAAGAGAGAAATTTTACGATAGAATCATGTCTAGAATAGGACTTTTCTACTAACTACTCGATTGTTCTTAACCTACAATGTTTGTCCGACTATACAATAAACTCTGAGTATGAAAGCACTTTACTGGACTCATTTAACGTAGAACTAGAGACGCCCTCAACCCAATTATAAGATTGCGATCGATTCACGACCCTGAACGTTGAGAACCTAATGCCACTGCCGATCTGAGCTAAACTAATGTCCGAACCAGACTTTACATCTAAGAGGCCATCTCCAGGGTGAGTCCTGCCGATATAATTGTCTCCCATAATTCCCCCTTGTAACCTAACCTTCCTCTTCCCATCTTCATTCACCCCTATTGTAATACTGGCTTTCCAACTTAGGGGCTTTCTTCCAACCTAACCTTCCTCTTCCTACTCTCCCTCACCTCATTTTCGTAAAAATATAAATATCTACATGTTTCAGAAGCAAAGCTTCCCTCACCAGGATAAACAGTAAACCAAAAAATAATTACAAGTATGGACAAATTACAAACATGAACAAAAATTAACAATGAGTGATGGAAGTAGGTAAGTAATTAAAAGTTCGGGCATAAATCAGAAAAAAAAGGTAACGTTGAAGTGTCGAAGTATCTACATATCAATAGCAACTAGTAGAGGTAGTACAGTTTAAAAAGTTACAATTAAAGCGTGGGTGTGTGAAATATGAACTCGGAAGGATATTCACTTAATCACTACACTGCTTACATTAAAAGATTTTAAGAGATCGGGAGGGTGCCGTGTAAATCGGAAACCGGAAAACAGGAAAACAAGTTACCGGTTGGTGGCGCAGAGGTCGCCGGTAGTATTGCCGGTATACGAGTATAGACAATAATGTGGCCAGAGAATAGAAATTAATATTTATGATGTGTACTCCGTTACACTAGTTTTTCAATTTCGTATTAATAATAATATTTTAGATTTTGAGTAAACGGAGATAATACCTATTTATTTTGCTTTATTTTAACTCTAACAGGATAAATCACATAATTATCAGAGTAATGAAATACATTGTCAATATGGTTATGGTGGTGATTCTTAGTGAGTGATTTTAAGTGAGGAGATCATCGGGTATGTACTCGTACATTGTTCCTTCTGCAGATAGCGATAGAATTCGAAAATACATTGAAGTCTTTATGCGCGAATTGTTTATTAGACAATCGACTCATTCTTGACGCTGGTTTGGAAAAACTTATATTAAATGTCGATGAAAAAGGTTTCAGGGTTTTTCGTAAATTTCAGCCTTCTATTAAGATTAATTTGATTTTTTTTATATGAATACCTCACAAGAGTCCCAACTGCTCCCAACCGTCTGGAGCCAGTGAGACTATGGCATTCCCAATTGGAAAATGTTGTGAGGCTGAAGGTATTGGGGAGGGGAAGGAGAAGGGAAGAGGAAGGTTGGGAATACCTGGCTATTCAGATCTGGTCACCAAACACGGCTAAAAGCCATTTCAAGCAACGTTTCAATTCTGAATGGTGGTCTTTCACCAGGGCGATACCGAGAGTATCTTCCACTCTGGAACGTGCGCAAATATACTATATAATATTTTTAAATGAATTAATTGTAAAACAACACAAATTAATTAAATAAAAATTACTTGCGCACGCCGGGATTTTAACCCGCGACCTTCGGATTCGTAGTCGAGAGCCTTACCCCTCGACCATGGAGGCCGTCAAAATTGATTGATTAATATGAGTCATACATGTTATTTTAAACAGAGAAATTATAGTGAGATAGACTTCTCTAAGGTGGGTTAGTTTTTCAGCATAGTTTCCAAGAAGTACAGTTTCTTTTAAGTTGGAAAAACAACTTTTGAAAACGGAACCATTACACCTATCGAGTGGGGTTAAAAAAGGTGATTTAAATATTTAAAAATATCCTTATCTATTGTCCCTTCCAGTGTTACCAATGTTAGGGACCGGCAACATGTTGGTACTGCTAGTGATTACTTTAAGATTTATTAGTAAGTGATGTTTGCCCCGCTGCAATACTCCGCCAGCAATAACAGCAAACTAGTAAATATTACCTATTGAACTAGCAAATCGTAAATTGAGAACAGGCTGAAAGGCTTCCCGAAAGGTACATACTGAGAAGTGATTTACTTTGAATTATAATACAGGCTCAGCCAAGCAGTTTATTTAGTACTGGTAACTAACTACACAACCAATTCTGGACGGTTCGAAAATAACATGGCTGTAATATTTCTTGGAAGTTGTGAAATTTTTTAGGTCCCAGGGGAACGCTCCTTCGAAAAACAAAGTCAATATTTAGCCTTTTCGCTAATATTATATCTGGCGCCAATAAAGAGTCGTCATAGATAACAAGGCTGGTAGTCTACGGTGGGTTGTGATACCAACCAAAGAAGGAAGTATGGCAGTGAGGTATGGGTTTAGCAGATGAAGTAGAATGAGATCCATTAGGCGTATGTGTGAAACTACCATATGTATGAGTATGCCCGTATTACGAATGGGCAGATCTGAAAAGAATGCGAGGCCGATATAATGTACCCTTAATATCCCATTAAAATATGTTACTCAGGGACATAATATTTAGGTCTGGATAAAAACAAATGGTACAGAAGTTTTTCATAACTTAATAACATTTACATAATACATATTTTTTTTATAATATAACTTCCTTGTAATATTTTAAAATAATGACATAATAAATCCACAATATTATAATATCATAAACACGTGAACACCTCAGTACAAGTTCACCTAGTGAGATATTCCCCTAAATATAAATAATTTACAGTACCTACACATCATTCTTACTTTACACTACATTAAATAGAATTAACGGTTAATTTATTAATTGTGTTTGTGTTTAATTTGTAGGAATCCGTTTAACTTTTTTTTTTAAATTTTGTATAATCAAATTTAATAATGTTTTTAAGTTCTGCAAGTATTTTAGTTTTCTTATTATTATGAGCTGTTTCTTTCTTATGTAGTTTTATTTACTTCCATCCAAATTTAAATTGGACGGTGTTTAAAATGATTTATAACCGGTAAAACCGATTTAGTTAGAAAATAATTTTAAATTCTCTATTCTGTGAAGTTTTTACATTTACCATCTGTTTTCCGCGTATTAAATGATAATATTTTCTTGAACGATTTATAATGAAAGCTATTGACTTATTTAATGTATTATATCGGTTGAGTCGTGTGAACATACTGATCAGTTATAATTAATGGACTAAGGTCCAATTTACAACATCAGCAACACGAAATCAGAACAATAATGTAAATTATAAGAATGGGATGGTATAAAATGATATTTAATAAGGTTTTGACTTGAGTTGACCAGACACATTCTAGACAATGGTGAATAGTATCCATAGTGTGTTGATTGGCAATTTATTATTATAATGAAATATTTTTTTTATTTATAAAAAAAATAAATAAATAAGCAATAATTATTAGCCTGAAACACTCATCTAAATTGAAAAAACCTTCCGAGCAAAGATAAATGTCGCCGGCAGGACTTGAACTTGCACCCTTCTAATATCCGGTCAGATGCTCTCGACGTAGCTCAATGGTAGAGCATCTGACCGGATATTAGAAGGGTGCAAGTTCGAGTCCTGCCGGCGACATTTATCTTTGCTCGGAAGGTTTTTTCAATTTGAATGAGTGTTTCAGGCTAATAATTATTGTTTATAAAAATAATTGTTACTCTCTGCGCTATGCACAAAAATCTTGTCTTAAAAACTTTAGTTTATCAATTAATAAATAAATAAGCGTTAGGAACAAGATTAAGAAAGACACGATTTTGTAATTTAGAAAGATTTGACCGTGAATATAAATACGAGGTGTGTTCAAAAGAAAAGGTGAATTTTGAATTTTCGCGGGCTGTGTACATTCGATTATCGATTTTTTTTTGTTATGTTGGTACACATATGTTTATCATATGTTAGCATTATCAGCCATTTTGGATTAGTGGTTTGTTTTTGACAACTGGAAAGGTTAGTCACGTTTTTGTGTGTTCTTCGATTTTTTACTTTTGAAAAAAATGGATCAAAGAATATGTATTAAATTTTGCGTTAAAAATGGAATAAAGTGCTCCAACGCACTTAAAATGTTGACTGTGGCATTCGGCGAGTCTACTTTGTCTTAGAAAAGTGTTTATAAGTGGTACAAGCGCTTTACAGAAGGCCGAGAAGATGTTAATGACGATGAGCGTATTTGTGAAGAAAATGGTTTTGGAAAATCGTCGAATCACTATTAGCGAAGTTGCAGAGGATGTTGGCTTATCAATTGGCTCATGCCATGCAATTTTCTGGGCATGAAACATGTGGCAGCGAAGTTTGTTCCGAAATTGCTAAATTTTGAGCAAAAGCAACGTCGTATTAGTATCGCTCAGGAGTTGTTGAATGACGTTAATCACTATTCAGATTTGCTCAAAAGGGCCATAACTGGCGATGAAACGTGGGTATATGGTCATGACGTCAAAACCGAGGCCCAATCATCCCAATGGAAGCGACCAGAAGAGCCAATGTCGAAAAAAGCACTCCAAGTTCGATCAAATGTGCAGGTTTTGCTCACTGTTTTCTTCGATTACAATGGCGTGGTGCATCATGAGTTCTTGCCAACAGGTCGTACGGTTAATAAGGAATACTACAAGGAAGTTATGCAACGTTTGCGTGAAGCAATACGGCTCAAACGATCGGAATTGTGGAAAAACAAATCATGGATTTTGCATCACGATAATGCACCAGCTCACACATCAATGCTCGTTCGTGATTATTTGACCAAAAGCAACACCGTAATCACGCCTCAATCACCGTATGCACTGACTTTTTCCTATTCCAGAAACTGAAGAGACCAATGAAAGGAAAGCGTTTTGCCACAATTGATGAGATAAAGTCAGAATCGAAGATCTAGTTGATGGCCATTCCGAAAAACGCATTCCAGAAGTGCTTCGAGGATGGGAAGAAGCGCTGGCATAAGTGCATTATATCTGAGGGGTATTACTTTGAAGGGGAGAAAATGGAAATTGATGAATAAATGAATACTTTTCGAAATAATTCGACATTCACCTTTTCTTTTGAACAAACCTCGTATATAATATCGTGAGAATACATGATAAGCAAGTGGATGGAGAAAGAAGTCACGAACGTCTTGGGAAGACAGCCGGAGCCTAATTCTCGTTCTTTTTAAGGAAGATTCCTTATATTTTTCCTGAGGCTGAAATACTTGTTAATTAACTTCGGAATTCCGGTGAGACATAGTAAAAAGAACTTAAATAGATTATTTGAAAACACAAATTGATGCTATATCTTCAAGCGACACAAGATTTTGAACAAAAACTTTTAAAAAGTGCAATACGAACGATTTTTGCTTCCGCAACTGCGGACCCGGGCGGATCGAAAAGAACGAAAGACCGATTCCGAGGGATCGAGTCCGTGCTTCTGAACTCGGACTTAGAACCGAGGTCATAAAATAATTGGAATGACCCACCTCTACGGTCGGTATAGATTAACCACAACGGAAAATGTCACTTTTAGAATTACTGAGAAAAAGGTCATTGTCATTACTATCTAGTGAGGTAGGTACCTTTTTACAAAATATAATATTGCATAAAAACACGCATTTACAATATTTAAAGGTATAATAAAAATTAATTAAAATGCAATATTATATAAAGTAATTGTTTTAAATATTTTTGGTTTAAAACATTGTGTCACTTGAAGATATTTCATTAATTTGTGTTTTCAAATAATCTCTTTACAATATGTTTACGATTTTTTTACTATGTCTCCGGAATTCTCCAGTTAATCAAGAAGTCTTTAAGCCTGAGGAAAAATATAAGGAATCTTCCTTAAAAATAACCTGAATAGCGCTCCAGGTTTCCAAGAGTCGGAATAACAGAAGAGTATGCATGATGTAATGTTTGAATGTAGATGATGCAAAGAGTGTCTGCCAGAGCAAAGTTATGTAGCGTATTTAGTGAGTGATTCATAATTTTCTTCAGAGAGATTTAATATTTAGTATTTATTCGATTTTTTTTTCTCATAGGACTAAATCATACGAATCCGTCATAATATATTGTTGGGAGTTTGTTCTCAGCTGGACGTTCAGAAACACGGGGATAGTCATAGCCGAGCAAGTTTCCTGTCAGTGGAATACGTTAATAATGTTCAGTTGGTGTTTTCAATCATTTTTCTTATTGGCCCGGTCGCGGTGTCATCGCGGCTGTCACTTTATTAATATTCGCTTAAAGTTTCCCGCCAAAACTGTCACATAAAAATTTATCAAAAATTCATTAGTCCTCTCCCCCCCACCCTTCCTCCCCACTCCGCGGATCGGCGGCATTCCCCGCCTGGGGATTTTTATTTGCGGAAAAAAAACTGTTTATTTGGCTCAATCCGGGCGCAACGCCGATATTTCATTTTTAATAACATTTAATACGACGTAAAATCGAAAAAAAATGAGGAGTGTCACCCGCGGATTATAAACAATACGTATTTATAGGATCTAGATCGCCGCAGTTTTTTCAGGGGTGATTCTTCTACTGCGCGCTAAGTTTTCCTGTCTCACTTGATATTTATTAATATTACTGTGAATAAGTAACAGCACACAGCGAAGAATTCACCCGGGAGGAGAGGATAAGTGTGATCTTGTTTGAGGGGAGTGGGACAATATTAGAAGGTTTCCTTTCACAACCGAGCTTTTTACATATCTTATCATACTTTTTACCAAAAATAATTTTATCACATTGCAAAAAAGTATACAATAACCTCTCACAAATCACCAAACTCATATTAAAAACATAGCTACATTTTTACTTAACAAATAAATGGCTCTAGACCAATGTCAACTATTATAATAAGCTATACAGAAAACTGCACGAAAGGACAGTAAAGTTGTCATCTGAAAACGGTAATAAATCAACCCGAAAGTAGTTTTTAAAAACATTATAGTAAACAGTACCGTCAGCAATAAAACAAATTTCAAGTCATAAAACTCCTGACATCGATGCTATGTATAATATAGATTTAGTTTTAATAGTGCCAGTCTGACGATGCCCGTGATAGGGTGAAACCGGTCCGGTCTAAAATAAATAAGGGGAAAAAAGTTACAAAGGTTCGCTTTTTTCTTTTCGGAAGTTACGTATTCGACAACTGTTGAATATCAAACTCCAATCCATTTTTTAAAAATGAATATTCACTTTCTCACTTAAATATCAGTGTTTTTTTAAATCTTACATTTTTTCAAAGTTCGTTAAAGTTTTCATAGCTGAAATAATTTTCAAAGTTTGAAATTTTCACACCCTCAAAAAGTCAGCAGGGTACGCGTGACGTCATACAGTTTTTTTAGTTTGACAGGAAACCCGCTCACTCACGGGTCGGTACGTAATCAACATCTCCCAAAATAAATATTCAACTAAAATTCAACAAAACATTAATACTTTTAACATAATTTACATACAGCAGAGGTGTTATCTTCTGCTGACCCGTGTGCGAGTCTAAGCAGCGCGACATCGCGCAACATTGCCTGTATTCTTAATGCACGCTGCTTATGTTATTCACTACCAGGGAAGCGTATCTGTGAGGGAGCGGCCTAAATTCGAAAAACGAGCGTATTTAAGTCTTTTGCGGTTTTAACTGTTTTTGTATAACGATTTATTAATTCTACATATATATAATTAAGCGAATATATTCAGAAACAGTGTTTGTTGATCCATATAGATATATATATTTTTAAGCTATAATACGTTTCACTGGAGTTCCTTATAAATGGATTAGTTTTAATCTATCAAAAGTCTGTGTAAGGTAGCAATGTCATTTTTATTCTCTGAAGGTATAAACTGGGCTGACATTTACAGATTTTGTTTAAAATACGCGTAATACACTCGAGTTACTGGCGATACAAAGACTAGATAGATGAAGTCGTAAAGATAAAGGTAGGCTTGTTGATTAGAAACTGTCTTAAACCAATAATAGAGTGATACTCACAAATTGAATCACTACGAAGTTACGAATTATAAATACAATAATTCAAGTATACACACGTTCATGCGGCCGAGGAAATGCCTATTCGACTTTGAGGATTTATGGCTCAGCAGACCTGGCTGGGAATCACTTAACTCTCGGAAGCACTGTGGTATCAAAAATCTATCACCAAGAAAATAAATAATTCTATGAAAACCAACATCTTTATTTTTTTATTTATTTAATTTCATTAAATTTAAATATTACAACAAAAACATTAGACACTCATCTCCCTGGACAGTCCTGTGTTGAGATGAGCGGCTTTACTATTTAATAATGATCAGTAAATACTAATAAGTAAATAATAATACATGAATAAAGAGTAGTAAATATTAATAAGTAAATGATGGTAAATATTAATAAGTAAATAATAGTAAATATTAATAAGTATAACATCTATTAACAATTTTAGTAACTAACTGTGAAACATGAATTCTTGACTAATTAGCTTGTACTAGATCATGTGGCGCTGCGCAGTTATTTTTTTTTTTTTGTTATTAGTTTCTATGTGAAGATTGTACATGAATGTGTCTTAAGTAATTAATTATAAGTATAAAGCATATTATTATAACACGAGTATAAAGTCAAAGTGTTCACAGTCCTCACTAGGGAGAACTGTTCTGAGGCGGCCTACACTTTTTTTTTAATAAATATCCAGTTGTCTTAAATTGTCTTTATAATATTTGCACGTTCATTATCACTCAGTTCTCTCGGCCATGTTTTGACTTTGGTTTTAAAAAAATATTAATTTCTGCTATTATTTTTTTTATTAATTTGGTTTGGCATTATATAACCAGTATATTTGACATATTGCCCCGAGTATAATTTTCAAAAAAATTGTGGTTTTTTTTAAAAAGAAGTTGGGGGATTTTCTCTCGCGATACCGAGAGCTTAGAACTCTGGGTTAATAATACGTTAGCGAAGTTTTACTCCTAAGGCCGAGTACAGGGGGCACTCTGAGGTGAAAATCCAACTGACGTAACCCCCTAGACTCGTGGAAAGTTGCCAAATTTCTTTGATTTACATCCGTCAATAAAAGAAGATTTATTTAATCAAGAATACTGCTTTCAATTATTGGGACAGGCGATGTTGCCTTCATCGAATCAATTCCCGTTCCGATCCAAATCCACCCAGAATCTTTGATATTTCGTTTCTATCTCGTGAATTTAATATCTCGTCGGCGAAGCTTAAAATTGAACGCACGCTTATTTCAAAGGAATGTCACATTTTTTTGTGGAATCTTTTAGCGTTTTTCAGACAAACAATGTTCCGCTGACATTGTGACAAGGGAATCCGTAACAAAGCTTTTGATCTTCTAGACTTTCCTGACATTGTATTGGGTCATTAATGATGTGGATTCAAATAACGGCCTCTGGGAAAACAGTAAGTGGATTATTATCACCGAATAACGAAAACAAACTCGTCAATTACTCATTCAACACATTAAACCATTCAGCGGCGCCTCGCCATACATTTCGCGGGAATGCCGGAATGTGACATGCGAATTAAAGCATTTAAATGATATGAAAGGATTCTGTAATGTTGACGGAAGCTCTCTCTCACGTGGGAATTGTAAGTGCGAAAAATTCGCAAGAATTCGCACTAAATTTAATCAATCGAAGACAGAATAGTCTGATATGCCGTGTTTATAAAACACATATGTCTACAAGACACTAAAACTTTTATTTGAACTTTTATTCAATATTTATGCGCGATGATTCAACAACACAATAAAATAAATCATTTAGATTTTAGATACTTAACTATTTTACTAATTTGTAAAGCTCGTAACTATCTAGCTCTAGATCTCAGATAACTTTTACTAGCTCTCGATCTCAGATTACATGATATTACCTTAAAATGCTTCGATTACCACTGTTTTTAGTTTCCATTTTGAAGGTGTCATTAAATCGGTTAATATTTTGGACCACACCTTGCGGTGGAGTTTTGCGGTTTGTTAAATCGAGCAGAAAGAAAGTTGGTTAGCCGAGGTAAACGATTACCAACAAGATTATTCAGTTAAAAACACAGTTTTTACTGTAAAAACCACTAGAATTCTTCATAGGTCGACTAAAAGTTCAAATTCTGGCCAGAACAGAAAGGGACTTAAAAAACGTGCAAAGAAGAAAATAAACATTTGGTTTAATTTGAGAGTGTCTATATCAAAACTATAAGACCTAGTCATTGTTAATATAATAGCTGTTTCTATCCTCGAAGAATCTCGTGGTGAAACATCACCGTCAACATCATCATCATCGTCAGTGCTTTGGGCCGTTGGCGGGCGCTAGTTCGATGCCCGCTTCAGCCATTACCCACGGCTGCATTGGCTTGGTGGAAGCTACCGGCAACTGGCTACTGACTACTGAGCTGCTGCTACTAGCTGCTTTCTGCTCGACGATGGCACTGTCCAGTGTGCAGCGTCCAGTGGCCGGTGTCCATATATGCACCGGACCGCGTTGCATATATGGAGCCCGGCGAGATGCACCGTTCAACAACTGCATTGCGACGGCTATGTAGGGCTGTGGGCGGGTAGGGCGAATCAAATTCTCACTGTTAACGAAATGCGACCTGCGTGATTGCGATTGTTACCTTTTCTAAGCGAGTACCGAACAGACTCTGGCTTGTGGCTACCGGCAGTCTGCTCTCCTCTCCCTACGGCGGTAACAAGGACGCGGCCAGATGTGTTTGGTATGTTACTACATACCACTTTTTCCATGACGCTTACTTGGTCCTCGCAAAGAAGTGAAACTCTTGCAGCATCGCGTTCTATCGAGCGCTAAAGTTACACTAGATATCTACTTACCAGTTGTCCATAGAAGCATTAAGTTATTTCTACAGTATCTAAAGATAGCCATGAACAGAGTATGTGGAGGAGCCCGATTCCGGTTCTTTGTAAGGATAAGGCACTGTCTTAAAGCCTCTTTTTTCTTGTATGACATCTGTCATTCAGCGAATGACATTCTTTGAAAATACCGATTTTTGAGTAATTTTAACAAAAGAAATATCAATGTTTTCCTAAGTAAACAAAAAGGTACTCATTAGTGAGTTATTTGTCGAATAATAATGCTCTTAAATGAACCGAATTAACGGAATTTCGATGTTTTCCTAAGTAAACAAAAAGGTACTTATTAGTGAGTTATTTGTCGAATAATAATGCTATTAAATGAATCGAATTAACGGAATTTCGACGTTTGTAAAGTACCTATGCCAAAGAGCTAAAATTAAAAAATATTCCAATTCTAAAAATTATAAAGTGTTAAGTAAGTAATAATAATACCAGTGGCGTGCATTCAATAAAGGCTGAAAAGCTGTCCCTACCCTGAGAAAAATGAACTATAAAAATAAATAGTTTTTATTTCGATGAATTTTGTAAGAAACTCGTAAGCTGATTTATATAGTGGGCCAAAACAATCAGCGGAAGATAGAGTGGTCATTTTCAAATATTCGATGCACAAATCATACCCAAACTTGAAAAACTACACAAGCCTACCAGTGAAAGAGCAATGCACGTCAATGAATAATAAATACTATTACAGTTGAATAATACTTTATAAACGTTCACATACCATCAAGACCAACCCGTCAAACCATTTTTTTTTTATTTGCCCGCATGCAGGGCCGATCTTAGGATAAAATCTCCAATTCCCCGTATTTGTGCGCAATATAACGCACAATGTCACAATATCGACATTCTTCACCCTTTCAAAATATCCAACCGAAGTAATACGTACGACCACAAATTGATGCACGAGTATAAAATGTATCGAGAGCATGTCCCGATCCTATCTTCCTCTTCCTCTCCCCCCTTCCTTCTTATTTTGTTTTTTATAATAAAATATCTGTACTTAACCACTGTTAGCACAAGAAACATTGTTGGCTTACCTTTTGTTAAACTTCCTTTGTATATAAATTTGCATTAAAGACTGTTTGTTTCTTACAAATAAATAAATAAATACTACACGTGTTAAGCACATGCGATGCAAATATAATTTTTAATAACACTGTGAAACATTAAACCACAAACTCCTTTAAAAACGTATTGTCATTGACACATAATCGGAATCACAGTTAAACACAATGCCTTTAACCCCAAGGGCAAGGACAATGCCTTATCCGATAAGTTCATAAGGCTACTGAAACTAATAAGACGTATAAAATTAAGTTTAAAAAATATATATATCTATATTTATTTAATTTTACTTTACGTTAATTTTTATTTTAAGAGAAAAAATACAACGTAAAAAGTGCCGATAAACTAGTTTTGTAGTGTCTAATCTAATGGGAGCTTGTTATTTAAAGCTTAGAGACAAGGTTACAAAATATGTAAAATAAAAACATAAAAAAAATAATATAATATTAATAATACTTGGACAATTTATATAGCACCGTTTTTGTGGAGAATCACCTCAAGGGCGCTGTGTAAAATAAAAGCATAAAAAACATACGTAACAAGCTTAAAACATAAATATTTATCAAAAATCTTACTTTAAAATATTTCTACAAAAATATATTAAAAAAATAAATAAAATAAAAACATAAACGAAAGCAATAAATCAGAAATAAAATAATGTTTCTTTATTTCTAATACAAATAGCTTCTTTCAGATAATGTTTTTGTTTTTATATTTAAATTTAAGACATCTAAGAACTGTCAATATCATCAAAATTAATCCCCCTTTTTTTGGTTGCTACCTTTCCCTTTTTTGTGTTTTTTCGGTTTCATGTTTCGATTAGGGAGTTATTAATATTATCTTTTACGATTTAAAAATATAAAATAATAAGGTTTATAAGCTTCAATAAGTTAATCCCAAAATAAATTAAATTAATAGTTAGTTTATTTTTTCGTGTTCCTATTAGAAAGATTTGTGGATATTTGTCTGAAAATACTTTTCTCTGTAAAACCAAACGAAGTTACGTTAGAATGAGTAAGAGCTCAACACGTGATGCCCTTTCTTCAAAGCCGAGTCATCAACACTTTATTACATGCATCCAGATTCTAGATGGTTATCTTTCGTTCCAATGGCGCAGACCTCGGGGAAAAGCTTCAGTAGCGATGACGGAGCATCCATCAACACCTTATTCCGTTGAACCCGTCAGTCTAATCCGCATTCATCATCAACATCATCAGTCCACAGTTAGGGAAGGGTTATTGGCTACTAGCCTGGTTACTAGCTGACGCCGCGATAGAAGCTCGCAGGTCGCGTAGCAGTTAGTGAGACTATTGACTCTATTGAGGTAAAGTACCATAACATGAACACGGAATTGCGTCTTTAACTGGTGCAAAGTGATCCGATACTGTTAGGTTAGATCATCCAGGTTTTAATAGGAAAAAAGTAAAATTATCAAATAATGACACAGAAAATAAAAAAAGGTATCAGTCGCATCTAGGAAACGAACCCAGGACCTCTGTCTTACTGGGACAACCGTTTTACCAACTGAGCTAATGAGATCTGTATACTTAACGCCGTCTTCATCGATTTATCGACTTGTCAATATTATCCTCCATTAAATTCCATGGTATTGGCTGCTATTTTTATGATGATTACAAAGTTCTACCCGAATATAAATGCAATCTAGATAGTGTTTCGGACATTCTTATCGGATTTTTTTATTTATATGGGACGACTTTTTCGTAGTTTGACTAACGGTTGCTTGTCATTCAATACCTTATAATAAATTAACATTTCAAGGTACTCATATATATATATATATATATTCTCATATATATATATATATATATTCTCTTATATATATATATACTCATATATATATATATATATGAGTATATATATATAGCTATAGAGAATAAAAACAAAAGTAACAAACTTAAATCTTTAAAACATCAATATTTCAAAACAATCATACTCAACAATATTTCTACTTAAATCTCTAAACATATATGAAAATGTTTTTGAAAATAGTCGAAATCTATATTATGTAGGTATATATAAATATCATAAATGAATGATTCTTATTTTTTCGTGTTGTAACCTCTATGGTTTAATAAGCACAATCTGTATATACTCGTATAAAGAAGGGTGTCCCATTGTTTGTTTTTTTTTTAAATATAAATCTACTGTTTTTTTTTCGAAATTGATGATATTTTGCACACTTGACCCTCAAAACAGGAGGAAGGTCACTGTGTACATGAGATTTACAATAACCACCCCCATTCCCTTTTCCTACCCCTTAAAGCAGAATGGTGGTACTTCTCGTGAAATTTTGCACACGTTAAAAAAAGGAGGTTATTGGGTAGGGGTAGGGGTAGGGTTATGGGTAGGGGTAACACATCACAACCTCAAAACAGGTAAAGGTACACGTAGACATTATGTATGGAAGAAATTTAATCAACTAATTGTTAATAAATGTTTGCGTGTTTATTGTTGTTGACAGCCGATTAATCTATAATATTGATGAAGTACACAAGTTTCTAGTTTCTTCCCATTTGCAAGCATGCAAGTAATTACTGGAAACTTTTAAATTGTGTACAAAATACACGTTGCTAAGCAAATGCAAATTCAAAATAGTTGTAACTGTCGATACAATCAGCTGGAAACTGGTTCACTTAGCGGACATCAGTTTATCAGGTATAATATGCAATATGCATAGCATGCGGGTAACGTAAAGGTAACACAGGCCTTATTACCTCCCCCGTCTCCTGCGCTCCAGTGTCAGAGTAGTCCAGAGTGGTGTGGCTATTTTTCCTTTTATTTTTATTTTTATGTGAGTACCGCGCGAGAGTCTCAACTGTCCCAATCGTCTGGAGCCAGTGAGATTATGGAAACTTCAATCGGAGTATGTTGTAAGACTTAGTCACCAAATACGGCTAAAACCAGGATGATATTGACAGTCTGCCACTCTGGAACATGCCGCCAATATACTACATATTATTAGTAATCAATAAATTGTGAAATAAAACCATTTGACGTATCGATACATCGTTTTATATGTACATTATGGAGAGAAAAAACGGCTCCAAATTATTAGACAAATCTTATTTAAATTGAATTAATTACTTAGTCATTGTAGAAAATAATATTAACATAACCTAAATGAAATATGAAAACGGAAATTAATTACAATTACTTTGTTTAAAACTACCCATTGAAATTGTTTATATTTCTGTTAAATTCAAGTTTATGTGAAAAATATCGGAAAGACATTATTTTGAACACGACGTTTAACAGCTTTTGGAATTTTTTTTTTCTTCTGATCTAAGGGTTTCTGAAAATCGTGGGCAACCTTCTGGATTATAGATCCACTTGTATACATTTTTTCTTCTTTTAAAAAAATAATAATATATAGTTATACTTAAATTAAAAAAAAATTGTAATTATTATAGATTTCTACAAATTAAGCTTGAACACCAGAAAAAAATGCTTAAATCTTATCACTTTAGAATTGGAATGGCTACATACGTACGTATATCCTATATCAATTAACTCATGGCAAGATAATTAAAGAGGTTTATGTGATTTTAAATGAATGTTATTGAAGATTCTTGAATAAGTACGACTATAGACCTTGATTCAACAAGAGGTATCATAGAAAGTAGAACGCCAAAAGGCTCTGATATCACCATATGACCCTGGACTGTATTTAGGCCATAAACTCCAGCATAACAGAATATAAGTCACCATAATAACAGGCTACCAGTGTTCATACCTGGGAAGATCCACAATTTATTGGATCATTGTTTTTAATTTGAATTCACGCACTCGTCGTTATCAAAGCCGAACCAAACTCAAAGGGGCGTATCCCACGTATTACAGATCGAGGCCATAGAGTTCCTCGAACTAATCCGCAGAACGTGTAAGCACATACATAAGGCAAAGGCATTTCACAAAATACAGATCATTGTGTTTGTGCAATTTTTGTATAACTCCTTCATAATTTATCAGTAGTTACTTCCCGGTTCCCAGCATTTTTTTTCAAAACCCTGTTGAATAATAAACGGTTATTTCAAAGCTCCGTAGATCACGATGAAAACGAAAATGTGAGCTTAACTTAGATAAGTTTATCTAGAATATCCCAAAATAAAATCAGTGCTAATTTTATGTTTTCAGGACTCATTGTTTGATAGTTTTTAATCTTCTTCTTCGTGTGGTGGAAGAGAGTTGGTGGGGGTCATAGTGGGATGCTGAGGTTATTTAGCCAGTCGACGGCATCGGGAATCGCTTGGCTCAGCGCAGATGTGCCATAGGGAAACTGATGAAGGGGACATGCTTCTACGATGTATTCTGTTGTTTGAATATGTCCACCTTCACAACGCGTAAAAGCCTTTTTAATTATTATTTTAAATGATTAAACTAATGTTTATAAGACAAGATTTTTTATGCATAGCACAAATATGGTAACAAATTATTATAAGCAATAATTTGTTACCTTTTTAATTAGATACGGGTACAGACGATGATCATGTGCTTTATACTCTTTACAGTAGGATGTTTTTTTATTTATTAATATTGAAGATTTTATGACAATTTCACAATATTTTTAGGTAGGTTTGTCGACTTCTGACGGCATTGCTAAACTGTGTTTGGACACTGATAAACGAAAAAGAGAACAGTTAGTAGCTTTAAAAAAGAGCTACCGTTTCATATTATAGGATTTTGTTCATGAATTGATCACAATTGAAAATGTCATTGGCAGGCGAAAGAGCTATCAGCAATCATTTATTTTTTCCTAGTGGTATTTTTAGAAGTCGAATTTGATTTTAGTAATAAATTAGGCGGCCTCCGTGGTTGAGTGGTTACGATCCTCGGCTACAAGTCACAGGTTCAAATCCCGGCGTGCGCAAGTAAATTTTATTCGATTAATTTGTATTGTTTCGCAATTTATTAATTCAAAATAACATATGTAGATTGGAATCAGTATAATTTCCGTACGATATTTAATATTAAACGGCTTTAGCTTTGTTTGGTGAATAGATCATAAAATCCAGGCACTGCTTCCCCACCTTCCTCTTTTCTATCTCCTCCCTCTCATGCCTTCAGCTTCACAACATACTCCGATTTAAGGTTCTATAGTCTCACTGGCTCCAGAAGGTTGGGAGCAGTTGGGACTCTTGTTCAGTACTCACATAAAAATAAAAATAAAAGGTAAGGACTAGTTATTACCAGTGAAAAGCACGCGATTGTTTTCACAACATTAAAAAAATCACATATTTCAAATCTATATATAAAATGAATGGTTGTCTGTCTGTCCTCGATTTTCTCGAAAATTACTCTACCAGTTTCGCTGAAAATAGCACAGTTTGTTCTTATTAGTACCGGGAAGGTTTAGAGAGTAGTTTGAATGAAATCCAATATGTAAAACTTTTGCTATAACGTTTTAAAATTAGTATAAAAAACATTGAACCCGCCATGTTGTATTGAGGTTAGCCCATAAATATAAAACTCTGGTTAGCCACAGATTACATATTCAAAAGAAGGAAAATTGTTTGTTAGGGTAGAATATATTCACAATGGAAAATACAAGTAGCAAACAAGAATTCACAACTTCATCACCAAAAAATTAATTCAGTAATCAAATTCAGTAATTCAAAAAAAAATCAGAGCAAGGCCGGGTATACATCAGCTAGGATTGAATAAAATTTATCAATATATTTGTGTCTAATCTGGTTTTGAATAGGTTATTTTTGTAATTGGATTATTTGCTTGCCAGCTTGAATTTCTAAAATGTGATTCGTACGTGCGCGCGGAAATTATATTGTTTAATAAATGATGATTTGCGATTCACCTTTACGCTTAGCACAGTCTTATCACGTATCCCTGGCATTTTGGGAGGGTTCGCGTGAGTCACCCAGTATCCAAGAGGAGTGTTCCTATTATTTCATCACGCGGATACAGTTTTTTAATGTTAAAAGCAAGTTATGTTATGTCAAATGATGTTACTTAGAGCTTAGACGCAACGGGAGGCGGGCTGACATAATACCGCGACCTTTGGAGCCGCGGGCTGGCGTGACTAACTCCGATGACTAATTCGAACATACACATGTACCATCTAACATTATATATATTTTTTTAAACCCGGAGATTACCCCTCAAAATTTGCTATTTGAAGAAATAAAATTATTAATTTTCATTCTAATAAAATATTTAAATTCGAATTCTCAACATGTAAAACCAACACCTAATTTACACAACACCATTACATAAATAAAGGAATAATTTATTTTCAATAACCTACTTGAAGACATTAGAAGAATAAAAGATATTGATGAGCTCTCAAACGTAATTAAAAAACAACATCCTGTAAATATTATTTAAGCATCATTTTCTTGTAATACTTTTAGGAAACATTATTATGTAAACGCAATATGTACACTCCGCTTCTCTACACAAGCATTGCTTAAAATAGAAGTCCAGTATTGTAAATTGAATTAAAATGTATGCATTTTTTATAATAAAAAATATATATATATATATTAAAATATATTTGTAATGTCGACCCCTCTTGTAAAGTATCGTAACTTCAAAATCGGAATGTTACCGGAGAGTGGTTTATTTTTTTGTAAGCTTGGTGTAAGTTTAGCTATTGATCGTTTTACACGAAATTTGGGGCGAAATTGACAATGGAGGTACCAAATTTGATGCAAAATAATCAGAAACTCGACTTCTGTATCTTTAAACCACTCTCCTTTAAAGTTCCGATTTTGACGTTATGATACTTTACCTAGAAGGGGTCGATGTATATATTATATTAATATTTGCATTTGAGATATTTTGAATAGCACCCCGGGGATATGTTCCATAAACAAGGCGCTGCAGACACTTACCAGACACATTATATTAATAGAACACGAATACGGCCTCCGTTGTTGAGTGGTTACGAACTCCGGCTACGAATCCGGAGGTCGCGGGTTTAAATCGCGGCATGCTCGAGTAAACTTTATTTGATTAATTTGTATTATTTCATAATTTATTAATTAAAAATAATATATAGTATATTTGCAGGACGTTCCACGTTTCAGTATCGGCCTGGTGAAATATTACCACTCAGAATCGAAACATTGCTGAAAATGGCTTTAGAATAACAGAAGAGTATGTATGGGACGATACGTGAATGTGAATGAAGCGAGGAGCGTATATCAAGTTAGTGGCGGTCTATCCTCTCTGCCTATCCTCCGTAGAAGCGGCGTACTGGTTATAGTTAGATTACTTGGATTAACGTGAAGAAGTCTGTCTTAAGCTACAAAAGCTCTCGAACGGTTCGCTATTTATAGCTCTAGAATTTGTAGGTTAATTTAATAATTTATCTATGGAGTTCAGATATATCTATTAAACTATCGAAAAACAAGACAGGATGTCATTACGTAAACAAATCTTTTACGGAGCCATGTAGTACCTATCTACCTACCCAAAGCTTCTGTGAAAAAAATTATTTAAATAATGCATCAGCGGACTCCTGCCGCTGAGAACTCCGTTGTTATACGAATTAAACACAAAACAATTAATAAATAATCATTATTTGTATTATTAAAAAATCTGTATACTCTCTTTCGTCGCAATGTTACTTGTTTGTGTCGAAATGACAATAAAATCTTTTGAGAAATGCATTTTAAAAGACTTCAACAACAACAACAATCCATTCATATTTATAGTACAATTAGCGACAGTATTATTTATCCAAGGCATGTGAAAATTTCTAAATACATTTAAGATAGAGATTTCATTTCCCTCTGGGCCTACAGCACTATCACGTTAGCATCCCAGTTAATCTGGAGGTCAATATCTCATAATCTCTATATATTAACGGAGCTCTGAGCAGCAGAAGCGTATCACTCATCCAGTGAAGGATGAGTGATACGCTTAGCGAAAGTTCAACTCATTTTTACATGCATAAATAGGTTGAACCGTTCTAACCTCTCCAGCTTTCTCATAAGTTTTCTATGTCAGCTGATAGAGGGTTTATAACGGAGTTTTCAGCGGCAGGAGTCCGCTGATGGCAATGACTGCAACAATAACTCTCACAGCGGTCGTGCCGGCAATCACCCAACCGGGAACGCAGTCGAAGGTTAACTGAGGCAACAATAAAAATGCTCGCATTATGATGGAAACAATACCGGCGTTTCCTGATCCGCCATCCGTGATCTCCGTTGGCGGGCAGGGACGGAACCAGGAATAAAGGAGCCACTGCGCTAATTGGAAATAATAATTATATGTAGGTGGCAAAGTGAGCTAGAATTCGTCAATCCAACAAATGCAATAAGAATTGTTTACTGATCTATGTATGTAATATGTATTAAATAGTGAGTGACACTAATTGCACGAATCTCCAGTCTAAGTTGGTAATTATTGGTTTATCTGTATTTAAAAAAAAATTACATGTACATTTACAGAAATTTTTCCAATAACAAAAGTACATTACTTTATTAGCCAATGTTCGTGACATCCTTATCAGTATTTTGAATTGAACAATATTAACGTGGAAAATGTCAACATCAGGCCTTAGCTCATTTAAGAGCATGATCATTCTTCCTCAGGGCATTACTAATGGTGGATTAGTTCTGCATCTCGGAACGAGGAAAGATCTGTTCACGCGCGCTCCTGTAAAATTGTCAGGGACATGATGGGCGATTTTTCCTAAAGTTTCTTGATTGCTGAGATGACGTTTAAGAGGTTATAGGCTATTATAAGCCAAGTAGTTTTCCGTCTGTTGGCAAGGCTACTAATACCCAGTATTCCTGATAGAATGCTGATGGATACAACCCGGGATAGTACCCGAGGTCTCATTCACGCATCCGTGCGTGCAATACTGTAAATAACTAAAAGTGTCAAAAAAATAAAAATGTCAATATCCGTTTATTTCCTTTTAATATTTTTGGCATAGTAAAAAATCTGAATGAATACCATTGATTCGTTCGGACCACCCTATACATATAAGGTACATGCATTTTTAAATATATCACTAATCAATGTTTTTCTACACAATATTAATTCCAAAAATGTTTTTGTGGTTGTGACTTGTGTTTTCTGGTGAAAGATTTCTCATTTCGTCTTTTTCTGTCAATTTTTAACCAAATAATTCGTAAAAAAATTTGCTAATCAGAGCGATGCGAAGACACGTCTACCCGCTGCCAGCTCTCGGCAGCTACTGGCGATTTGACCAGTGTAAATAAGTATCGCGCTAACTAGATAAAATAGGCAAATGCGAGTTCGTAAATTTATTAAAATATTTTACTTTTTCAATTATTTTTTTTTTCAAAATATGTCAAACTATTTAATAATATCTAAGTACAGTGGGTGAGTAAAAAAATCTGAAATATATCGATTAGTACGTGCGTAAATAAATAGACAAATTGAAGGAGTTTCGTAGCAAAACACGTTTTCGGAATTTTTTATTAATGATTTTATTTAAAGTTAAATTGACTTTCCGAAAAATAGCCAAGCTAGAAAATGTATTGATTTATAATACTGTATCATTAGGTGATACGAAATATGTGTGTTTTATAACAAACGTTCGTTTGAAAATGTAAAAATCTGCGCAACGACCAACGGAAGAACTTTATTATATAAAAATATATTTATAATTTTTCAAAATTTCAAACTTATTATGCTAAATAAAATAACGATCTTTCAAAATCAATTTATGTTTTTTTGTGGAAAAGAGTTGACACGTCGAGCATTCGTTTTAAAAATGACTGTTTTTCAGTTGTGTTTGGTTATATCGCCTTAAACTGTTAAGCTGAAAATGTTATAATCAGTAATAACGCACCGTTCAAAAATAAAATGGATAAAAGTTCTAAATCGTTTTTGTTTTTTACTCATTACGATGGAATTCCACAAAGAAATAGCAGTTCTGAAAATATACATTTTTAAAATATTAAAGTCCCTATCTGCGGTTACAACCCAACAAACTGCAGCCCTAGGGTGGGTCTGTCCCCAGCCCATAAGGCCGTAATATCGATTGATTCGTGCGCGCCATTTTGTTTTATCGTAATGGCGTTTGGCGCCAAATGTCAGATGTAACCTCCCGCCGCCAGATATGACTGTTTATCCCATATACAGCCAATACTTTCTAATCCGACTCCGATCGCAACCAAGCAGTGAACACACAGACATACCTACATATATAGGTACCTACTGTCTATTGCCATTGCCTACTGATTGCCGTACAGGGCATTTCTGTGTCTGATCCAGACGTTGCGCTGTCTCACGTTGAGATTGTGCGAGCGAATTGAAGACATCTCGTACACATTTGCTAAACAAAATTTCTGTATTTTTCATATATATGAATACCTATAGGCTTATGTCCGGATTATGGTGGTCGAATTCAATAGGAAATATCAATGTTTCAGCATGAATATAAAAACTAACGGTTTAACGCATTTTGTTTCGGATTCTTTATGGTGAGCTACAAAATACACGGAAAAAACTTTTGACTCTCCAAAAATGGGCGGTCCGTTTGATAAATGCGTCAGATGAGGATGCTGGCTTTTGTTCTACAATGTAAGACGCTCTGAGAAACTACCGTCGTTGATCCTTTCAGCACCGGTGCATAGTCGGTAAACACGCCAAACGCGTGCCGAACATTTGTACACGGTTGACATTTGTCAAATGAGAACGGGTCGTTTCTACATCCTCAATAATAATCCGAAAAGATGACAAAGAAATTATTGTCCCCAAGGCCTCCCGTGTAGAGTTATTATATAAAAAAAACTGGAATTTCTAGAACAATCCTTCTATCTTTAACTCAATACTCCATTATGAGCCTTGGAGCTTTGAAATGAGTTTTGTTTATTCTAAAAAGAAGACAAGACCCCTATTTGTTGGTTTTGTGGATATACTCGTATAAGATGGATAGTAAGGCTAGTTTCTCATTTATTTTAAATTTTGGCTAATAGGTAGGTAGGTACTTTTTTTTTAAAACGTCTTTAGGGTCCATGAAATAAGGCCAGTATTCCACACCGCTCCTACCGTTTTCTACCGCCCTCAGAGTGCCTTTGAAGTTTTAAGGGCCATGGAGAGGGCGGTATACTTAATGTAGTCAACTCTGTTCTAAGCGATGCGAATTCGTAGCATGGTGGTAAAGCAGGTACTAGTTTTTTTTCTTACCCCAGCATCGAAATCTCTAAGGGTAGAAGCCTCTCGGAGCTTTTTGACGTTTTTGCTTTTAAAAGATTTCTCATCTTAGTAGACGTTTACTAATTTTAATACCTGCTGCTATTCTAATGTGAAACATTATTATATGTTTAAAGTTTAGGGATAGCGTTCCCAATTACTATATTTTTTTTGCTTTTTTCAGTTATGATTTTAATCTATTCTCAGGTCCTAAATTCATCTAATTATTATTATTAATATTTTGGATTAATAAATCTTTCTTATGAAAGAAACCCTATTTTTGTCGTAGGTATTAGTTAATAAATTAGGTAACTACGCTAACCTTTATGGTTTGGTTAGCTTAAGTTATGTTAGGAAAGGTAGGGTCAAAATAGGTCAGGTAGGTAATTAATTACATTAATAACCGCGTAGAGTTCCTATTAGAATTTTCTTAATAAAACAAGTTAGGTAATCTTGCATCTCATAGCGTCGTTAAGCTATAGATAACACAAAATATTTAATTTATTTTTAATAACTTATTGAATCTTAGGAACCCCATTGCAATATTTAATCATTGGAGAAGATACTATTAACAATTCCTAAATGAAACAAGAAACAAACAAAAAATAATAATAAAAAGTATCAGTCGCATCTGGGAAACGAATCCGGGACCTGTTTTACCGAGACAATCGCTCTACCGACTCAGCTAATGATACCGGTTCCTTGTACGCCATCTTCATCGATATCATACCTCAACTGTTTTTTCAATATTATCCTCTATTTTAAATAACATATTATTGGCTGCTTTATGGATGCTCTGCTATATACCTTTTTATATTTTGTGTTTTTTTCGATTTCTTGTTTCATTTAGGATTTGATAATATTGTTTTCTTCGATGATTAGATACAATATCATAATTACTAGCCTTCAATTCTTCTTGTACATTACGGAACACATTTATTATAAGACCTAGTACACTTACTCTTAGTGTACTTATATATTTTTGTGCTACCCGACCTTGTTCGGGTACAATAATTGATTTGACAGCGAAAGTAACTGTCTCCAAATAAAGAAACAATCATTTGAATATTTTATTTCATTCCAAACATTTATTTTTTCAAAATATATCTAAATACCTACTCGTGTTTTCCATTTTGAAAACAGTCTACCAAAAAAACCTTCTTCTTTTGAATATGCAATCTGTGGCTAACCAGAGTGTTATATCTATGGGTTAACCTAAATAAAACATGGCGGGTTCAATGTTTTTCATACTAATTTTAAAACGTTATAGCAACAGTTTTACATATTGGATTTCATTCAAACTACTTTCTAAACCTTCCCGGCACTAATAAAAAAAAACTGCTATTTTCAGCGAAACCGGTCCAGTGATTTTCGAGAACACCGAGGACAAACAAACTTACATTGATTTTTATATATATAGATTAATAAATACATGTGTTTAGGCTGAAGAAACGGGGAGAAAAAGGAGACCGTGAGGAGGAAGCTCAGAACATACCACATTTGCTATTTAGATCTGGCCACTAAAAATAGTCAAAGCCATTTCAAGGAACGGCTTGTATTGTATTTTATATAAAAAAAAATTATTAGTTACATATTATTAACCTTCTCCCACCACTGGTTGTTATTATTTTGTTTCCCCAATTGGGGGTTGTGGGAAGGAGAAGGAAGTGAATAAGGGGAAATTGGGGAAGTACCAGGCTATTCAGATCTGGCAACCAAACACTGCTAAAGATATTTCAGGCAACATTTCGTTTCTGTGTGGTGTTCTTTCACCAGGGAGATTCTGAAGGCATCTACCATTCTAGAACGTACAGCAAATATACTATATATTATTTTTTATTAATATTTTGTAAAATAGCACAAATTAATTGAATAAAATTTTGATTTATCGGGATTTGAATCCGCAACCTCCGGATTCGCAGCCGATGATCAGAGCCACTCAACCACGGGGCTGTCAAACATGCTTATTTATTTTCAGTATGCATTATATCCTGACGAAGAATTTTTTTTAAAACATGTAAATACTTATTTATTTAAATAGTGGTTTGAAAAAAATATTCCACGAAGTTAATTTGGCTTTATCAAAGAAGGAAATTTTTATAATTTCTTCAAAAGATCGGTATTCACTTTGTGGCTTCATTATTTCTATATTTTCATCCCTATTTTTCTTATTTCTATATATTCCGATGAAAAAAACATCGCTTTCGAAACGCCTTGATATGTGCATATTAATAAAGTGGTGAATACAAAGTATTTTTTTATTAATTTAGAAGTAATTTTTATTTATTTATTTTATTTCAGGTGCACAAGAAGAGGCGCATCGTAGCCAAAGTGCAGTGCCGTAACATCAAAAACGAGTGCCCCAAGCCGAGCTGCGAGGAGCCCGTGCTGCACCCGGGGCGCTGCTGCAAGACCTGCCCTGGAGACCTGCACAGTGAGTCACATGCGCCTGTATTAATAGATCCACTAGCTGCACCTATCCACCAGAGCGAGTAGTAGCTGACTTGTAGGGCAGATAAAACATGTCCTGGTAGATATTTGCCTGTTAGCTGAGTGGAAGGATCAAAACTTGCATACCTGTAATGGCCACCCCATATTAACGGTCACATCTACGTAAAAGTATTGCGCTATATATCGTTCGATGTATGGTACCCTAACGTACAATACCAATACATGGTATATTTTCACATTTATTTATTTTCATAGTTTCTATAAAACAGTACATTAATACATTACAGAGATTGATATATGAGAAATTGTAAAAAATATACATAGACAAGTATTCGAAATAACAAGTAGTACAGATAAGTAAACATTTGTGTATTAACGATTTTAACAAATACTGAAGATGATAATCTGTACCAAAATGCAACAAGAGAAAGGTTGATAAAGTATAAAAAGTCATGCGGTCAATTTTACAACTATTCGGTAACATGGGTTAAGAGATTTTTGCAAAATGTCAACGGTCAATTGAGTAGTTGAGTCGCTATGCTGATTGGCGTGTTTTGGTAAATATAATTTCTCTCTTTCGGAGCATAAAAGAGTGCATGCGATCTCCCACGAGTATACTTATTAGGAACGTATAAGTATACTCGTGGGAGCTCTTTCAACATAGGTGGATTACAGATGGTTCCAGAGATTAACTTAAAGAAATGTTTACCCACAAATATTTTTCCGCGGGCTTCTAAAGTATTGAAATCGAGCATTGCTGTTTTATGTTAAATACCTTATTACATTTAGGCCCGGCATTACAATATAATTTGTTGTTATGATATCACTCTGCTTATCTTGTCAGGGCTCCTACCAGAGCAACTCGACGAACGTGAATATCACTCTTAGGAAGCTTAAAGTGTAACCGAACTTTCTGGCGTTAATGAACTTCTTAGCCGCCAATTGAGCTAAATTAGATACCTATATATTAAGCTTATATTTATAATAACATGGTATGCATCGAACAGTGGCGTGCATTGCTCTATGACCAAAGGTAGGCTGTATGTAGATGTTCAAGTTCGGGTCTGAAATCGTCGCCCAAAAGCAAAAGGGCACTTGTACGATCTTGACGGTTTGGTGTTTCGGCATTTTTTTGTTAATTTATAAGAAAACTGTATTGAAATATTTTTGAAATGTGTGACATGAGGTCTAAACTTCATTTCAAAATATTTGTTTGCTTCTGATACCCATATATCGATTTGACCGGTCAGTGGCTGAGTTGGGATCGCGTCTGGGTTCCACCCAGACGTCGTGAATTCAATTCCTCGGCTTGGTAAGTCCTCAAAATTAAAAAAAATATTAAAAAGTATGTTGCATTATTTTTTTAATTTATTGTACTGTACTGTAGAGTACTAATGAATAACATATGAGATATAAAAGTTTAAAGTAAAAAGTATAAAAGTTTAAAGTATGATATGGATTTTTTAATTTAGTGTAGAGTATTAATGAATTACGTATGAGATGTAAAAGTTTTAAGTAAAAATAATAAAAGTTTAAAGTATAAAAAACTAAAGTATGATATGCATTTTATAAATTTATATCAAATTTTAGTTTTTTATACTTTAAACTTTTATTCTTTTCACTTTAAACTTTTATATCTCATACGTAATTTAATAAACGATTATTTAAAAAGTAAATTATTAGGTACTATTCTATTTGCAACCCCTGTCAGGCGCTAACCCAAGCGCGATGGTTGGGATTTCGTGACGCTATCGGCACATTTCCGTGCCGGTAGCGTCGCGAAAGTTTATCTGACAATACCTAACTCCCTCGCACCGCGTTGCGTCGCTCCTCGTTTATTTTGTCATTTCTTAACTGCCAGTGATGGGACACTCCCCGCCACCTGTACAATATATTTTATAAGTTTCCACAAAATAAAATTATAGGTGTCTTTTGGCTAGGGAAGCCGGGCCAGTTACGAACATCAACCATTTATTTTCAACATCAACATCATGATTCATATCGAGATCGCCACTCAGAAAACGGATATCCCGCCAAAGTGAAATAATTACGACAAAGCTCTAAATAGCTCCCTCCTTCACTCGATAATTCAAGGTTCCGGTATTTCCACGGACTGCTGCTTCCCTGTGTTATATGTCCAGCTCTTGCTATAAATCAAGCGGCATTAACGCCAACCCTTAATAATATGATAATTCCTGTAATTGGATTAAAAAAATCGTAAATTCCTTGTGCATTTCGGCCACTTCAAATAAATGCATTATTTTAGAAAATCAATTAAGTAAACTCATCGATTTGTCGTGCATTCATTTGGACTGAACTCTTTGAAATTTCCCACAATCGGGAAACTAGAATAATATATATAAGGAAACAAGCCGTTCCTCTTAGTTCACATTTTAACATCTCGAAGGAGTCTCGACGCTGTCCTTCTTCATTATTGTCGTCGTCTGTTATCTATTTAAGTTAATTAACTAAATATTATAATTCTTCTTTAAATAAACATATATCCTTTAAAAAATATACAAGTTACTAGGTGATGTGTACCCGGCCTTGCTCGGGTTAATGTAAAGTTATGATGTTGTGAATTCTTGCTTGTCATTAGGGTGCCATAATTGATTTGACAGTGAAAGTAACTATCTCTAAACCATTGCTCCGCAACCTTTTCTCATCTACGGCACACCAAAATTCTTCAAAAAAGCTAAAACACTAGCTACGGCACACCAAAAGCTAAAATACATAGGTATTAAATTGAATTTTACAATAAATTTTCGTATATTGCATTTTACCGCGGCACACCTGTATTCGGCTCACGGCACACTAGTGTGCCACGGCACACCGGTTGCGGAGCACTGCTCTAAACAACGAAACTATTTGAAAATTTTATTTCATTCCAAACGTTTATTTTTTCAAAACATATCTAAATAATACAGTTATTATGTAGGTACCTACTTGTGTTTTACATTTTGAAAATACTCTACCCAAAAAATCTTCTTCTTTTGAATATGCAATCTGTGGCTAACCAGAGTGTTATATCTATGGGCTAACCCAAATAAAACATGGCGGGTTCAATATTTTTCATACTAATTTTAAAACGCTATGACAACAGTTTTACATATCGAATTTCATTCAAACTAATTTCTGAACCTTCCCGGCACTAATAAGAACAAACTGTGCTATTTTAAGCGAAACCGGTCCAGTGATTTTCGAGAACATCGAGGACAAAGAAGCAAACAAGCTTACATTGATTTATATATATTATTCTACAGAACTTCTGCCTTCTACTACTACCTCAAGATATAATTATCTACAACCATCTGGAGATCTTAAATATACTCTATCTGCAGATCTTCAATATAATCCATCTGCAGATCTTCAATATACTCCATCTGCAGATAAATTATCCAGACATACACTACAACACTACTACCTATAAGAAGAGAAGCTTGATCATTGATCGCCGTGAAAGAGTTAAATAATTATTTACTGCATCCTCAACCGCGGGTTGTAGCACCTCTTACTTGTAACGGCCGTCATCTGTCTCCTTCAGAGCAAATCACGGCTGGTTAATCATCCCGGATCGAGTTTCTTACGTCTGATCTCCTCTTCTTTCGGTTTTCCATCAGACGCGATTATCCAGAAAGGAATAGCATAATTCTACACTGAAAAGAGACAATCGAAAATATTAGATCTCTAACTGCTTCTTCTTCTTAATTGAAATTAGTCATTGTAGACGGGCTTTGCTGTTTTATTAATTTATTGTATTAACTATTGATTTATAGGCAGTCTAGACTTGTGACCATTTTTTTTCTTTGTATTTGACCTAACCTAACTCAACCGTTGGGAATTTACGTCTTTATTAATTTGAAATCGAAGTGAATCATGAAGACACCATGCAGACGTCTAAATATGATATTTTAATTTATAACTAACCGCATTGAACCGCTTGAAAAGCAATCTTAATATAAATACACATCTAATATAGGAGTATTGTGTAGGTATTACGGGTTTCGCTACTATAGTATACAACTATAGTTTAGTTGTATACTGCCCTGAAGAAGCCACGGTAGTAGCGAAACCCGGTCGGCAAAAATATAAATAAAAGTGGTGTAAACAAAGTTTTAAAAAAAAAATCTCATGCGTAGTAGATATTTACTAAACCTTTAATTTTAAAAAAAATGTATCATTCAGTTAGGATGGGCATTTTGGCCTCAAATCCAAAATTAAGTTGTATATGAAACAGGCAGCGCAGCCGTTCGTCTTAATATAGTTGTGAGGTTACTCAGCGTTATTTCTCGATGAAAACACATGTTTACTGTTGTTTGTCCAGACGGGGTTTGAACAACTAATTATTACGAAGATACCGTGCAGTGTCGTCTTATATACCGTTGCATGCAGAGTAGTGTAAACACATGTTTACTGTTGTTTGTCCAGACGGGGTTTCAACAACTAATTATTAAGTAGATACCGTGCAGTGTCGTCTTATATACCGTTGCATGCAGAGTAGTGTAAACACATGTTTACTGTTGTTTGTCCAGACGGGGTTTCAACAACTAATTATTAAGTAGATACCGTGCAGTGTCGTCTTATATACCGTTGCATGCAGAGTAGTGTAAACACATGTTTACTGTTGTTTGTCCAGACGGGGTTTCAACAACTAATTATTAAGTAGATACCGTGCAGTGTCGTCTTATATACCGTTGCATGCAGAGTAGTGTAAACACATGTTTACTGTTGTTTGTCCAGCCGGGTTTCAACAACTAATTATTAAGTAGATACCGTGCAGTGTCGTCTTATATACCGTTGCATGCAGAGTAGTGTAAACACATGTTTACTGTTGTTTGTCCAGCCGGGTTTCAACAACTAATTATTAAGTAGATACCGTGCAGTGTCGTCTTATATACCGTTGCATGCAGAGTAGTGTAAACAAGTATCTAAGATAATGATTCATAAATTCAAGTATTTTCCAATTCTCCGAACTCGATGACCAGGACACCATATTTATATGTAGGCGTAGGCAATTGCATAGTATTTTTCCGTCTGTCTATCAATTAACGATTTTCAATATTCGCCATAGAAACGACCCACCGGGGAAGCATGTTTGAGAGGATTCTCTGATATTTTCCGGGTGGGAGGGTAGTCAGTTCGGGCTTATGTACAGTAGACTCTCGGAATGGTGAATGAAATTACTGGTTAGATGAAATTTCCGTAATAATATAAGTTTCTTTCTACACACATAATAACAATAACGAAAAAGTTTGTTTGCCAATATTTAAACGGAAAATTAATGCTTTATTTTTTCCATTTCCAGAGAGCAATGATTTCAAATGTTTTTTCAATAGACGTTTGCGTTTTTCTACGTTTTTGAAACGTCGACGAAAGTACCATATTTATAACAATCAATACAAACTGCCGAACATTTGATCGGTTTTACGTATAGACCTAATAGAGAGATAAAGTCGTCGCACTTTGAAATCTATGTGAGTGGTACTGACGCAGCTGTAGGTTATTCCATGCTGCATTCAGCTGGGTGAACAATGCTCCGATGATAGCTAATCTCCGATAAGACGGGACACTAAAATAAGAAGAAAAAAAATTATCGGCTAGAGTTTTAAATTTTTTTAATCTGTTAATCCTTGAAACGTCCCGGATAACCAACTTCCCTGTTGAACAGACTGCCTTTAATCGAGAGGCTGCTGTATTAATCTGGTGAGGGGTGGGGGAGGGGGGCGACGCATTCCGCCGGGAGGGCGTTGCCCCCACCGCAAATAGAAAGACGTCTCGACGCTGGTTGGGCCGCCCGCGCTTGTACTGGTGTGGGTCGCCCTCTCGGACGGGAGCGCATCAGTGTGCGAGAGGTTTGGTAATACATTTTGCAAGCGATCACTGGTCACTGGTCAGCGGTCACCGGTCACTGGCCACCGGTCGCTAATCGCTGGTCACTGGTCGACCACCGTAAACTTGTGACAGTTTTAATGCAATGTACTCGCTCATAATGCGCTCTTGGCATTCGCATGAAAAGAAAGTCAGACAGAATAAGTCTTTGATATCTTTATTTCGCTATAAACATGTTTTCTTGACCCGCATTACTAAAGTTAAGTTAAGTCTAGTTTTAGTGTATTTTATGAAGATGGATTTTATGATTAAATGTTGATCAGTTTTTCAGTCAACGATATTTGACAATATTATGCATTAATCAAAATCTTTATTTATGCGTCTTTTAGTGAAGCTTTCACAGCGTTAAAAGCGCCTTTGAAGTGCGGATTATATAATCGTGCTAATATCTATCAATAGCTTAAATTCAGCCTACATGAAAAATATTATAAAATATAGTCTTCTTAAATAAATAACTCATTAGTAAGAAGAACTACAATCAATTATATAAATATATCACGGTTGATGATACCAATTATGCTTTGCTGAGATAGGACACCAATAAAAAATTTCAAGGGCAATTAATTTTATAAAAATGTGAAAAAATTACCATGCTGATACCACTTCAGTGTTAAAAATAATATGAAATTTCAATATTATTATTATTATAAAAAATATATATTAGTTTTTCATATGAATGAATTGATGCAATTTGTTTGACAATCATAAAAACTTTTACTAATATGAGTTTCCTTTTAGTAATTAATATGTTTTTTACGAGTGATATTGTAGTGAAAATCGACTGTTTGACTAAGATGAGTTATATTTTTATTGAAATAATAAAAATTATATTATTAAACATGTCTTTTTAAACGTAGTTTGTAAAGTGAACTAAGAATTTAGAAAATTATTTCTGAGAGTTTTGCAATGAAAAGATTGAATGAAAACCCGGGTCTGGCTATAATCTCGTCGAAATGAATAAATTAATGTTTATGGCACCACTTGCGCAGGGTGCGATGTGCATCAGTGTGCAGTTGTGCACGCGTCTCCGAGAGACATAACGGGGAATGTATCGCCATTCTGCGTCGCCAGATTTTTCAGTCTTCATTCATTAGCTTTTTTCAGGACTCTTTTGAGCGACTTTTTGCCAATAAATCACCGCCAATACGCGGGGCTTAACATCCCCAACCGCGAACGGAGAATATTCATTTTAATTTTGATTCATCATAAAACATATACATATATATTATGCGCTTACTTAAAATGGGGCGTAGCTTGTATAACGTAAATAAGCCCCACAAAAATAACTAAATCCTTTCGACATTCTGCAACTTCTAATCCTAGAAAATCTCTATTGATTGCTATTTATCCAGTCCCTACTTTTCCTAACCAGCACTACATTTTTTTAATGGCAACACTGGATTGTGACAGTTTGAAGTATGCCAAACCAGAAACAAAACTGCCATCGTGGGATCAGGTTGTTCGTTCGTATGGAGATTATTCGGTAAATCTTTGTTAATTTTATGGTGTATAGCCTTAATTACTGATGACTTTAGTTGATGATTTTTTTATGTCTTCACTAATAAAATTAAATTAAAAGCAAGTAAAATCTTTGAACCTTTTTTGTGACATTATTTTGTCTTCAACATTTTAACATCTTCGTGCAAACAAATAATATGGTTATTGCACTATCATGTTTTTGCACGCATGTGAGCTTAGGTAAATAAACATTGTTTATTGTAACTAAATAATTCATAAACTTTATTGCGTTCACCACACATGTTGTACACACATTTATTAGAGATATTTACACACCGTTTGTATATATATACATATATATATACGATATATCATGTATGATGCTTTTATGTAAATATTTGGTTTGTGTTTCTATTAAAAAAACACGCTTTCTATTACGCATGTTTTAAAATCACTGATTCAATTAGTTTAACCGGCTTTAAAAACTGAAACTCCATATTGTGTGATTTTTTTTGTAATCTGTGAGATAATAAGATGCGAAACGGCAGTGGCGGCTCGTGACTATTGAGTGAGCTAGAGTGCTAAGATTGAAAAATACGACGTTATTGATGTTGTTGAAGCTGAAAATGATTTTTAGTTCACTCAATAGTCATGATCCGCCATTGCGAAACGGGGTAGGTGTTATTTTTACATAGCTTGAAATCTGTTTTTTTTTTTTTGCCCATTTTAGCCCAAATATCACAAGGTATTAATAATTCACAAATAACAATTATTAATTATATGCATTAATATAATCTGCTTTAGGGACGCGAAGAGTCAGCCACTCATCTCTTTCATTCTTTCGGTCAGGAATAGAAGCGACGTCCATCGTGGGCATCTTCTATTTCCGTCTGTCTGCCGCTGCACTCCGACTGCACTCAGAGGCATAGCGTAGCATAGCTTGGCACAGCATAGCTTGGTATAGCGTAGCACAGCTGGTGTAGCTTAGCATGTCTCCGAGATGACTGCTACTGCAGTAACAGCTGACAACCCATTTTATTTTATTTTGAAAACCAACAGTTAACAATAATTATTACGTATGGTAAATACATTTAATAAATGAACTAATAATTGGTTTTCACTTGAGCAGTTCATCCTTATCAGGGGAGAACTACTTACAAACATTTCAGGCCTTGTAATATTATTTGCTCTGCAGTTTTTTTAATTTTTTTTATATGAATACCGCACAAGAGTCCCAACTGCTCCCAACCGTCTGAAGCCAGTGAGACTATGGCATCCCCAATTGGGGAATGTCGTGAGGCTGAAGGTATTGAGGAGTAGAAGGAGAAGGGAAGAAGGAAGGTGGGGAAATACCTGGCTATTCAGATCTGGTCACCAAACACGGCTAAAAGCCATTTCAAGCAACGTTTCAATTCTGAATGGTGGTCTTTCACCAGGGCGATACTGAGAGTATCTTCCACTCTGGAAGGTGCGCAAATATACTATATATTATTTTTAAATGAATTAATTGTGAAACAAGACAAATTAATTACACAAAAATTACTTGCGCACGCCGTGATTTGAACCCGCGACCTTCGGATTCGTAGTCGAGAGCCTTACCCCTCGACCATGGAGGCCGTCGATTAGTTTAGATTTAAATATTCAATAAATACTATTACAATTATTCAGAGCCAAAAATCTTCCATGACCAACACTCCCTTTTCTCTGTCGTCTCCCTACCATGTGACTAATGTTTTATCTGTTACTCGGACTCCATTCTTCCCAGATCAATAAGCCATTTGGAAATATTTTTGCTGAAGGATGACAATTCGCAGTTTTTAACCTCGGGGGAGATTTTGTTGTATATTTGTTTTTTAGATGTGTTCATTGTTGTTTCGAAAATATTTACACATATTTCACACCCCAAAATTCATCTAGGCAGTTATTATTTTGTCAAATTTTCTTACAAATTTCTAGAATACTAGGGTTTGCACAAAACTTTCACTCAAGTTTCCGGGAAGTCACCCAAATTTCCCGGTCCCATACCACCTAGCAGTTAGCAGTTAGCAGTTAGCAGCACCGGCTTGCGGCATAACTGCCCCATGTTGATTGAAATATGCCCGCAATTCGGGCGTCCGCGTCTCGCCGTATTAATATTTAAAATACATATTTAATAACGTTATTACCCGCCGCGGCCGCTGTGTTGGTCCGTTGCATAAAATAGGAAGCAAATTGATTTTGCCACTTCATTAGAAGGCGAACATTTCCGGTGGATTTAATGAGGACGTATAAAATAATAATACTCTTTCGTACTTTATTTCGGGATTTATTCCGGCGGGTACCTAAATCTTCGACTAAAAGTGGGCCGGATAAAACATTGTATTGGTCTGGCGCGCCATCGCAGTTATTTGGATTTTTTTTAGAAAATGATAATTCAGATACATGTGAGTACCTACCTACACCACTCAACTTATATAAAATTTAAATTTAAACTCAAGTCTCCGATTGAATTTAAATTTAAAATTCATTTTATAAAGTGAAAAGTCTGTATTGTGAAGCAACACAATCTCGAGAAAAGGTGAGCTCGGGAGTTAACAAATTAGACTTCATATTGTTGGTTACATATTCTTATTTTAAAATCTTTCAGAACAGGAATATGGGGGCAGTGTGTCCAGGGGTGAGGGGTTTATTAATCCATCCCTCCCACTGCGGTGCAAGGCGATGGGTCGAGAGAGTCGGCTGGACAGGTCAAAGGGTCTTTACGCATCCGCCGTCAAGACCTGGACGAACCTCACCCCATTAACCCGGGCTCCCCTGCTAAGTTACCAAACGTAGCGAACTATTTGGGGGTGATTTATGGCAGAGGTGTTGGTTATCTAATGAATGGTTCCCGGGGTGGCGGTACTAATATCCCCCTTCCAAATTGGTAGGCAAAATCAAGTGCGATTTAAAAAGTATAAAAATATCTGGCTTACAGATATTTATTTTTTTCAGAACATTAATTTTACCCAAAACAAGATACTTATTATTGTAAGCATATTTAAAGAAATTACAAAAATGATTAAAGAGAACGATTTATACTACAATCATCGTTTATAAAAGAGCTTTAAATAATATCACATCAGAAGTAACCCACTATCTATATAGTTTCTCCATAATTTACCCAAGTCCCAAATAAATAAATATTAAAAAAAACAGTCCGAATACAAATTATGTAAATGCAATTGGCGCGGAGGATGGCTGATCGCATTCTCCGTACCACTAAAACATTTATCGACGCCATTTCCGATATCGACACGATAAGTGGGCGACTCTTTACGAGGTTTGTAGATTACTCCCGCTTCTCACGGTAGACGCCATCTTTAACGATTGCCTTTTATTATTTTCCCGCGCGCGGCGAGCGGGCGCCATCTCCCGAGTACAAATCCTCGCCGCTTTTGGCGAGCATAAGTGAACACAGATTGGTCAGATTGAATTGCATTCATGAACACAGCGGCCAAAGTAGGTCCGGCGATTTACGAACAAGAATATATTGAAATAGGAATCGTTTTTTTTCTCTTAATATTTATTATTATAAATTAATTTTATTGCACAATACTTGGGAGCAATTCCAATATTTAATGGTTAGTTTGTACCAACACTACGAAAAAATTTTTTTTTTCACAGGTTACAAATACGAGTAATGTGCAGATGAAGTTGTTTAACAATAATTCAATTTCCGACCATAATGTATGTATTTTGTTGGATTTAATATCTAAGATCATTTAAAACCAGGGCATTAAATCTATCTAGACTGTTAAAAAAAAAATTCTGGTTACTATTAATATTATAGAAAATATCATTGAGCATTTGATCAAAAATTATAAGCGTTTACCTGCCGATTCTAGTAGTTCCGTATTGGGAACCAAATGACGGTCCTAATATTACCCGTTCTATCTCCCTTTATGTGAGACATGTGTTTTCGAAAGAGAGAACACCGGATCTCACTGTATAACATATTTTGATTGTAGACTTACAGGAACCACTTACACTTCAATTTAAAATTATACAAAAATATACACTATCGGTTCTTGTGGTTAACTTTCAACCGATTTAAACAATTCATTAAATAGCAATACGATTGAAGACGGCATATGTTATTTTATTTATTTTTTGTGTTCATCATTTGAATATGCAGCTAACGCCAGACGCGCGCCCAACAGTTGTAACGGGTCGCTTCTACAACTCGTTTTGTGTTCAACAGCTCAGCTGTAGAATGATTTGCCGGCCTATGTGTTTCCTCCCTCCTACAACATGGGTCTCTTCAAGACCTAGTTTCACTCCTTCCTATCCTCTAAAATACCCTCCACACAGCATCCCCAAAGACTACATAGGCAGACATTTTCATTCATAGAGTGGGAGATACTGTCAGTATCGCCCTGGTGAAAGACCACCATTCAGAATCGAAACGTTGCTTGAAATGGCTTTAGCCGTATTTGGTGACCAGATCTGAATAGCCAGGTACTTACCCACCTTCCTCTTTTTCATCCCCTTCTCCTCTTTGATATCTTCAGCCACACAACATACCCCAATTGGGGATGTCATAGTCTCACTGGCTCCAGACTATTGGGAGCAGCTGGGACTGTTGTGTGGTATCATATAAAAATTAAAAAAGGCCTTGAGTGAAATTATTTCCCTCAGGGCCTCCTATGTGGAGTTACTGTAAACAGAGTTTGTTGCAGTCCGAACACAACTTGATGGCAAACTTATGGTGACTCATTTGCTATATCAATATGATTTTTCATAAATAGCCCTAAAAGGAAATAAAAGTGCCGTGCTGTGCGGCCTTTAAAAGGAAAATGTCATCATTACGTGATTATATGCGATTTTTGAATTTATATAGTATTTGTACTACTTTAAAATTGAAATGATGTGAGAATGTCTTATTAACCACGACGACTTCAAGTTCTATTTATGGTATCAAAATAATGTATTTGAAGAAAAGAAAAATACTGCTTAATCGAATGAGTTTGATTTCGCCGCAGGGGTAAGGAAGCCTGGGGGTAGAACTCGATCTTGGCATACATCTCTTACTTCATTAACATTCATACATAGTCTCATACGTTCTTCTGTTATTCTGATTCACGTGATTTACGTGCCATATACCTAGGGCGTCCCTGACTTCTTCTTCCATTCACATTCGCGTCATATATTCTCCTTACACTCCTATCTTCGTTCGTTCTTCGTCCCTTTCTAAATCTTACTCATTACGCTTACATCATCCTTGCTTTCTTTGCGAATCTCAATATTTTTCACACAATCATTCGTAGTTTTATCACACATTCGCCTCAGATACCTCATTTCTATAGCATTCAGTCTACTTCCATCCTTCCTCTGCCAGTTCCATGCCTCACTGCCATACATCAAGGTTTTTATCAGTAATCCATTGAGGACTGTTAACTTCGCAAAATAATATAACGCTTTTAATTTTTTAAATGTGTTTCTGATTTGTTCAACAAAAAATTAGCTTCTTTTCGTAATTACTTAATCATATAACATCGAAAACCTCATGCGCAACGGTCTTTATACGAGTACATGTATTCACTCTTGGAGTACAAAGTACACATATTACCTATCACATAAAATGTCGATCAGTAACTGGCAATCCCTACGTCGCATTTACCGATATAATGTTAGGCAACTAAGACCCAACCAGTGGTGTGCAGTCGACAAAAGCTGAAAAGCTGTGCCTACCCCAAGAAAAACGAAACGTAGATAGAAAAATTGCATCAATTTTTAACCAAATTGTTTTTTTTGCCTGGAATTTGGTAAGGACCTTGTACGCTTATTTATTCAGTGGGTCAACAGTCAGTGGAACATGATAATAAAATTGCTGTTTTTAAGTATGCAATGCCAGTTCATACCCGAACTGGACATAGCCTACCTTTCGTCATATGACAATGCACGCCACTGGACCCAACAATACCCTCCGAGCGGAAATTGAATATATATTTATTTTTTTATATTAACTCCACACTGGAGGCCATGAGGAAAATAATTTCCTTCAGGTCGTATGTCATATTTGAGGATGCTGTGTGGAGGGTCTTTTGAGGAGAGGATGGAGTGAACATGGGTCATGAAGATACCCATGTTGTAGGAGGGAGGAAACACAGAGGCTGGCAAGTCGTTCTACAGCCGGGCTCTTGAACTCAAGAACGAGTTTGAATAGAGAGAAGCTTGTAATATGTACATATAAATTCTGAATGCGGAGACTTAAACAGAAGTCGATATTTGCAATCCTATTATTATTCTTTGAGTTAAAGTTTCCAAAAAGGTACATAATGTTATTACTTATCTTTAGTTACGGTTTACAATGAATAGAATACACAATTATGTATGACAAAGCTCATCCTTGTTTTGACATTTGACATTCTAACCTCAAAATTGGTCAAAACCGATCACCAAGGATTTAGAGCGTTTTGGCGGCCTTTGAAAAATTTTAACTTTAAAAAATGTTTTAACCATGAATACTAACTTTAGGAAAAAAACTAAATATACTGATATTTAAGTTTGAACGTCATTATTGATTTAAAAAAATTGACTGGAGTTCCTTATTGGATCGTTCGCACTCACTTGTAAACAATCTGTAAGAATCCAGTACAAAAATAAATAAATATCAGCATGTGAACTGTGGAGTATGGTTATTATTAGCCCTACAGACAGTTTACGACTCATAATAATAATTATTAAAGGGCTTGCAATGTCAGCCAAGGTCGCACCTCGGTACCAACCTCTTGGCAGCGTTTTGTAAGAGTTCCCTACAAGGCGAGAAGGCTCGCCGTGTTAGCATCTATAATTACCTCGATACGAGTTTCACATTTTGCATTCGTCTCCATACTGTTTTTTCTCCACTTTGGAAGTTTGCTCTTATTAAAAATAACGCTGGATAATGTTGGACAATGATGTGATAAATTGATGTAATATCCCTATAGAACGATTACAAGGGAAAGAAGCAGGGTTGTTTTTATCAATTGTTTACCAACGGTTACCTTTTGTAAGAGCCTATGAAATATATAATGAAGTGTTAATAGTCAATTAAATATTAATAATAATCCAAAAAAAAAACTCTTAAACTTATTTTCACATTAATAAGTATATTTATAATATTATTAATTTAAAATATGTATTTTTTGTTTTGTTTTTTATTTACTTGCTACGCTAGCTTGGGCCGTGTGGCAAGTAGCCCAAATTTTAATAATAATAACTATTATTGTTTTATTTTTTATTCCTTGCTATTTGATTTTATTTTATTTATATTAATAATAAAAATTATTTCTTTTTGAAATTTTCTAATATAAAGTTTTTTTTAAAATCGTTTTTTAAATTTTTATTTTAAACATTTTTAATTAATTACTTACCTACTTTTATCACTTATTTTAATTTCTTGTTTATTTTTGTAATTTGTTCTATTTGCTTATTATTTGTCTGTCATTATTTTTTAGTATGTATTGTTTATGCTGATGAGGGAAGCCTTGCTTCTGAAACATGTAGATATTTATATATTAAAAACAGTAGTTTAAACAAGGTAATCGTTATTAATTTATTACACATAATTTTATTTAGAATCTAGAGGAAATGACATATTTATTTAATAGTTTCCTACATGGGAAACGTTCTGCAGTATTTTTTTATGAACTATTATAAAAAGAGACTTGGAATATGTTGGACTCAAAACATCCATTATCTATGTATATACCTACGATTCACGATGCAAGATAACACACAGATTATCTATTTTATAGTTATGAGGATAACGATTTTTGTAACCATCTGAATAACCAGCCTTGTGTCTTTTTATTTTCTTTATAGCACCGCTGAATGGCGATATAATTGGCCTAAGTCTAAGTGATGCGTCCTACCCATTGCCGTTAATTTTGTTTGACGTTATCAATTATACCCGCTTACTCCTTATAATTCTTGTCTATTATTTCTTCCCGCATAAAATACACTTATCTTTAGTAAGCTTCCTTCGCAGGACTCGGACGCTGGTTATTTACCGATAACAAAATGTGTATTGGCCTTGATTAATACTGGCATAGGTGATTACTTGAAAATAGTGACCAAAATCAAACACCCTGGTATTAGTTTTGACAGTAATTAAGAACATATTATTACTAGAGCAAATAAATTTTGAAAATGTAATGACATCATTAGACAAACTCGTAATTTTCTTAAGGCTAAACGAAACGTAATGCGCTCTCACAGATACCGCTAATTTACATAATTTAGAAGAAAAAAAAACACTTTTAGCGCGTAATGCTTTTAAATATCGAAATGAATTATTTGTTGGCAGGTGTGCATACGGAATATTAAATAAAATATTTTTTACTTTGGATTTATATGTTATTCTAAAACTAACACAGTAAGTTTCCTGAAGGAATTTATATTTAAAGTTACAATAAAAAATTATTCCGCATGTATTTTATAATGGCACAATGTTAAATGATTTAAACAAAAATTATAATATTTTGTTGTAAACTGTGCATTCTTTTTTTTCTGTAAAAGAAAGACAAATATTACCTGCTTACGAATAAGTTGACAATATTTGAAAATCTCCTACTACCATCACAGTAAGCGGAAGGTGTTGCTTGTGTCGTAATGGAGGACTTAGCCAGCCGAGGAATTGAACTCACGACGCCTGGGTGAGATCCAACCGTGATGCCAACTCAGCCACTGACCGATCATAATGATAAAATGGTACAATGGAAATGGTATAATATTATGTTGTAATGATAAAATGGTACAATGGAAATGGTATAATATTATGTTGTAATGATAAAATGGTACAATGGAAATGGTATAATATTATGTTGTAATGATAAAATGGTACAATGGAAATTGTATAATATTATGTTGTAATGATAAAATGGTACAATGGAAATGGTATAATATTATCTTGTAATGATAAAATGGTACAGTGGAAATTGTATAATATTATGTTGTAATGATAAAATGGTACAATGGAAATGGTATAATATTATGTTGTAATGATAAAATGGTACAATGGAAATTGTATAATATTATGTTGTAATGATAAAATGGTACAATGGAAATGGTATAATATTATCTTGTAATGATAAAATGGTACAATGGAAATTGTATAATATTATGTTGTAATGATAAAATGGTACAATGGAAATGGTATAATATTTTGTTGTAATGATAAAATGGTACAATGGAAATGGTACAATATTATGTTGTAATGGTACAATGTTAAATGCTTTAAAACAAACAAAAATATATATTATGTTGTAAACTGGGCATTATATGACATATAGTGGTACTATGCTAATGGTGCATTATTATACGAGTATTGTAATGGTAAGATATTAATTTATTTATTTAAAAAAAAATATATATATATATATAATATTATGTTGTAAACTGTGCATTACGTTATAATGATAAAACGGTAAAATTGTAATGGTATAATATTATGTTGTAAAGGTGATTGATTTAAAAAAAATCTTTTATTTTAATTTTTTTTTAAATTTGATTTACATTAAATTAAAAAAAAAAATTAAATGGAGTTCTACGAATTAAACACAAAAACAATTAATAATTTTATTTTAATGTTATGGTGAAAACTGTTAATTGCGTCTGCTCTAAATACAGGTTTTCCTAGTGAGACGGGTAATTATAATGTATTATTATAGATGCATGAATATAAAATAAACTAACAAACCGATACGTTAATCTGTTTAGAATAGGAATTCTTCATGAAAATACTTGGAATATCCGAAAATTAAAAATGTTGAACAAATTGTATTAAAAGAGAGTTTCCCGCCCGCGGAAGTTGTTTACTTCGAAAGTTGCCAAATATCTCATTGGATATTTTTCGCTCATCATCGACGCTAGTTCCCGTGAACTTCTGCCGGAAGAAGCAGCCGTAAATATGTTTAATGTTAATGCACCGGTATCTGGTTTTTTGTGTTTGTACACCGGCCATAACTCCACGCAGCATTCGTACGAAACAAAACAAATAATGATACGATATTAATTTGTATCGTAAATATGAACTTCCTCCCGATGCGCCGTGTGCGGTGCGCGGTGTGCCTCTCCTCTCGATCGGAGCGATTTATGTCGATTTTAGGAGCACGGGGCGTGTGAAACTGTTGAGCCTGAATGAACTTCAGAAAACGGGATTTATGTGTTTATATTTCATTTACAAATTGACCTTTATTTATTGCTTCTTATATTTTACTTTTTTAAGAATCACGTCTGCCTTTAGCAAATGGAACTGTGTCATCCCCAAATTAGGGGTACGTTGTGAGGCGGTTGTGAGAAGATGGTTTGCGAGTGCTTGACTAATCAAGTCTAACACTATTTCGAGAAATGTTTCGATTTAGAATGGTGATGTTTTACCATGGCGATACTGATTTCTGAAAATATACGTATATTTAAGGGTAAACGAAATGTAATATGCCCTCATAGATGACGCTAAATTAAATATTTTAGAAAACAAACCACTTATTATAACACTACGTAACATAAACAGTATATTAAAGTTTTTGAGGACTTCAGCTTTAAACTTACAATAACAATTTATTCCATTTTATGTTCCATGTGTACACCCTTCAATAAACAATTCATCTCAATATTTAAAAGCAGTGCGTGATAAAAGTGTGTTTTTCTAAAATATTTAAATTAGAGCCATTTCTGAGCGCATATCACGCATCGTTTACCCTTAAGATTTTATTGACGTAAATCCAATTTTTGTTTATAACTGAACTACGAGTATTCTGCATCACAAGTAATACGATCATGAATAATAAAAAAATAAACTCTTTCTTTAGTGTCCCTCTCATCATGTATTCTCTGCAGAAAAAATAAACTCTTTCTTTAGTGTCCCTCTCATCATGTATTCTCTGCAGAAAAAATAAACTGTTTCTTTAGTGTCCCTCTCATCATGTATTCTCTACAGAAAAAATAAACTCTTTCTTTAGTGTCCCTCTCATCATCTATTCTCTACAGAAAAAATAAACTCTTTCTTTAGTGTCCCTCTCATCATGTATTCTCTACAGAAAAAATAAACTCTTTCTTTAGTGTCCTTCTCATCATGTATTCTCTACAGAAAAAATAAACTCTTTCTTTAGTGTCCCTCTCATCATGTATTCTCTACAGAAAAAATAAACTCTTTCTTTAGTGTCCCTCTCATCATCTATTCTCTATAGAAAAAATAAACTCTTTCTTTAGTGTCCCTCTCATCATGTATTCTCTACAGAAAAAATAAACTCTTTCTTTAGTGTCCCTCTTATCATCTATTCTCTACAGAAAAAATTAACTCTTTCTTTAGTGTCCCTCTCATCATGTATTCTCTACAGAAAAAATAAACTCTTTCTTTAGTGTCCCTCTCATCATGTATTCTCTACAGAAAAAATAAACTCTTTCTTTAGTGTCCCTCTCATCATGTATTCTCTACAGAAAAAATAAACTCTTTCTTTAGTGTCCCTCTCATCATGTATTCTCTACAGAAAAAATAAACTCTTTCTTTAGTGTCCCTCTCATCATGTATTCTCTACAGAAAAAACTTAATCAAACGACTATAGTGGTAATTTTTCATAAAAATTTTAATATGAGCGCGGTTCTGTATGAACTATTGATTATTGGAAAGCAAGGTAGGAACATCCAAACTATGTTTTTCAGGAAAATGAAGTCACCATTCCACTGATCGTCACCAAGTAGGCACTTCAGTACCTAAAGAGTTAGTACCTTACTATTATTTTACCGGTTATTGTGATAAGTTTCACTGGAAAAATTACCTCAGAGGTAAAGCCTACTTGAAGATAGAATTTTCCTTAAAACAGCGCCTTATCATTATTACAGCATTTTACCTTATTACAGTCCTTAGTGATTTAAAGAGGAGAAAAAGTATTTTCCGGAAATTCGTATTTGAAAAAAACTTTTTTTTCAAGTCTTAGAAACAAATGTATTCTGGACTACATCAAATCTTCTTTACTTGTGGTATTTATTATATTGCATTATTTTTAGTATATTGAAGTTTTGTCACATTCCATTTCAAGAGCAATTGAGTCTCTCATTAGCGGTTTAATTAACTTTGCTTTGTTATTTTTCCAACTCGTTTTATTTTTAGCCTGTAAGTTGTTGTACCCAGCTTTAGTTACATCAGTGAACCGCAACCCGCGGCCCGCGAGTCACTTGGCTAAATAAAAATACTATTCATTTCGTCAATAAATGTATAAGCATTTTGTGGCATCATTAATAATAAAATCAATATGAAGTACTTAGTTTACACCACAGTATACATCAGGATATACAGTATACTGTATAACCTGATGGGGGAACCGTTGATATTTATATATTAAACAGTGGTGTAAACTAAGTATTTCATATCGATTTCATATATACTGTATTAATTTATTGGTTTGACATTTATTCCCATGTAATTGATATTTTTAGAGTATTCCATTTCATAGGGATACATAACATTGTTTTTAAAGATATAAAAGTAACGGATGTGAGTTTTGATATTTCTTATTTAATAGCAATCGTATGGATCTCCGGGTGCTACCATCAAAATATTTAACGGTTTTCGTTATGTTTTTAAAAATATGAAGGGTATTGTGAAAAACTTGCTCGTCTACAATATTCTGAATCAGCCGCCCAAAATCACACTTTTTTGTATGTTATTTAAACTTCAACGTTGATAAAAATATGAAGGGTATCGTGAACAACTTGCTCGTCTACAATATTCTGAATCAGCCGCCCAAAATCACACTTTTTTGTATGTTATTTAAACTTCAACGTTGATAAAAATATGAAGGGTATCGTGAACAACTTGCTCGTCTACAATATTCTGAATCAGCCGCCCAAAATCACACTTTTTTGTATGTTATTTAAACTTCAACGTTGATAAAAATATGAAGGGTATCGTGAACAACTTGCTCGTCTACAATATTCTGAATCAGCCGCCCAAAATCACACTTTTTTGTATGTTATTTAAACTTCAACGTTGTGAACAACTTGCTCGTCTACAATATTCTGAATCAGCCGCCCAAAATCACACTTTTTTGTATGTTATTTAAACTTCAACGTTGATAAAAATATGAAGGGTATCGTGAACAACTTGCTCGTCTACAATATTCTGAATCAGCCGCCCAAAATCACACTTTTTTGTATGTTCTTTAAACTTCAACGTTGATAAAAATCGACAGCATTTACTGTTTCGATTAAATTTTGATATGCCATCTAAAGGTTTAGTTATTATGAAATGCGGTATTTTAGGTAGGTATCTAGTTAATTTTTGATTTATAATAGGTATGTACCTGCTCGCTTTGAAAAGATAAACATTTTTACTGTATTCACATTAATGAATTCATAAACATATCAAGATGTAGGAACCCTACCCCTTATGGCATATTGAACATCGATAATTTGGCCATCCGGCAAAAAAAGTTGTGCATAACTGGATCACATATACTTTATTTATACTATAATATCCTGAGTTTAGGTCTAGAGGTCGCTGGTTCAAATTTCGGCAAGGGCAATTAAATAGTTAAAAAAGCTGTGTTTTTTTAATTTAAAAAGAAATGAATAAATTATTTTTTGTATACATATTTGCATCTTCCCTTTGATTAGAAGTCTCTTTCGACATTGTTCCGATGGGTGAGAGAAATGTCTCGTAATCCGGACGTTGCTTGAAATGGCTATATGTATGCTCAGAAACAGATCTAAATATCCTGGTATTTCCCAACCTTCCGCTATTCTTTGACTGTCCCACCCCTTGCTACTGGAAGAATATTTCCAAACTGCTTATGATCAAAGATTTGAAGCTGTGCCCTCTGAGTCACATTTACCACCGTGCCAGAGAGCGTGCTAAGTAACAAAAAGTAAGAAAAAATGAAATAAGGAAAGAAAAAAAAATGAGACAGCATATTAATTTGTGTTAGAGTTGTGTAAAATAACATGAAACCGTTTATGTTTCGAAACGGGTGTAACAGTATCGCGGCTTTTGATAAACCCGCGTAAAATAATTCCAATATAACACAATTCGTTTGGGAATTACGTGCAAAACGTTTAAAGATCTATTCACAGATTGTCGGCTGGAATATTTTGACGTTGCTTGTGGCCGCTGTTATCGTCTGCACCTGCGCAGTTGAACACATCAACATTAGCCCTGCCAGTTTGGCATCACCTTCACTTGGCGTCAATATAGACGCAGACATTGCTAAAACCAAGAAAATTGACAACGAAAGATTGATTGAATTGGAAAGGGAATTTAGGTTATAAAATAATACTAAATATGAGAATAGAATTAAAAAATCCCTAAACATGTTGTGGTGACGCTAACGCTCAGTCGCCAGATCAATTGATAGCCGTACTCGCGTCTATGCTGTGTCTGTGCTGTGCTGCACGGTGTAATGTGAGTACACGCGTCTGTGCCGTGCCGGCACTGTACTGTTCTGCTCTGCGGATTACTGATAGATGTGAATAGACCTTAAAACAGCTCCCAGCAACACTTTACTAAACCGTTACCATGAAACGTTTCCGTTCGAAACTCCGTCGCTTCGAAACGCTTGGAAGATTTTTAAAATTTAAAAAATTCTTCCTCTTTTGCTTTTACAATTTTTTTACGTTACTTTTAAAGAGTTTCGAGTAACCGGTTATTTTGATAAACCGATACGGTTTCAGTTATTTTGAAAAATAAATTGAAGCGCCCACCTCTAATTGGTATTCGTAATGTTTACCTGGTAATCGTTACTACGTGAGATTCGTCGCATGGCGCGTACACTGTATTTGTTTCGGAAAACATAATAAAATTGTTTGCATAACATGATGTGTGAATAGTTGATACGAGTCGGTAGGTAATGTTAGTAATTTATAATGTACCGCAGGATCCCAGGCGCCAGCATCAAGTAAACTGACAAACAAAGCTGTTAACAGTTTATCGTTAATGCCTCACTTGATTCTAAGTATTTTATTTTCTCTGGCTGCACTATTTCATATATCTTATATTGTCGAGTACAACGGAGTATAATCAGTATTTATCACCAGCAACCGATGTTTTTGATGAGGCGATACATTTCTAATTTATTTTGAGTTGTAATAGATTTACTGGATTCTTGATTGCAGAGGTCGGAACGATTTTACGATATTGATTTAAAACCATTCCCATTCCGCAAAACATCGATGAAAATATTTTTATTGTTTTATGTGATACTGCGTAGGAGCCCCAACATTTCGGAATCAGTGGAATTCTGGTACACCTTATTTGTGGAATTTTGTGATGTTGATAAAAGGTGAGGAAAGAAAATATGATCAGGGTGGTTGGGTTGAGTTACGTTAGGTGAGCGTTGGGTTAGGTTTGGCTAGATTAGGTTAGGTTTGGTTAGTATCTAGTCACTAAACATAGCTTATGACATTTTACGCAAGATTTCTGACCGGACACGGTTTCTTACCTGGGGGCGATACCCGGGAATCTTCCATTCTTGAACGAGGTGCACATATTAGCAGGAAAAATGTCAATTTTCATACTGGAAAAAGAAAAAAAAATAGAAAAGCCTTTTTTTTATTCGATATGAGAATAATATTTTTGAATACTGTCATGTCCAGATAAAAGGACCAATCACAAAAGTAAGAGTCCCATCTTGCTGTGAGAGATGAGAGGGACTGTTGGTGGCAGAAGTTCTGTGTTCAGTTCTCAGTTCGCACGGTATTCACCAATTGATCCGCGGCCAATTGCGTTCAATAATCATATTTCATAATGCTTTCCAATAAGACTTTGTAATGCCACCACGCGCATTGAATACCATCGCCACCACAGAGCAAATAATACATAAAGATGCTCTAATACGCAAAGGGAAGAAACTGAAATAAGGGAAGTGAGCTAGGTGTGCCGCCAATTTAAGTAAAACACCAAAATAAGTTCGGCTTTTTTACAAAAAATCTAATATTTTGTTAGTTTGTGTTTAGTTTGACCCTCTTTATAAATGTTTTATAATTTGCTTATCTCAGTCAAAATTATGTGAAACAAACATGGAAGGCAGTGAAATAGGCTGTTGCCAAAATGGACATCACGTAACATTTGCTTCCAGCCGTCGAAATGGTACGCTGGACAAGTCTATTAATTCGGACATCAGTGATCGCCACCGTGTGCTATGTACGAACTGCAGACATACGTTGTCAACATTTCTGAATAAATAAGAGAGTTTTTTCTGAAAAAAACGTGAAAAATTCTGCCCTTCAGGTTATCGTTTGAAGCAGCCTTTCGGGTATAAATGGGTCATCTGTAAAAATAAATTAATTTGTAGCATCGTGCATCGACTCGGTAACTGCCGTATGTGTGCCTTCTTTTGTTATCTTAACCAGCTGCTGTACTTTTGGTGGATCGCAGAGCTTTTGATAATGAGATTTTCTGACAACCGTTTAAAAAAAACAGCACACACTCGTCGCCGAACAATCGCCTAGCCCGTAAGAGTGTCCGACATGTGTAAGTTCGACGACACATAGCTACCTGCTCTGCTGCAAGTCTCCCGTGCAATGGCGCATGGCGCATGCGACCCGGCCGCTTTCACGTAATTATGAGCATCAGAACGGTATGATGGTCGGATGAGATCAACGTTCGAATTATTGGCAGATTCGCGCGGTGGCGGCGCGGCAAGGCGGCGAGGCGGCGAGGCGGCGGGTGGTGGGGCGGCGAGGCGTCGGGTGGTGAGGCGGCGTGATGCCCGCATTATTTGAATAATAATACAGAAAGTGGCGCCGTTTTTATAGCCTTACTCATTGCTATTATCTCAAGTAACTTGCAGACAAGTCATTCAATTTTCAGGTTGAATGGTACTTTCGAAATAATTATTATTTTTACGTATGTATTCGTTACGTCGTTTTAGGAAAACTCTCTTAAACGATTGTTTAAAGTTGTCACATAATTTTCTTCAATGTTTTGTTTTAAGTATATTTTGATATATAAAAAAAATATCTACGAACAATACATATCAGCAGTCATACAGTTTTTAAGTTTAATTGAATTTAATATCCCCTCAGGACACATTAAACTATTAAATACATAATTTAATGAGCTGTTTAATTAAGTCACATAATAATAATAATAATAATCGGATGATTTTTATAGCGCCGCTTTTGTGAGAAATCACCTCAGGGGCGCTGTACAAATATTACTTCCTATTCTTATATTATTCTTATATTACGTCTATTCTAAGAATTTATTATTATTATAGAATTTATTATTACATATATCTAATATTCGAGGTTCTTACTTACTTAAAGAGCTGTAATAGTATTCAAATGCAAGTTCAAATAATAAAAAAAGAAAATGCTCTCAACCTACTGGAGCCAGTGAGACTATGGCATCCCCATTTGAAGCACGTGGTTGGGCTGAAAGTAGTGGAGAAGGGAAGGAGATTGGTAAGAGGAAGATGGAGAAGTACCTGCTTATTCAGATCTGGTCACTCTCTAAAGTCATTTCAACCAACGTATTTATTCAGAATTGTGATATTTTACCTGGGCGATACTGAAAGTATCCACGATTCTGGAACGTGCCGCGAATACACATATACATATTATTTCTGTATTAAATTGTGAAATAACATAAAAAATCAATAAAATTTACTTGCCACGCCGGAATTTAAACCCGTGACTTCCGGATTCCTAGCCAGGGATTGTAACCACTCGTAAACACATTGGTGAACTGAGACTGCTTTTGGTGTCAATATTTTACTAATTCTTGAAGTTAATACAAAAAGCAACTTGTTGTCAACTTCTTCTCGGACAGATAGAAATTTCCAACAAATCCTCAATTGCCCTGGAACCGATATTTTCTTTGTGATTACTTTGACTAATTAATCCATTTTGTATAAAAAACTAATATTATTAATTAGTATATAATACGAATGAAATTATTGGCAGTATTTTTTATGTATCAAATTTGTGAATACGCGTTATTTTCTTTTTACCTTTATGCATTCTGTGATATAATATGCAACAATTCGTACAACTAATTATCCAATCCACTCGAATATTCCAACCAAGTTAATAACACAATTGTTTAGTGAATATTGATAATAAAATCAGTCTCATATAGCAACTGCCATCTCGGTAATATTTTATTTAAGGCGCGGTAAGATATAATTTAGTCATCCCCGAGGGCAGGGAACTACCCGTGATAAGTGACCACACGCACACTGCACTTACATGGTGTTTGGAAACTCGCACCATCAGAATTTACCAATTTATTCGTGTGAAAATTAAATACCAATTCATTTTATAATATTTTTGTAGAGTCATTTGACATGAAAAGGTAGAAGACTTTTTATTCTGGGAACAAACAGTCGTTCTAAATAAGTATGTAAACATAATAAAAATGACTCTTAGCACTTATATAATATTACAGAAAAAAATAGATATATGTAATTGTAAGTATTGTCGAGAAGCCAAGTTTCGGATTTTTTTTTTACACGTATAACGCACAAGAGTCTCAACTGCTCCCAACCGTCCGGAGCCAGTGAGACTATGGCATCCCCAATTGGGAAAAGTTATGAGGCTGAAGGTATTGGGAAGGGGAAGGAGAAGGGGAAAGAAAGAGGGGAAATACCTGGCTATTCAGATCTGGTCACCAAACACGGCTAAAAGTCATTTCAAGCAACGTTTCAAATTCTGAATGGTGGCCTTTCAGCAGGGCGATACTGAGAGTATCTTCCACTCTGGAACGTGCGCAAATATACCATATATTATTTTGAATGAATTAATTGTGAAACAGCCCAAATTAATTAAATAAAATTTTGAACCCGCGACCTTCGGATTCGTAATCGAGAGCCTTACCCCTCGACCATGGAAGCCGTCTACATCATTACAAAAGTCATTACTTATTGTATTAGTATTTTGTTTTTGTGCATAAACTTAGATAATATCGCTTTTATAAAATGTATCGTAGTTTGCCTATCGTTAGAGACAAAATGTTATTTGCTATTTTAGTCGTATTGTATAGGAAACACTTTTATGTATCGGGCTATATACCCCCTTTCTTCACGGAAGGCTTTAGATACACAACTGGAGGGTTAATTAAAAAAAAGATTGTTTTAAAATATAGTAAGAAAGGTAAATTATCTAGTACAGTATGTGCATGCACAGAAGAAAACCAAAAATATACTTTTTAGTCTTCAAAGATGTACAAACATATCTGTGCAGCCGGAGGCGTCGATACTGTGAATTTTGTCGATATAGTGATTAAAAAGACAATTCACTCGCAATTAACGTGAATCGATGTTTCTTTAAATTCCTCAGAGCGTATAAAGCTTTAGTTAGTAATGGCAAAGACAATTGCTCAAGTCATAGAATAAAAAATAACCCACTAGAAGTGCATTCCACGTATATTTAAATGAATGCCCTTGTACCTTTAATTTAGTACCTTTTGGTTTTTGCCCCAAGAGAGCCAATGAAAATACATCAAATACAGCGCTTTGTCTCTCTCGCGCTACCTCCACTGTATATTGCCATTCCATTTGATCGAAATGAAATGATGGTGAAATAATTTTTGTATTAGAAATTTAAGGCCCGAATGGGCAAAGTTTTGGATCACGAAACATGCCAACATAGAATTTCTCGTGTTCTTCTTTATTCTGTGGCTCAATTAAAGTAAATGGTAAAATAAATATATTCGACTTTCAAAGATCAATGCGCGGTGAAGAGTAAAACTTTATTCTGGGTCTTCAGTCTTTATGTATTTATAGTTTTTTTTTTGTATAGGGTTGAATGTAACAAAAACACTAATTTCTTTCTATAAAATTGTCGTTTTGCGGTTCTGGCCTCAGTGCAAAGACACTTCAAGACACACATTACAGGAGCCGCACCCACAACGGATGGAAATATGGTATTCCACAATCCCCTCAAAGCCGAGAAAATGTGCTATACCTAAGCCAAGTGTGCGGCAGTTAGTGCGTTATGGCGGATAGGCCCGACCCGACTGAGTTTGTTTGTTGCAATAATTGAAAGTCACACTTTAAATTTGCATCACGTACCGGCTTAATGTTTTAATACTTTGCGCCCGCACCCGCTGGCGCCGGGGCGACGTTAAAGCGTCGAGACTGAACACAATTCCGACTTGTTTATTCGACGTGGCCACAGAAGAGACAAACCGATAGAAGTGTTCCAGAAATAAGGTCACTTTTATCACACTTATCATTCAAATTTCAAAATAATATCGAAAAATCAATTTCATCAAGATAAAAATACGACATAGATGGATTGTGTGCGTGTCTGTGTGTCCGATGTAAAGTGTTCCTTTATTTATTTAATCGGTGACTATTCAAATTAATATTAGCTTAAAAGCATATGATCACAAATTGATCAAAAGCTGAAACGGGTCGAGAATCTATGTTTAACGGACACCGTTTATATGTAAACAAATCTAATTGTCGCAGTTCGGCAACATCAAACCTTAATTAGAGTGAAATTGATCCACGAATACCAAAATTCTTCCTTGGACATATAATCATTTTTGTCGTCTGTCTGGGCTAGGACTCAGTTTTCCCTCAAATTGGTATTTTCTTTAAACACCCAGAGGGATTTTAGAATAATAAGAATATTTCAACCATGAGAAATGATCAAAAAAATCCACAAGAGTTAACAAAATATGGGAAACAGAAATTATAAATAATAAAATTAGGTATTGTGCTAATATCCACCAAAATAACTTTTATGTTGATAAAAAAACTGTAATTTATATACTAGGTAGAAATTGCTTGTTCATACGTCATTTGAATTTTGCCATGTTTAAATGTTACCTTTAATTAACTTGTTACCATAACTGTAGACATTGTATTGGGGAATGTAAACCGTAGTTGGAATGAGATATTATTTTTTTATTATTGAAATTGAATTCATTTTATTTCAATTTTAATGATACACTTCTCTTTTAATCAATGCTTGTGTAGAGAAGCGTAGTGTACATATTGCGATTATAAAAAAAAACCTTAAAGTGTTGATGCTTGAAGATGGTATACGAGTATATGATAATGTTACAGAGAGTTGGTGGTTTACATTATGGAAAAGACAGTTTTAATTTAAATATAATGTAATATATCTAAGTAAAATGTAGCATAGGACATTCACAGTAAAGCATAACGGTACAATATTATAAATGGGAATGTGTGCGTATTGTTTTTAGATTAAGCTTATTTTGAAGTGTTTTTAATTGCATTTGAGAGTTCGTTAGTATATTTTATTTTCTAATGTCTTCAGATAGGTCATTAAAAAATATATTCCTTGATGTGTGTAATGGTCTATATATTGACATACACATGTAAAATGCTAATGTTTGTCTAGTCTTTCGTTTAGGTATGTGTAGATTAAGTATTATTATGATTAGGCATTGATCACACTGCTATTGATTTTGTGTTCAGTGGTCGCCGGTCGTAGCGAAAATGTGCGACCGTTGGAAGATCGCGCATTCCGCGTGCAAAAAGGATTGTGTAACGTCGCTGTCGGTTATAGAACAAACTGGATATGGTACTTTGGAAGTATTTTACAAGATAGGTGCCGCACTCAGACTATGTACTGCAAAAACCATAAAGAAATCCTTATAAATAATGTGTTAAGTTTAATCTTCTTATTTACTTTGGCGAAAAGATTAAAAAGAACCTAAAAAGTATTAATAATTTTCCTTCTGTGGATGTGATATTTTATATTCTTTGGCCCCCCATGAGTTAAAAATGATTTATTTTTAAGGTTTGGTACACTGACGTAAGATTTAATAGACTTGCTCTAAGTGCGATTTCGACGACTGGAGTCAAAGGTCACGTGAAACCCATTTTGGCCAGCTCATTTCACTGCGTTGTCCTTATCCTTTGGGTTATAAACATATTTTTTCATATGAAGCGGTAACTTGGTGATGTGACATTATAATTTAAAAAATAAAACAATAACTTTGTTTACATCACTTTTATTTATACTTTAGCCAACCGGGTTTCGCTACTACCGTAGCTTCGTCAGGGCAGTATAATACTAAACTATGAACTAAGATACACATGTGTTGTGGATTGAAAAAAGCGGGTGAGTGAAGGGCCGAGGGTGGGAGATCAGCAGGTACCTGGCAGGGAAGGGCGTGTACTTTGTTTATTGGGAATAATTTAAGAATTGGACTTTTATTAAAATTTATTTGGTTATTAATGAGTCTAGTATTAGTATTTTTGGCTTTCCTTATTTTTAATGCTTCTAAATTATCAAGTCGAATGCCTATTCCATTTTTATGCAGTAAACTAGTGCCTGTATTTTTATTGAATGTGTGGTCTGTTTCTAAGAGTGTAATACTGCCCTGACGAAGAGTAGTAGCTGAACCCGGTTGGTAAAAGTATATAACGAATAAAAGTGATGTAAACAAAGTTTTTGTTTTATTTTTAAAATTATAAACATTTTGATTAACTGCGGTTCCAATTCCACGTCCATGACAATACACATATTAAAATTATAGGTGCACCACACATACGAGTACTTAACACGTGGAGCTTATTATGAGTTTTGGAATTTAAATCTCGCTTACTTTAAAAACATCGTAATTTCGTTTATTCGGTTCATTTAATAACATTATTATGTGACAAATAACTCAGTCATAATGTTTAAGGGCAAAACTTACAATAATAATGCAGAGTATTTCTTTTGTGAAAACTACGTGAATAACGACGATTTAAAGAAAGTCATTCGGTAAATGACAGCTGTCATGGGAGAGTACCGGAACCGCAGTTAAGCAAAAAAGTCTTTAAGCCTAAGAATAAGTACAGCGTCTTATCTTAAAAAGAACCCGAATCGGGCTCCTGATCAGTTTTAATTTCACTTCTACTAACTTAACCATTCATCAATACTAAAAGTCAAAAGCTTCATTGATTCAGCTATATCCTTCTTTGGAACTAGAAAAATATTTGCCTACGAATGACCATCACAAGTTGCTGAATTGCGTACTTGCGCAGGTAAGGTGTAATATTGGCAAGTATTGCGCAACTCCCTACTATGCGTGAATGGGTTCTGTTCCACTAGCGCGACCCACAACTGTCATGCTCACTTTTATTATTATTAAAGTGGCCCTAAACATTACTTTGCAGGTTGCTCATTTAATATATACCACGAATTATTTAACTATAAATTATTACGGGTAGCTAGGAAAATGTGTAAGGTTTCAAAATACAAAAATGGCAAACTGTAATCTTTAAATTCTATTAAATACATCCCAAATCGTCTGAAAATAGGTGCAGTTTGAAAACCGGTGAAAGAAATTGAACGTTTTAATTTCAGTTGTATTTCATATAGAAAATAAAATAAAGTACACGCGTGCTTGAAATAGCTTTAGCTGTGTATGGTGACCAAATCTGAATAGCTAATACCATCCCTCCTTTTCAGTATCTCCTTTCTCTTCCCAAAATCTTCAGCTTCTCAAAATACTCATATTTAGGGATGCCATAGTCCCGCTGGCTGCAGACGGTTGGGAGCAGTTGGGACTCATGTTCGGTATTCACATTTTAAAAAGTCCGAATGCTAATGATATCTTAATGCAAAATGCAGTGAAAAAAATATTCGATTTTATAAACTTCATGAAAACAATAATTTAATCAATATATGCATTTCAAAGCTCCATTGAAATTACGCAAATACAAGTACAAAATATCATATTTTTTGTAATTATTTTATAAGTAGAATTATGCAACAGCGTACGATTTATATCTAAACTAGTTAAATAAAGTGTTGTTATTTAGTTATTTTAGTTCGATTGTAATAAATAGCCACGTCTTTTAGAGGAGTTATTACAAAACCCACTAATTGGCAAAAATTTTAAACGGTTTCTACCGTCCCCCATACCTTATTCGAATTTTAAACGTTTCGATCAATTTATTACTAATCCCGCCGAATGTTTTGAGATCTCGTTCTAAATTTAAAAGAAATAAAAATACAAAAGATTTAAATTAGGAATTTGAATTCGTCTTTTGAACAATAATGAATCGAGGGACGGATCGCGATTTGCATGCTTCTCGACGGAGTTGAAGTTAGGCATGGAAAACAACGAATCGATATTAATTTGAGTTTTGTTTCGATACAGTGCACGAAAAATCTCAATTTTTTATAAAAGACAGATTTTTAAAACAAAGTAAGCGTACCTACCATAAAAAATAATATATATATATAATAATAAACCTAATTTTTCGAAGCAATACAAAACTCTCGAACTATAAGATATGTTTGTCTTTCTTTTTTAGAAATGTTAAAATCATATAATTGCCACATATCTATGCATGTTGTCAAAATCAATGCCATTAGTTTCTTTTTTTTGTTTGTTTGGTTTTCATCTTCTTCGTTGTTTTATTACTTTAAAAAAGTGAATATTTATTATACTTGGCTCCAGAATTTTACACATTTGTTTCTTTCTGAATGTTTGAGTTCAACGCAACTATTTGAACACAAAACATCGTTTTCTTCATGACCTGTTGAAAATAATTGAAAATACGACAACTCCCCATATTTTGACTATTTAATAAGAAAAAGAGTGTTAAGAAAAAAATGGGACGAAACCATGTGGCCAAATTGACCGAAATTAGTATAATTTCAGAATGCCGTTTTTTATCATGTTCTTAATTGTAGATAGTATGTCTTACTACTCGTATATCGATACGGTTTAATAACGCAACTTAGATAAAGAAATTACATCACTATTTTTGGCCGCGTTCTAAATATAAATTGACAAAGGTTTTGGCGCCAAAGCGAGACGCCATCCAACAATTATTATTGTCTACAGGGGGCGCCGGACCCATCACACTTGTCCGCCATTCTCTGTATAAATGTGGAATGGGAATGAAATAATAAAACACATAATATAAACGGAAGAGACTCGAGCAGATAAGACTGAGAGAAGACTCGAGCAGATCCGATTTATTTTGCTAAGATTCATCGGGTTATTCGTGTTTTCATGAACTTTCCTAGAAGTTTTGCAACCGCTATACTTAAAGTAAAAAAAATATTAAAGTAAAATGAATTTTTAAGAGAAAGTTTTGTAAATATTTTGAGGAATATTGTCTGAAATGTATATTCACGTAGAAAATTCGGATTATTTCACTATTGAAAGATATTAATAGTTATGTTCGAGAATTTCTTAAGAATGAAACGTGCTTTTGTATAGATTATTTAAAAACGTTATTTTTATACATTTTAAAAATTGCACACGATAAAATGCATTATTTAACTTAATTTGGAATTTTAATGGTATAGTTAAAAAGTCGTAACATAAAATATTTGGCTAATTTCTGTAGTGACATTTGTGTGAAATATCACCCGTTTAAACACTACTAAACATATTTTACTTTAAAAAAGTTTTTTTTTTTAAATTTTGCAGGTACCTCTCAGGTTATGATAAACGAATTAAGCATAGGTTTTACGTGGATATAAGCATTTGGCGTGCCACCGATGGCTAAGTTGTAATATCTCCCTACCAGTGGCGGTTTTCTCTAATGAGCGGTTATGCAGTGAACTCACAAAGAAAAACTACAGCGAACAAGACTCACTTGGAATATAATATTACTGCAGTTTGAACATCGCGCTACGATGCCATCGTTAAAAAAAACACCAATAGGAACATAGAGCAATTTGAATCTCAGAACGGACATATGGACCTAAAAAACCTATGGGATATTTCATAAAAAATAAATACGGTTTCTAACGATACCGGAACGTGCATAAAAGCCTAAATTCAACATTTCGGTGCGCAGCGATTAAGGCATATATCCCTTTATAACTTCCCTGTGTCATGCACTTATACATTATTATACATAGGTTTGTTCAAAAGAAAAGGTGAATTTTGAGTTTTCGCGGGCTGTGTACATTCGATAATCGATTTTTTTTGTTATGTTGGTGCACATATGTTTATCATATGTTAGAATTATCAGCCATTTTGGATTAGTGGTTTGTTTTTGACAACTGGAAAGGTTAGTCACGTTTTTGTGTGTCTTTCGATTTTTTACTTTTGAAAAAAATGGATCAAAGAATATGCATTAAATTTTGCGTTAAAAATGGAATAAAGTGCTCCAACGCACTTAAAATGTTGACTGTGGCATTCGGCGAGTCTACTTTGAAGAGTGTATAAGTGGTACAAGCGCTTTACAGAAGGCCGAGAAGATGTTAATGACGATGAGCGTATTTGTGAAGAAAATGGTTTTGGAAAATCGTCGAATCACTATTAGCGAAGTTGCAGAGGATGTTGACATATCAATTTTCTCGGATGTTTTGGGCATGAAACGTGTGGCAGCGAAGTTTGTTCCGAAATTGCTAAATTTTGAGCAAAAGCAACGTCGCATTAGTATCGCTCAGGAGTTGTTGAATGACGTCAACGACAATCCAAATTTGCTCAAAAGGGTCATAACTGATGATGAAACGTGGGTATATGGTTATGACGTCGAAACCAAGGCCCAATCATCCCAATGGAAGCGGCCAGAAGAGCCAAGACCGAAAAAAGCACGCCAAGTTCGATCAAATGTGAAGGTTTTGCTCACTGTTTTCTTCGATTACAATGGCGTGGTGCATCATGGGTTCTTGCCAACAGGTCGTACGGTTAATAAGGAATACTACAAGGAAGTTATGAAATGTTTGCGTGAAGCAATACGGCTCGAACGATCGGAATTGTGGAAAAACAAATCATAAATTTTGCATCACGATAATGCACCAGCTCACACATCAATGCTTGTTCGTGATTATTTGGCCAAAAATAACACCGTAATCATGCCTCAACCACCGTATTCACCAGATTTGGCTCCCTGCGACTTTTTCCTATTCCCGAAACTGAACAGACAACTTTCACCAAAATCACAAAATCACCTTTCAAAATATAAAAATGTGTAATTTAATCGTAATACTCGTGACAATGAAAGGAAAGCGTTTTGCCACAATTGATGAGATAAAGTCAGAATCGAAGAACGAGCTGATGGCCATACTGAAAAGCGCATTCCAGAAGTGCTTCGAGGATTGGAAGAAGCGCTGGCATAAGTGCATTATATCTGAGGGGTATTACTTTGAAGGGGAGAAAATGGAAATTGATGAATAAATAAATACTTAAAATCGAAGTTCACCTTTTATTTTGAACAAACCTCGTATCTATTATAAATATGTTACACTTATATACCAACTACGTATCATGTTATTTTTTTGTAATTTTTTTTTCTTCGTTCTGTACAGATAATCATTTTAATGTTAAAATACGTAAAAGCCCTTTGGGGCGTTAATAAACAAAAATGAAATAAATATATTTTTCTTCATTTTTTCTTTTCTTATTTTATTTTTATTTTATTGTGTGAATGTTATTAATATCATTATAGTATTTAAAGGTTTTTGTTATTTCTAAACTTCGAATTTCCAATTCGCTTTTAATACGACTTTTTTTTAAAAATACAAACAGCCATATTTAAAAATAAGCGTTACTTCTAAGAAAAACATAATTTTTTAATATTATCCGCTATTTTAGGAATTTTTGTGGCAAAATAAATCCTGTCACAAACTAATTTTTATCTTGATTAATTGTCAGTCGTTCGTGATTATTTCATTGCTCGATAAGGAATTCATTTCACAAATGCAAAATACATATTGTCTTTTTAATTACAATAGTGCACGGTTTTAAGTAAACGGTCGTGGAGCAAAAACTGACAGTTGTCAAACGGCCAGTAATCTGACGAACGTTTATAAAACAGCGAAGTCTAAATATTAGTTAAAATTGGTATTAGGTTATAAAACCTGTCCTAAGTATGTACATATTCATAAAAATTGTGATTATATTTTATTTTTATTTTTTTAGGAGACCAACAGTTTACATAAAAATGAAGTATAATAAATAAGTGATATAAATTTGATCATTTTTAGTTTTCTGTTTGGGTATTAAATATGAGTGAATCTATTGATTTTCGAAGAAATCAAAATAAAATTAAAAATTTAACTAATAATAAAGAAGAAATATAAATTTAATAGTTACATGTAATTTTTATGGTGTGTGGAGAGGAAGGGGGTAGGGGGCGGTCGATCTAGTTGAAATGTATGTGTGTGATTTTGTACTCGTATTAATAAAATAACAAGAAAAATAGTAATAATAATAATAATGTTTTTATTTAATTTCTAATACAATTACAAACATGTTATATTTAATATGTAAGAGAAATTACAGGTACCTATTTAATATTTGTAAAACAATGTACAAGGAAAAAGAAATATACTAAAAATAAAAAATAAATAGTGTATATACTCGTATATACAAAGAAGAATGTTGATTGGTGGTAGTATGAGGTGAGTAGGTATCTGAAGTTATAAAGGCTCGATAGATCGCCGAAGTGATGTTTTACAATTAGTAGATAACCTAACTACTATCTCTGTTTCAATATCTACTCTAGGAAAGTACCCAATGCCAACTGTATACGTTACTAGGAGCACATAGACACGAAGAATTCTTTATGTAGGCAGTGTGTACTAGACTAAGTAGATAGATAATCTTTTAAGATAAAGTTGATAGTAATAATAGTACTGCCAATATCAAGGTATTAACGTATCTCTAACGACCCATACGGGTTGACAAATTACCGCGATCTTACAATAGTTATCGAGATGATAATAATAACTAGCAGGAAAAACATTGTAAACTATGGTAATTCGACTGTAGTTTTGTATTGTAATAATAATAACACTAATAGCCCCGATAAAACATTGCAATGGAAGCATAGCGCATACCATGGTTATATTAAAACTAAGTAAACTTGTGTCATTAATTGAGGTGGGAACATCACTAAATTACGCTCTTCTTGGAAGTCCGGGACGCCCCCGAAAGACATGGCACCATTAAGTGATACCTATATGGATTTATAAATGTAAATGAATAGAGAAGTGTGTGCCAAGACACAGATTCGTGTCCGTTCATCCCTTCTTCCCACCCCTACACAGAAATAGTAAATATTACGTTACTAACTTATTATCTTCATTTGTTTTTTAAAACAATCTGAGTGGGGCTTGTATTTTTAGGTCAGACAATCATACATATTTTTTTAACACTGCGTACAAACTGCAAAACAACTAAAAGGCAGTGCCTTTTTTAAAATTGCAGAGGGGTGCGTAAAGAGCACTAAACGCCTTATCTTCTTTTATCACCAACATAACGTTTTATTAATATCTGCATTTCAGCAATAACCTACGCTCTTTTGATGTAAAGAATTTTGCGTTGGTTTAATAAGGGTTAGGTGGTTTATATGGAGAGCCGGTTCGAAGGTCGGGCGCCGGTGATCATTACAATTAATACTCTTGGCGCCGCATTTTAAATTACGACATCGTGGAACCGCCATCGCCACACTGACCCTCGTGGGGCTAGCGTCTGATGTCTACATTGTCTACTCATCTACTGTCTAACGTCTACAGTATCTGCAGTATACTGGTGTCTAGTGTCTAGTGTCTAGTGTCTAGTGTCTAGTGTCTACTGCCTACTGCCTACTGCGCCTCATGTCTAGCCACTAATAAATAACACATTCTAGACAGTAGACGAATATGCGAAATGTCATACATTGTATTCGTCAATATCAGATTGGCGCAACAATGATAAATGAGGTGATTACTAATGAATAATATCTTCGTTTTATACTGAATTGTTACATTAAGAATGATTTGTAAATTGTAATGGTTGCGTTTACCATCTACATTTTGAGGAACACTTCTACTCCTTTAGCCAGTGTATCCTATTCAAATTGACTTTTTTCTTTGAATGGTGTCGAAAATTTTTCAATAACCCGTTTTACTCAAGTTTCAAGTAGTTTTCAGCTTCTTCGAGGTGTCGTATTTTTTTAAAAACATTGGCTACATTCCTCTAGCCTTCTTCATGTTCTCAGCCAACTGGAAGATCTCATCTTAATCATCTCATCTTCCGGTAATTGGACCTACACTGTTAAGTATTATAAATGAGACAATTGAAGAAGGAAAATTTCCACAGTCATGGAAATTATCTACTATTATACCTATTCCAAAAGTTAAAAATACTAGAAAATCTGAGGAATTTCGCCCCATCAACACGTTACCAAAATATGAACAAATACTTGAAGTGATAATAAAAGAGCAAATTTTGCATTACTTTATACCAAGTACACAGTATTTTATACCAAGAACAATCTGGTTTCAGATCCAATAACTCTTGTGAAACAGCATTAAACATAGTGGTTGAAGAATGGAAGGAAGGAATAAATAATAACAAATTTATCTTAGCAGTATTTTTGGATTTTCAAAGGGCATTTGAAACTATAGATAGAGAAATAGTGATAAGAAAGCTTAAAGAAATTGGTTTCTCGGATGTAACTATAAAATTAATAGTAGAATATATGAAAAAACGAAAACAGATAACAAAAGTAAACAATACATTCTCAAAACCAATGGAGAATAATTTAGGAGTACCGCAGGGATCAGTCCTCGGACCTTTAATGTTCATTATTTATATTAATGACATGCTAAAAATATTTGCAAAATGCAAATTGGAGGTAATTATGAGGAATTAATCAATATTTTGAATAATGAACTAGAAAATGTATCAAGATGGCTAAAAATAAACAAACTAAACTTGAATACAAAAAATACAAAATATATGATAATTGGACATAAGAAGATATGCAGCGAAAGAAAAATAAAAAAATTGATGGTGAAATTATTGAAAATGTAAATGGCATGAAATACTTAAGAGTTATATTAGATACAAAACTTAATTTTAATAAATATGCTGAATATATCAAAAAGAAAATTGGGAAGAATATGCCCAAACATGTCCAGAAAGACGACACTTAGAATTTACAAGTCTATTATTGCTCCACATTTTAACTACTGCTCAACGATACTTTACTTGTGTAACGATAGAGAACAGAACCAATTACAAATTCTCCAAAATAGAGCAATGAGAATAATATTAAAGCGAAATAGATATTCAAAAGTAGCTAAAATGTTAAAGGAATTAAATTGGTTAACAGTAAAACAAATGCTGACATTGAACGTATTGATTTTTATCAGAAACAACTTGTTACCAATAAATTTCTCCAAAAAAAAAATTACAACATGGACATTCACAGACATAATACAAGAACGTGTAAGAATATTAGGCTACCGAAAAAGAACAAAGCCAATACGCAAAATAGTATATTTTCTAAAGGTATGAAATGCTATAATGCTCTGCCGGACCCAATCAAAAGTGAAACAATTAATAAATTTAAAATAGATTGTAAAAAACACATTAAGTTAAACAAGAAAAAAAAACATTCGTTTTTAAATTATCATTATCTATATGTAATATTATAAGAGTTGTAATTAGTTATTTTGTAATCTTAAATGTACAAATAACTAAAACAAAATAAATAAAACAAAAACAAAAATATCCTCTTCCCACACCTCGGAAACTAAGATAAGAATAATAACAATAATATTTATTTATGTGAAACACACATTATTTAACATCAACATTTAAGAAAGCTTTGACTGCCCAACTGGGAACAAATCCCGTTTTAGGACAGTCAAGTTGACAAGTTTAGTTCATATTAAGTACCATTATACAAAAATAGAAGCGAAAAAGGTAGTATTGACGTAACATTGTAATATAATATATCTAGAACAAAGCATAATAATTAAAAGCATAATTAGATACTGGTTGGTGCTATGAAGAAAAAATGCGTTTGAAATTGAGTACTAAACAAAAACATAATATTATTGAGTGATATTGATAAGATTGAATTACGTATCAGTCAGCTCTATGAGCCGACGACGAAACTCGGGGATGCAGCAAATAGCTAATAAAATATTATTTTATTACGTATATTCCCAAATAACAAAAATCTTCTACATCCCATATCGTTACGGTCATCCATTCCTTGAAGAATTTCGGAGAAAAAGTTGTAGTTCCTACGATAATGAAGCATACAAAAACAACTTCGAGTTACGCCTCCCTACTTGTTTACACGAAAACATACTCGTACATACCTTAAGCTATAAAAAATCCTCAATTATTTGCATTAGCGTTATCTGATTATTGATGCAAATTCTCTTTGACAAGCAGCGATCTTTTTTCATCTCTGAATAAATTAATCATTCGAAATCGATGATCTGTCCATGGCGTTGCATATAATTGCCATGTCGGCCTTTTTCACCGGTGCAGGGCTCTCCAAAATGTTGAAATTAATACTTATTAATAATTTCTTCAAAATGTCGGCATTCACTCTGTGGCGTCATTATTAATAAATGAATTAAAAATTACTTTGTATTCACCACTTTTTTTTAATATATACATATCAACATGTTTCGAAAGCGATGCTTTCCTCATCAGGAATATTCAGAATAATAAAAAAATAATAATGTCAAGTATAGACAAATGATAAACATAGAACACAATAATGCAAGAATAGACAAATGACAAATTGATTAAAGTAGTAATCATTAATCAAGAATGTTAATAAAAACATATTATGAAAAACTGAATAACAATTTTTTATTAGAAATAAAAAAAAATATATTTTTACTATTAATATTAATATGAAAATAAATTCAAGACACATCTATTTAAAAAAAAATTATTATTAATGTAATTTTTAATTAATTTATTAATCCTTATTATTTACCACACTTCTTTTTACATTACTTATACCATCTTATCGGTTGTACATCTTATCGGTTATACTTAGAGAGACCTAGCCCCGTCTATGGTACGAGTCTCATCTCCCGCCGGTCTCAGTTCATTATGCTTAAGGATGCGATATTCATCCCCAACCGGCCAGTCACATAAGTTCACCTCTTCCAACACTCCTTTAATTAATTCTTGAAACATATAGTTTGTAATCAAGATAGGCAGTAAGAAAAAAGCCGAAATAATTTATATTTGAAATTACTCAAGACTCTTCGTGCAAATTTTTGCTAAAACTTGCTATGCTGCTTTGCTGTAGCCAAAGTTGGTTGGGATAACCTAAGCCACAACAAATATCCAAATAACCGTTTTATGTATGCATATTACTAGCCAATTATATACATAAAATTATCATTCTTAAAGAAAACCGACATAACAATATCACTACTTTGATAATAAAGTTGTTCTAATTGATAGATTTACCAATAGATGGCGCCAATCGATACATTTGCTGGAATTCTCGCAAATCACTGCTTTTACACTAACACAAACGAGTCGTTCGTAAGGCAGGGTTTATGTAGCTCTATCAACGGCATTGCCTCTGCCTATCAGAGACCTCACCGTTATATAAACCTTGTTTTTGATACTTCAAAAATCGGGATTGCCATCCACTTACTCAAATCACAGAACATGTTCATCTCTTGGCGAAATTTAGACAGATTTCATCTGATTCATCTAAAGTTGACAGTTTTTCTTTCCTAACCAAGAATGCCACGGATCCGTCACCCTATCATCTACTGGTACTTTCGGATAGTTGTGCCACACACCCAACATGGGTCCATTATCTGAATGCGGAAATTATGATACTGAATTCAGCTACCTTTATCGTGATTCTCAATCAACATTACTGTAGATTAAATGAATAAAATACTTTTATCTTCTATGAACACATCTGAACAGCTCACTGGCTGCCGTGCAGCGGACCGGATCCCGGAGGCCCCTCGGTGACTTGTTTTGATGTTATTGACATTGAATTAAGTTTGATTAATTAATGGTGCAGACACTGAATTGTAATTATAAATATGTTCAAATCTGGCGGGAAACGCTGCCGTATCGTCTTCCATATTATGCAAATATACGGAGTCCATTCATAGAGAGTGTTATTACTCAGATCCGCCAAATTATCAGGTTTTACAAATTTAACTCGTTTGTGTTGACCGTCATCTTTGTGAGTTAAAAAAAAACTTTATGAAGGTTTTATATTCACAGTTTGTTGGTATTATTTAATATATTATCAATAAATCTGCTTAACATACTTGAACATAAAAGTCATTTTTACATTGCAATTAACCTACAAGACTATTCCATGTTCGTTTTTTAAAAATTTTAACATTTTCGAAATATTTTTAGGAACCCAAAGGAACAAAAACACACAATTTAACGACCCTCTTATTTGTGGATTGTGAAAGTTTTATTTTTGTGAATCTTTTGAAGATGTTCAGATGTGAAGATGTTCAGATGTTCAGATGTTCAAATGTTCAGATGTTCAGATGTTCAGATGTTCAGATGTTCAGATGTTCAGATGTTCAGATGTTCAGATGTTCAGATGTGAAGATGTTCAGATATGAAGACGTTCAGATCTGAAGATGTGAAGATGCGAAGATGTAAAGATGTTCAGATGTGAAGATGTTCAGATCTGAAGATGTGAAGATGCGAAGATGTTCAGATGTAAAGGTGTGAATATGTGAAGATGCGAAGATGTTCAGATGTGAAGATGTTCAGATATGAAGACGTTCAGATCTAAAGATGTGAAGGTGCGAAGATGTTCAGATGATCAGATGTAAAGATGTACAGATGTGAAGATGTTCAGATGTGAAGATGTTCAGATGAGAAGATGCGAAGGTGTAAAGATGTTCAGATGTGAAGATTTTCAGATCTGAAGATGTGAAGATGCGAAGATGTTCAGATGTAAAGTTGTACAGATGTGAAGATGTCCACATGTGAAGATGCGAAGATGTGAAGAGGCCCAAGATGTGAAGGGGCGAAGATGCGAAGATGTTCATTATTGCAAATACATATTAGAAAAATGTATTTATTTATGTAGCAGAGCTGCATTTCAGTTTTTACTAGCTTAATGTTCATATTTTATTCATTAATTGCGTAATAATTGTAAACAAGTAGTATGGGGGTCCTTTAATAATAAGGAAATAAAAAAATAGGTTTAATAAGATAACATATTTAAAAAATGTTTAATAAACATTTGAAACAAATTAATCACAAAGGCCATTGTAAATGTCAACATAGGTACACAATACACGTCGCTCCAATAATCATCCTCGTGGTTAGACATAGCCACCGACCGCCATCACAGAGTCGTGATTTGATTTGCCACCGAATCCCTCTATTACCACTTCTATATATTTACGAAGTATGTCTGTGGATTCATTGAGCAGAGTTGTGTTTTTTTCCACGATAGATATAATGTCTTAGGCGCCTTTTTTGGCGCCAGCGGTTTTTTCACCGCTCTCATAAAGTGTGCAGTCGTTTTTATCAGATTATTTTTTATGGGACAACGTTTATGCATAGGTTTACAATATTTTATCTGCAAACTCGTTTTAAAGGGTATGTTAATTTGCCGGAATGAGTCAAGTATGGAATACGTCGTAATGTGTTTGGCGAAATTCAAAGTGACCGGCGCGGCGCCAAAATAATTATTGTTTTTTCACACGTTTTAATTGCTATTATTATCTTATTTATCTGTGTCTGCTGTTAGATTCCCATTTATAAAGAAAACATCGTTTTATTGTTTTGTCTCTCACGATAAATCAAATAGATTTAAATTACATGGTTCTGCCACAGAGAGCTTTGTTGGAACTAGTAACCTGACTTTCTGATACATATTGTATCGTATTATTCTTTACTCGAGTGTCAACTGTTTGGAGCTGGCGGGACTATGGCATCCTGATTGTGATATCTCGTGAAGATTGGGGGAGTGGTGAGAGGAAGGAGATGGAGTAGAGAAGGGTTGGAAAGAACCTTTTTTCAAATATTTTTATTCAGGCTATTTTCTACAATTTTATTAACCGTAAGTCTTACAAAACTGAGTATATTTTATAAATTAATAATAATTACAGTTTTAATTAATTGTTTAAACCACTGTTTTTAATATATAACTCTTTTTTTAATGTGAATACTGCACAACAGTCCCAACTGCTCCCAACCGTCTGGAGCCAGTGAGACTGGCATCCCCAATTTGGGTATGTTGTGAGGCTGAAGGTAGTGGGGAGAGAAGGAGATGGGAAAAAGGATGGTGGGGAAGTACCTGGCTATTCAGATCACAAATCACGGCTCAAGCCATTTCAAGCAACGTATCGATTCTGAATAGTGGTCTTTCTCCAGGGCGATATTGTAGGTATCTACCACTCTGGAACTTGTGTCAAAAATACAATATGTTATTTAAAGGAATAAAATGTAAAATAACGCAACTTAATCAAATAAAATTTACTAGCGCACGCCGGGATTTGAGCCCGCGCCCTCCGGATTCGTAGCCGAGGATCGTAACCGCTCAAACACGGAGGCCTTTTTGTTCTATCTCCGTACACAGTTTGTGATTTATTAATTATATACATTTGTGTTTTGAATTCTGTATTCCAGAATTCATCCACATTTAAATTGATAATCTAACTTACTATGCACGGGGAGCACGTCACTAAATATAGCTGAGGCCAGTTTAAGGGACGTGTAGAGTGTAGATTCTCATTGCATGCAGGATGATGTGAGAAAACACATTTAATTTAATGAAATTTAATTCGTACACGAGGGTATTCGATCTAGCAGCCCCTGGTTTCAGAGCCTAGGATCTTGATCTCTGCTCGGCTACGGAGATTGTTCATGAAAAAGAGGGAGTGGTCACAACGGAACTATCAGTGGTATGAACTATTTCGGTTTTTTGGTACGATGTGCCTGGATTCTATTTATTATTAGCTATGCGTAAAATTTTCCTTTATGGTAACGAGCGTGACAAATTTTATCAATAAGTTTTATTGCAAAAATAATGTTTCACTTCCCGTCAACTATAAAACACTGACGTCAATGCTGACGCGTGAAGTTAATCGATGTCACAAGTCACATTAGAGCATCTGCACAATCAGGCTATACATTCATTTATAAGTGTCTAGAGAAATAAAAAACTCATTTTATCACATTGCTTACCGGCGAATTTTACAGAATGATTAGTTTCGTTATCGACAACACATGTGAATTTAGTCAGTGTGGTCATGCCAGTGAGAGATCCGTTTTAACCTCTCTTTTTGTTAGAAAAATAGATAACCTGGCTATTCGTATTTGAATTGTTCCTTTAAAAATATTCTCGAGGCGGCAGTATTGAAATACTTTTCTCTCTTGTAAAATATTGTTATGTATTTTTCCGTAAATTTGTGTATTTTATTTGTATGTTTCGAGCCTGTACCAATTGATTATGTTATTTTCTTTTTTTTTTATATTTTCACATATTTGTTTTGAACACGTGTTAATATAAAACCTAATATGTATCAATGAATCGACCCGTAATGAGTTTTGTTGATAACTCATGGGGGTGCAAATTCGTTGTATGTTTTATTAGATAAAAAAAATAATGATGGTCTCACCAATGTCATATGAGAAGTAATATTTATCCACGTTGAATCACTGAACCGAAAATCCGTAGAAGGATAGAAGTTTAATCTATACCGAATTATTTCTAATTTTGAAACTGTCAATTCATGGTGGAATTCCATATTAAAATGATTTTTTCCATACCGAATTGATCTAGCCAATTACATAAGACCTCTCGACTCCTGGACCGCAGACAGGCCTGTTATCTGTTCAAGAAAGAATTTCGATGATTAATCTAAGAATAAATAAATCAATTTCACCCAAATGTAAAATAATATTTATCTTTGATACTTCCGGCACACAGACACGCCCACAGAACACTTTCATAGATTTATCTCTTCAGCGATTGTAAAAATATTGTACAAATTAGATCTTTCAAATAGTTCTGAGTAAAAAAGGCAAACAGTTGATGTATTTACCCGCTGAACTCTCCACTAAGATTTACTATTTCGACAGCCGTCAAAAACCTGAAGCACGGCGACAGTAGTGACATCTACATTTCCTGTATGTCGCCGGGTTTTCCTAATATAATCATTATCTTCCTGCCGTTCGGATGGATTATCTCTCTTTGTTTCATGTTCAATTCATACTATTTGTTACATCGTATTCTTATTTATATTGTGCACATTTAAACATGACCTTTTATAACCGTTATATAATTAAATCAACTCCTGTTAACCATCGGAGAGTCGCTTTATTAATAACAGATCTTAAGGGGGAAGACTCAAATAAGGCGCTAAACGTCACTTCGCAGCATGCTAACGTAAGCAATACAACACACAATTTATCTGCAAATTCTTAACAGAAAGTTACGATGGTGTCTAAGGTTTTCAGTGACGTAAATTCTTAAACTTTAATCTTTTACATTATATATGAAATACCTACCGTAATTTTAAGTAAAACGCTCGACAGTGCCTTCGCCGTTATGTTAACTGCACCCATTACCAACATGTTTAATTAAAATCCTTCCACAATCTCAGGGGAAATAAGATTAAAAACCAAGGGCGTTTATTAAAAATAATTGAGTAAATGTAGATTTTCACTGTAATTCCCTCAAAGTTCGGGAATTTTTAAATTCAGTTCCGTCATACAAAAATCGTATGTGAATTTCCGGCCCGCGCGATTGTTGATAAAACTATTTATTTCGCCGGAGTAAATAAGTTGTGAGAAGTCCTTCACAGCGAGTGGACGTCCATTTGAAATTCTATATTTTTGTCTGTTTTATAACGAATAGCTGGGGAGACTGCGACCGGAAAGTAGAAATTACGTATTTTCGATATTTTTTTGTGATCACATTTCTTTGCAACGTTCTTCATGATGGTCCAAAAAGTGATTAATTTATTATACGACACAATATAAAAGACCTGCGCACTGGAAAAAACAGACGGTCGTGGTACAGAGCACAAGGTTATGTGTGCATGCGATCAAAAGCGAAACTAAGGAATGAACGAACTCTTTTTAAAATACATAATTTACAATCGTGATGCTCCCGACTGCACATATAAGTATGCCGATCTGTACCTAACAAAATCCGTAGTTTTAGCGGCTATCTTGAATTTCTAGATATTCACACCGGTTTAGTTCGAAAACGGCGTAAGTCATGCTAGGGGGGTGCTGAACTCAAATTTAATGTCAAAATGTGTAATTTCGACGTTCATTTTGTTTGCTTGTTTTTTTTTCAGTTCTCTGCCGTTTTCGTTCAAAATCGGAATTAGAGTGTTTAGGGGTGAACGAAACTCGAATCTAACATCAAAATGTATGATTTCTGCGGCCAATTTGAATTTCTCCAGTTCGCTGCCGATTTCGTTGAAAATCGAGATTTGGGGGTTTGAAGGTGCATTGAACTCGAATCTAACGTAAAAACGTATAATAAATGCTAGGAATGACCACAAAGAAAAAAATTGCGTTATTTGGAAAAGCTATTTCTCGGACGCTGTTGGGTTCCCGGAGATCATTTTGGTTTTAAATTCTTGAATATTAATTTATTTGATCGTGGTCCTTCACCATCAAAATTGAAAAAAACTATAATAATAACATTTTTTTAGTTATTTAGAACACCTATATTTCGGACGATATTAGATCCTTAGACACCAATTTGGTTTCAAATTGTAGCATGTTTAGTCTACTTTCAAAAAGTATAAATTAACATTTGCCGAAAAATTACTCCTTCGCTGTTAAAATTGACTAAAACTCTTAAAAGAATAGCAAAAAATGACAACATAGATTTTTTTGCTCGTGATTTGCAACCACTGTATCTCGGATGATATTAGGTCCTCAGAGACTAATTTGGTTTCAAATTATAGCATGTTTAGTCTACTTTAAAATAGTGTTGATAAACCTTTATCGAAAAATTACTCCTTGGCTGTCAAAATTGACTAATTCACTAAAAAATAGCGAAGAATGACAACTTACGAAAAATATGCATAATTTAGAACCGCTGTATCTCAGACACTATTAAGAAGCGTATTTGATTTCAAATTATGGCATATTTAGTCTACTTTACTTTGGGGGGGACAGGGTTCCCACTTATGTGAAAATACTCCCTGTTATAGGTATTATTCACCTGCAAAATTTCAGTTTTCTTATTGCCTTCATTGACTGGACTACTGGTGAACTGTATTCAAGCTTATTGTGTGCGTCTGGAGTGGGTTATAAATCATTTTTATATACCTATTTTTTTATTGCTGTTTAGTATGCAATAGTGAAGGGCGTTTCAAAATTCGAAAAAATTATCGAAAGACAAGTAATTCTTATTCCCGTTTAATAAACGGGATCTAATTCACATCCTCCATCTTGGTTCCCAATTCAAATGTAATAGTCGGATTACTTAACCATTAATAAAAACCAAAGCCATTCATAGAACAGCCATATAAAAAAAATCATCAAATTCATTTCAACCACCTTGAATCCCTTAGTGGACAATCTAAAATCGGATTCCTTGATTCAAAATCCATGAAAATAATTCCCTGTGTCAAAAAACTGTGCTTATAAGTATTTCTGAGCAGTTGGTCCAAGTTCCCCATTTCTATAATATTTCCGAAGCAAAAATAAAAGATTATGCTGTGAAGAAATAAATAAGTAAATAGTAACAAAACAAATCTTTTGTAAAAGGGAGGGACTTTGTATGGGTACTGTCAATAATTAATATATTATATATAAAAGTTGAAAAAAAAACATATTCTCATCAGTTACCCTATCCTATTAGCAACAGAACGACTTGGTTTACTTTGCAGTAAGCGGCCAAGAAAAACCTCCCCTTTCCAACTGCTAAGGTAAGTATGTCAAGCTTCTATTCATTTATTTTTATACAGCGAATAAACAAAAAAAAAAATTAGAGCAAATGTTTTTGTTTCGTATTCCATCAATATACCGAACTTTTTTTTCCAATTCCGCGTGGTTTACATTATCCCCATTTCCCCAATCCTGCTGCCGGCTCGCGGTAGTCCGTGTTTTGAGTTTGCCGACTAAAATTCCTTACGGCGGTGAATACGCGGTCTTATACTGGACCCTTAATACATGCTCCTTTGATTTCCATTCCATTAAATATTAACTCGTAAGAATTCCTCAGCACATAATTACAAAAATGATTATGGAATTCTAAACTCCCTTTTGACTAATTCCCATTGGAGAAACCGCTCGTTCAGACTCATACAAAATCCATATCCCAAGTCTCTGCTAAGGTTGTGTGACCTTTAGCAGCTCTCTGACCTTCTCCATATACGAGTATAGTATAATAACATTTCGTGACGTTACTTATAAGTCCCGAACCCAAAATGGCACGCGTGTACTATTCATACTCATTAGGAATAAAAGCGTTGCATAAGGCGTGAAATAAATACACCAAAATCGTAATTATGACGTAGAAGTTTTTTCATGTATATATCGTACAAGAGTCCTAACTGCTTCCAACTGTCTGGAGCCAGTTAGACTATGGAATCCACAAAAAGAACTCCAGTCCATTAAAAGAAAAATAGTTGGCTTTTTTAAATATCGATTCATAGTTAAATTAATTCACAAGCGTCATGCGGTCACACAAGATAAATGTAAATAGAAAGAATATAGACGCGAACAACCGCGTGACGTCGTTCCAACGAAATACGGCGATTTAATGAGATGGTTTTTTACACACTTTTAAACAACGATATATACATTCTATATTTTATATGTTCAGCTTCGGCGTTTGTTGATTTATATTTATATAGAGTTTTTAAGTCAAAAGTGACTTCTTTATTATTGGAAAGCGATTTCAACGAAGGTTTCTTTTCCGAATGGTGGTCTTGCCGGTGGACAAAGGCGATATTGGCTACGAATCCGGAGGTCGCGGGTTCAAATCCCGACGTGCCCAAGTAAATATTATGTGATTAAATTGTGCTATTTCACAATTTTTGTTCATTTAAAATAAAATGTAGTTTATTTGCGACACGTTCCCGAGAGGTAGATACTTTAATTACCACCCTATTGAAAGACCACCATTCAGGATAGAAACGTTAATTGAAATGGTTTTAGCCGTGTTTTGTGACCAGATCTGAATAGTCAGGTACTTCGCAACCTTCCTCTGCCTTATTTCCTTCACCTCCTCAATACTTTCAGCCTCACAACATACCCCATTTGGGTACGCCATAGTCTCTGGGACACTTGTGCGGTGTAACATAAAAAATAAATAAAAATCTTTTATTATAACGAAATAATTTTTAAACATCCCAAATGAACCACGAAACCGAAAAAACAACAGAATTCGACAGAACTATCTCTCTTCGATGGGGGTCTTCAATGATTAAATATTACAATGAGGTTTACAAACTTCAATAAGTTATAAAAAAATAAATTGAAATAATTTTTATTTAATAAACCAACAACCGATTCCAAGTTAAAACGTGCACCATGACGCCAAATGTAATAGCTTCCAACAATGAAAATCACGTTCCCGTAAACATTTAAAGTTTATTATAAACAAGCACTCATTTGCAATATTACGAGATAAGTTTGTTTACACGTGTTGTATTTTTAGATCACTTCCCACAGTCTCGAGATCTCTGAATCAATCAGCGAAAACACTCTCCAACAATTTTTAGGAGCTTGAAACACCGCGCTATTTATAACAGTATATAGCCTATAGTGTGGGTATATTAACCGTCAACTATATACCCACACACTGTAGAGCTTACGAGTATCACTAAATTTGTTGTGCTTTTCATGAGATTCTGAATCTGATGTCGGTACCGAGCAAAAACTATTTGATGAAAACGGTTTTCTATTGCCAACTAACTAAGTAACCATCACGCCGTTTTCCCGCAGGGGTAGGCAGAGAGGAAAGACCGAGAAACACCTCGATCTTGGCATAAACTTCTTGCTTCATTCACATTCATACATCGTTTTATACATTCTCTTCCGTTATTCCGACTTCTGATATGGCCCGACTCAAATATTTGATTCACTTGATCGTGCCATGTCTTCCTCGGACGTCCCCAGCTTCTTCCATTCACATTCGCGTCATATATTCTCCTTACACTCTTTTCTTCGTTCATTCGCTCTACATGCCCAAACTAGCTAAGCGTCCCTTTCTCAATCTTACTCATTACGCCATTATTAATATAGTTGTATTTGTATGATCCTGTTAATTCTGAAAGATTAAAGATCAAATAAAATACAAGTGAGTTTATCTCCAAATGTTATAATATAATCTCCATTGAATTTTATACTCCCCGATGCTTTAAAAGGTTGCGGCGCCGAGACGTCGGAAAATCTCCCGATTGACGCAAGTGAATTTTCCTGGCAGACTTGCGAGTATCGCGGCGTGGACGCCAGTCAAATGCAACGGTGCATTTTCATAATAACGCTTTCCGCGGAGAAAGCTCTCCAAGCTTTAGCCCCGTTACGTTATTCTGGTACTGGCGATAACACGACCGCGTTCCATCAACGTTAAATACTATTATATTCTTTACGACGTTCATAAGTCAGCGTCTGTTCTCGACGATTAGTTCTAATATAATCCGATCTCTTTAGATCAGCTGGATTTATTTCTCTTTGGAAAATACTTACACGAGCTTGGCACGTTCTAACAAATGACCGTACCTACGTCAGTATTGTAAGAATGATTCCTATCCCTTACTAAAAATACTAGAAATGGGCACATAAACTGTTGTACAGGACGCAAAAAGAAGATACAGAAATGCAATACTGATAATCCTGTGGAAGATTGGTGGAAGCGAAAGCCGTCGAACTTCATGGTATTGACAATATTGACACCTACGTTACTGGTATTTGTGCAGTTCTACAATACAGTTGCTCCGGGTTGCAACCTGCAGGGTATGGAATGCTCCAATGGAAGACAATCTCCAATATGAGATGGCACAAGAAGGGAAATAATGAATGATACTGCCGAAAAAGGCAATGGTAACAGATATTGTAAATTGCAAAAAAATGTCACCATGCTGGAAAGTAGACTGAATGCAGTAGAAATATTGTCATCCCCATCACGAGTATTTAGAAAAATCATTTGTAACCATATTACGAATGAGAAGATTAAAAAATAATGCATAGTATTATAGAGGTAGTGAATAAGGTCAGTATAAGGTCCAATAGTATTTAATAGATGTTTAACTACTACTAAAGTACGTTTGTTTTGGTAATTTTTAAAGATCATAATTTATTTTGAAAAGTACTTAAAATATTTATAATTTAAAACCGTCCACCCACTAACAACTTCTTCTAATTAATTCCAAAAAAACCCACTGGGAAAATCATAAAATGATAAACAAAACAGTCTTTTTGCCAACCCTACCTGCAGGACTAATCTACCAATGCTTCTGCCTATAGGAATGGATATATTTTGGTTGAATTTTGCTCTCATTTTGACCTATTCAACTCTGCGCCTAACTACTTAAAATCTTTTTCTTGTATTTTTTCGGCATTCACATATAGCAATATCTAGACATTTTGTTTGGAAGTTTTAATTTACCATGTACTTTTACTATTTTTGATTTATTAAATTCTACCGGTTTCGACAAAACCGTGCCATTAACTAGCTTTAACTAGTTTTAAGAACGCTAGTTAATGGCACGGTTGTGTCGAAACCGGTGGCGAATTTAATAAATCAAAAATAGCAAAGGTACATGGTAAATTAAAACTTCCAAACAAAATACTTAAAATCTTATTCGCGAACTTCCGAGCCACTGTAATTTATTAACACTTAACTGTAGTAACTTTTATAGTAATTATTACAACAATTTATCTAAACAGTACATTTTATAAAAATTTTATAAAAATTATCCAGTTATAAAATTATTAATATTATTATAAACATTTCAAAAAAAATTAACTCTTATTTTGCCTAATGCTCTAATAAATGTAATATCAAAGTAAAGAATGATAGAATAGCAACTGTAATAATTTTATCTTCTCCAAGCTTAAGTTTTCCAATAAAACTGTCTTGGCACGACCAATTATTGATTTGAGTCTGCCAAGAGTCGCAACCAATAATGTAAGTGTATATAGATGACAATTAATGTAAATTTGACATGATGGATGGTTTAGTAAGCTAGAGTAATATGTAATAATATCGACTAAACAGAAAAATTCCAAAATCTGCGTGCAAAATAATACGGTCCCATGAACAAATCTTTTCAGATAATCAGTCTTCAACGACTTCCTTCAATTTCAATCCTTCCTTGAATCATTTGATTATTTTTTCGAGCCAATTTGAAGTGATTCAGGTGATAAATCTTCTGTCGGTTATTTATTGTGTTTGTTGTGAGATGGACGCCAATGCGTCGATCTTTCGGACGTAAATTGAGCCGTAAATTTTCGCGTTTGTTTTGAGAGAACGTAATAAAATAAACAAATATAGCACAGTTCGATGAACTCGTTAAATTAAATGATAAAAGTCTAAGGTTCAGCTTTGATGCTTTTATTCGACGCTAATCAATTTGAATACGATATTGATTTTGAGTTATGTTTTACATTTTGAACGGAGGGTTTTCCTTGCTAAATAATATATCGCTACCTTTTCAAAAATAATGCTTTTTTATTTACAAATAAGAAAATATTAAAGTTCAGTTACTATAGACGTTATGCAGGTAATGGAAGGCCGCCTCAATGAGGAATCTAGTGGACTTCCCTTTGATCTTCCCTTACTGACACTGAGTTAACGATTTTCAGAAGGAATCTCTTCTACGTTATTCTACTAAAAAGAAACAAACATTCCCGAGTTACGATTAACCGGACAATATTTTAATTCCTCCAACTTCCGTCATTATAATGAGAGACAGACCGGTCAGTGGGTGAGTTGGCATCGCGTTTGGGTCTCACCCAGGCGTCGTGAGTTCAATTCCTCGGCTGGCTAAGTCCTCCATTACGATAGAAGCAACATCTTCCGTTTACTGTGATGGTAGTAGGAGATTTTCAAATATTGTCAGGTTATTCGTAACAAGGGAATATTTGCCTTTCTTTAAAAAAAAAAAAGATGCTTACAATATTGCCCTGCTGAAAGACCACCATGCAAATTCGAAACAATACTTGAATTAACAGATATTGAATTCCCAATCTCCTTCGTTTCTTCACTCCATTCATCCTCAAATAGGATGCCATAGTTCTACTAATTGCGAGAAGTTGGGACTCTTGTGGGGTATTCACGTTAAAAAAAGGAACGATTATAATATATAAAAATAATAAATGGATAATTTATATAGCGCCGTTTTTGTGAAAAATCACCTCAAGGGCGTTGTACAAATATTATTCCTATTCTCTATTTAATTATGTATAAACAGATACAGAAAAAATATACTTACCTGGCTGGTCGCTTCAGATAGAGGCAATTTTATTAGAAAACCAAGCTTGGAAAGGATATAATTATTACAGTTGCTATCATTCTTTACTATTGATATTAAATTTATTAGAATATTAGGCAAAAGAAGAGTTTATGTTTTTTTAAATATTTATTATAATAATAATAATAATTTTATGACTGGACAATTTTTTTTAAATGACCTCCGAAGTCTATTTAGGTTTAAATACCAAATTATCTACGTATATTATGTGTACTGTTTAGATAAATTGTTGTAATAATTACTATAAAAGTTACTTCAGTTAAGTGTTAATAAATTAGAGTGGGTCGGAATCCAACAGGTAGGAAGATAAACACACATATGTATGTTGACGTGCCTTCGACAACTATTACAGCTATAATTGGACATACCTGCTTCAAAAGACGGATTTTCGCATGAATAAAAAAATCGATCGAACCATACTGATATTTCTAATGAAGTGAAGCTTTATTTTAAAAAGTATTGTCAATAATTATTACGATATTAAATGTTTAAATGTGTGCACAATAGGATGCTTTGGAATCTGAGGCGGTTTACATTACAGAGACAATTGCTAAAAATATTTCTTGTTTATGGCGCCTGCACACTATCGCCGCTTATTATGTTACAAACCTTATCCAATAATATTATTAGTAAACACGTTATGTTAAATTCATATAAACATGTGTTAACAACACATTAAAATCAAGCGATGCGTTTATAAATATGGCGACGTTACGATAAATTGATAACAAATACAAGACCGAAGAACTCCGTGGCAAAATGGAAGTAAGATATAATTTTGTTTTAGCGATGTTTCCCCGCCATGCTGGGGATGTCCCTGTGTTATAATAATAATAATAGTTGGATGACTTGTATAGCGCCGTTTTTGTGAAAAATCACCTCAAGGGCGCGCGGAACAAGTTGACGTAAGTATAACATACAATGATTAAAATACATAGATAATATAATTTGTAGAATTAAATAAAAGATATGAGAAACGAGGAAGATGGGCTATGAACCATTATTACGTGTGCACAAAACTGTCGCCAATATCGTTCATCTATACTACTGCATACAGCGGCGCCCCGTCTTTGTTTCTATCTACACACCAAATGCATAACTTTAATTGCTTCCGCCGCTTTGCAGTTTTGTTGTAGCTCGGTGGCAGCAGGCATGCTTCCATGTCATGTCTCCCTTTGTTTCTATTATACACGGTGAGATTTCTCACTATGTGGTCAAGCGCTTCTCGACACGATGCCAAGGTACAATTCATAATCGACTGCTTGCATTAAGTGACCCTAGCCACCAGTGGCGGTTCGTGACCTTCTCCTTGGGAGTGCAATCAGATTTTTAAAAAAGGAAGAAAAGATTTCCGTCATCAATAAATCTTATGTCGGTCTATTCCATAATATTATTATATATTTTTTCCTAGATCTCAAAGAATTTCATCATAACACTGCATCAGAGATTATCGACCTGATAAAAAGATACAATTTAGGCAAGTAACTGATATAAAAAGTTAAATTTTCTGTAATTAACTTATTTTTATAACAGTTTAAAACTAGACAATCACATATTAACTCTTGCAAAATACTATTTCGTATAAATGCGGTGTCAACAAATCCCATAGTCGCTGCGCACCCGGGCAGCTAACAGATCCCCATACGCTTCCACGGATTGTAGCTAAAGCGCAATACGATATTTTTCTTAAAACAGAATGTTTCATAGGTGCTGAATTCATATCGCACGTGTAGGATTCATATTAGTGTTTGAATAACGTGCTTTTTAGAGTATTGTAAAATTATAATACAAGTTTGTCTTATTATCCTATATTTTTATAGGACTTCACTGTACTAGCGAAATTTAGAGAAAACCGCCACTGTTAGCCATGCTTCTTTTGAAGATCTGAATTAATGCTTCATAATCTTCCTCTCCATCCTTCCGCCCCACAGTCTTCTTCATTAGCGGTGCCATAAACTCTCTGACTCTGGGCGCTGTTCAATTTGGGTAGAGTGTTCACATACATTTAAATTCGACCATTGCTATTTCTGATGAGATGTTGGAAATAGACGGTTTTTTACTTTCAAACAATAATGCCAAATGAATGGATCCAAATAAATGTGTGTGTACGAAGCATAGACGAGTAAACATTATCGTTCAATCTATCTGCAATAACATGCAGCCAATTGTCATATTAGAGATAACACGGGCTTCAGTCGATCACAAGTCATAAGCGCTCGCTGGGTACGGATCTCCAATGATAACTGCAAAATGCCTACAAGAGTGGACATGTCGTTCTGGAAAAGATAGGAAAACAATAGTATAACCTTTCATCGGTTTTACTATAATCAATATTCTTGTAAATTGGATTTTTAATGTTAAAAACCTCAAGGACCAATTGAAGTTGGCACATCGGTAAGGATTCGGGTGACACTACAACCACCTCACTCCCCTTCCTATTTCATGATTGGATTCATATTTTACACTCGTTTTGCGAGGAATGTAGACTCTATTTATATATCTCGATGGTAAGAAGCAGTGGAACACACAGTTTAGTTGTGTACAGTTTTTTTTCTGTCTGGAATATTTAATTAAACCATTTTCAGCTCGCTTCGTAATTTCCATAAAGAATAAACATGTTTTGAACTATTTTTTTTACTTTTCGAAAATAAATCCTAAAAATTGTTTTCCTAGGGTATTTGAGTGATTTTAGTTACAAATGAAAATGGTAGTTATAAAGATTTAACACTGCGTTTTCCTAGAGTTTTAAAGTGTAAGTTGTATGATATTATGGCCTATTTATAAATATTGTAAATTATGTGAGCCCTCTCCGCCCGCGTCGTCGGTCGTCCGCGCGGGACGTCGCGACGCGTCTGCCCGCCGTCTGGCGTCGCTTCAAGGCCGGAGAAAAAAATCCTTTCCTTGGCAGCGTCGCGGCGGAGAATCCGTAAAAGCGATTACGTTCGGATAGTTTCGCCTTTTTTCGGCTCTTTTGCCGTGACCTTTCGACGGAAATAGCTCTCGCCACTCTTTATCCGTAACGGTGATGCGATACCTGCGGAAATTTCCCGAGATCTGGGGAAATATACGAATTAGTTTTTTTTAGATTTGGGAAATTGAAATATTTGGGAATGTTATTAAATAGTCGTGTTTTTAGATGATACGTTCATATACGGCAATGACTGTACTCGTAAACTGAAATGTGTCAATGATATGACAAAGTATTTTAAGTATTCTATGTCTTTTGGTTTTTATATATTCTTAGTATCGACCCAATGAGACACCACCATTCATAAGGTGATTGAATAACAAGTTGTGTATAATGGCTAGATCTGAATAGTCAGCTGCTTTCTTACCATATTCTTCCTATCTCCCCTCCCCCTCCGCGTTTCCTTCAGCCTTACAACTCACAACATACCCCAATTGTTGTTGGCATCAACTGCCTCTGGACATTTGGGCCTCTGTGCGGTAATCACCTTTAAAATAAGTAAGTATTCACATATTTCTCCTTTATTGAAAAAACAAAATTATTATTTTTTTTTTACACATTTTATTGCCGGCAACCCGAGCGTTTATTCCCATATACCCGCCTCACTAGAGGATGTCTGTTCCGAGATGGCTAACAATCATTTATTTTTTTAAGTATTCTGTATTTAAAATACATAGGCAAATACATACAAAAATACGTAAGAAAATACCCAAATATATTTTTTTGTACATGCAATTACTTAAAAATATTTTTAAAAAAGCAGGTAAAAAAAACTGTTTTTTTTTTACTTGTTTTCACCAGAAAAAAAGAAAAGTAAGTTTTTACTTATTTAACTGGAAAAACATGAGTGGTGTGAATATAAACAATAAAAGGAAAGACCAAAATGCAATTTCCGTAGTAGATTAGGTACCCACATAAACCTACTTGCAAAACCAGAATGGTTTATATAAGTAGTCACCTAAAATTATAGTTTTGTAAATAAGCAAAAAAAAAATTGTTCATCAAAGTCTTCGATGACGATGGCGTATTATTTGATTTCGACAAAATTATGTCGGTACTTTGAATCTGTGGAAAATTTTGCGCCTTTCAGAGGGAATGTAATTTTTTGGACATCGCATCACCGATTCTTAACTCCTCACTCTTCTACCTTGTTCTCTTCTCCCGTGCACAGACGCGTGTCATTGAGAATGAATATAAATCACAGTTTTGAACGGTTGTCCAACTTGGAGGAGAACCATTTTAGATGCCAGGAAGACATATCATTATGTAGGTCTTCTGGGAACAGATTATATGAGATTTTACGCATGGCTTTTATCGTGCTTTTTTTCGTCGAATGTTTTGACTTTAAAATATGCGAATGAATCACAGTCTGAAGATTTTTCAGATCTTTCTTCTATTTTCACGGGAATATTTATTCTACTGACTTAGAGATGGTCGAACGGTGTAATTATAGGCATACAACGTAATCTGTCTATAGTACTCTCCTAGGAATACACAATAGTCACCATGTATCTAATAGTGGATTTACTTATTTCATTAGCACTGAAGGGTCGTTACACACCTGTGTCCATAGGGGTGGGGTTATTATCTTATATTGGCTTGTATTCTAATGTTCTATACATTCAAGTGTTTTTTTAGGAAATAGTAAATAGTCACTATAATAGACAATATAATATTATGTGTAACTCTTTTTTGTTAAAAGAAAGACAAATTTTCCCTGGTTACGAATAACCTGACAATATTTGAAAATCTCCTACTACCATCACAGTAAGCGGAAGATGTTGCTTGTGTCGTAAATGGAGGACTTAGCCAGCCGAAGAATTGAACTCACGACGACTGGGTGAGACCCAAACGCGATGTCAACTCAGCCACTGTTATTAACACACTATGGTACTTAACGCATCCCGCACTAGACAAGTAATCATTTAACCTTTGGATCGTAAAATGAATGCATTATAGTAGCACGCCCGATGTATTTTAGGCTCGATAATTGTTATTAATTTACGGTAAGTATTTCCGGGCCGGAGATGCGCCCGGAGTCACTCACGCCGCAAGATGCATACCTGTCGTGCTGCGTGGATTGCCCATATTAGGCGTAAAGCGTTCCATAGTGAGATGCGGGAGGATTCTCAGTCCTCAGCCTCGAGCACGTTGCTTTCGGGCTCGTAGGCGTTTACGGAAAAACTCTTTCTCTCATTGTCTGAGCACACGAAGACCCGAACTAACAGTAGATAGACCAGGTGGGAAGATAGATAAGGAAATTGGTATAATTTTTAACTAGTACCTACATTAAATAAAGCTAGTTCTATAGCTTATCTGACAACAAAATATTTACGCAAGTATGTACTATTATAACAGTAGTGTTTTTAATATTATATACCTCTAGCGCCTTGTTTACGAATGTTACCAAGATCGTTGGAGTAGCATTGTTTTCTTACCAATCTTGCTACTGGTTCTTTTATATTAGATAGCTAGAACTATCTAACTAATCACATTCTAGTTCCTAGTCTAGTTATCTTGCTACTGGTTCTTTAATATTAGATAGCTAGAACTATCTAACTAATCACATTCTAGTTCCTAGTCTAGTTATCTTGCTACTGGTTATTTTATATTAGATAGCTAGAACTATCTAACTAATCACATTCTAGTTCCTAGTCTAGTTATCGTTTTGCATTTTCTATCGAGCTTTAACTCCATTACTTTGAACGACTCACTAATACATTTTTACGATTCTTTCTCAATTTTTTTATTTAATTTAAAAATTTCATGGATGCCATTTGTTTTAAAAAATCAGCTCGTATTATGCATTGCATGTAAATCGATGTCATTTCTTTGCTTCTATTGCCATCCACCTCGTCAATTACTATACGTCTTCCAATATCTCATGATTTTTTCTGGACAAATATTTGGGAGCTTATTTCGGATGCCGAGTTCTTTTATAATCGATGAATTAATATGCAAAGTTTCCAATACTATAGGCATCTGGTGATTGATGAAGAATACTACGTGTATTATATTGATGAATAATTAATAATGCAATTATGTGATTGGTGAATAATGGAACATTCGTGCATACTGTTGAAACGAGAGGATAAGGACACCCACCACTCATTCGAATCGCGCTTTATGAATTGAATCCACTGCTCATAGTTTTGGATATGGCAATTACAGGTCAGGGCTGTGCCCCGCTGTCATAGCGCACTCATCTCATCTTGCCAATGTTCGGGCATCGGGCGGTGGCAGTGGCAGCATCCGCAGCTAGGCCGCCGATATTAATGTTCTACAATAAGTCAACGACAGTCTGAAGAGTCTGAACTGAGACCAGCTAAATATACTCGCGCATTCACTTAACCGTCTCTAACAAACTATTCAAGGGATCCGGAGAGATCACTGACCACCAGATTTAATCTTTAATCGCGGTTTAACTACAGAATATTCCGCACTTGCTTCTTGTGTTATTGTACACGGAGACTCGATATAAAATAAGACGGCATTTTGAGATAGGAGAATTATATTAGTTACTTATTTACTTTCGGATAATAGGAAGGAAGCAGAAAGAATGTATTTTTGTAAAAAGAGAATACTACAATAATATAAAAAGAAAACAATAATATAAACCTACAAAATAATTCGTAACGATCTAGTATAATGCGATGTTTTTAACTTGTGTTCTGCTGAAAATACGTAATTCTTCCAATTTGTATTTTTTCAATTATTGATTGGATGAATGTTACTTACCTAGATGCGTAGTGCCTATATTACAGTTACTTATTATTGGGTAGAAACCTAAATGCCGACCTAGCGGTCCTTGCAACCCACTACAATGGCTCCCCGTCCTCTCGAATATTGCACCGTTCACTGTAAGACAAGAAACAGCAGCCATCAGGGAATATATAGATCCGTAAGATGACCTTTGCAAACCTCTCGGTCAGCCGCCTGACGTCCAGGACACTCTTTTGGACTAAAGGTGAAATACTGCTTCTAGCACGATACTCCTCTGAAGAGTCGTGGCGAACTCAGTGCCAGACTTCGTACGTGAAAAAAAACCACATTGTGATGGACCTAACTACTAAACTGCCAGGGTTCTGTCTCCCTCGGAAGAAGTGGAGCTCACTAAGCTGCATCCGGTGCAGTATTAGCAGCTATGCGTATATGATGCATAAATGGGGTCTGAAGGATTCTGAATCATGTGAATATGGACATACAATTCAAAGAATAGAACACATCGTAGAAGAATGTCCCCTTCATCAGTTTCCTGGAGGCACACCAGTGCTGAACCAAAATGACTTGATGAATAACCACAGCATCCCACTTTGACCTCCACCGTATGAATATATGAAAAAGAAGCATTTACATGTTGAAATGGGGTAGTTAACATAATAAAACCATTTTATGTATTTTGTTTTTAAAAGGGCTACTGAATTTATCTAAGGTAGCAAATAATAATATTTAATTTCATTTCGGTACTAAAGTTTTCAATGATTAAATACGAAAGTCCCTAAGAACGAGTGATGATTGTATAAGGAGAATGCTTATGTATGTAATATGTATTATCATTCCAAGACCACTGTTCATACCAGAGACGAGTATCATTCTGAGCATCGATTGGACAAATCCTTTCCCATGTCTAAATTTGCAGTTCCTCTACGTGACATGACGCGAGACGCACTACATTCCGCCAGTCGAAGCATCATCCAAAAAAACCCCTTCAAATGTCAAACGACCGCGAAAACGAAAGTCATTCTTAAAAATACACCAACAGAAATAGTTCCATCATACATTCGTCAGCTAAATGCTGTAATAAAAGAATCTTTGCCCGTTACGCAAGAGATTCGGGTATGGTGAAGCGTCGGTGACATTTGGCACCTGAAGCACTCATCTTAAGTTATCTTCCCAGCAATCCCAGCATCCCGGACCAGGTGGCTTCTGTACGGAAGTCATTAACATCCATATTGTGCCGCCCTGGTCTATATTCTATATTCCGTATTATTACTATCATGTGCGAGATATATTTCAGGAGTTGGCCAAGCCGGAGCGTGAATTTGTGAAAACGACTTCCGTTTGCAATTATATTCATATTTCAGGCAAAAAATGCTGTAAATGAATGCGTCCCGTTTATGAAGCAATTGACCGGATAATGCGATTCGTTTAATCTTTCTGTTTTCTTGCATACCAAGGTGAACGTATTTAGTAATTTAATTCTTTCTAAATAAAGCAGCTGGAGGCGGAGATTTTAGTTAGGTAGGTCTGATAAGACATTGCACATAATGGCAACAAGGAACTCCAGTGAAAAATATAATGGCTTTAAAAATGTATAAATAAATTAATTAAAAAAATATTTTGTATTCGCCACTTTATTAATATACACAGATATCAACATGTTTCGAAAGCGATGTTTTCTTCATCGAGAATATAATATAATATATTCCTGATGAATAAAGCTGAAAGACGCTGATATTCTACAATGTTTCCATCAATTAAAAGCACTTAAATTTGAGCATAAAAGTTTTTTATGGAATGCATACAATATCGATTACCGCCTATTGAACCGCCAATCTGACTACTCGTGTGACGTCACACCAAACAAGCCGTAGATTTCATGCGTTTTGGTGGGCTTTAAAAAACAATTATTTTAACTATGAAAACGAACTTAAAAAAAAAAATTAAAAACATGAAGTTAAGTTAGATCGTCAACATTAATAAAAAATAAAAAAAATAAACAAAATGGACTGGAGATCTTATTATTGTTTTTAATAAATTGAATTGGAAGGGAAAGCGATGCTCCCCTCATCATACTGACATTTATGTATTAAGTAGTGGTTGAAACAGTAGTGGTTCGTATTAATTTTATTGACATTGTAAAGTGATTTTGCATTTATTGAAGAATTTAATGTTTTTAAGCTTTTCATTTGATTAAAAAACTTTTTTTCTTCAGGTCCAGATACTCCTCCACAAGATTTGCCGCAAGTGCTGACAGCGGAAGAGGAAGAGAAAGATGCCAGACGTAAGTATTTCTATAACTATTATTTTTCTCGTTTAATAAAATGAAATGAAGTTAACGAATCTCCAATGGAAGTAAGTGAACAAACCAAACATGTCAGTGGTATTAAGAATATAAAAGACGGAAAAGTTAATATTTTTTAAAAAACTGCGTGATGCCCATCATTGCTATTTTAATTTAAACATTTTAACTTCATCTAATAAGAGAAATGGTTTAGATACGGCTGATATTGTCCCTAAAAATCATTGTTTTCTTGTAAGTTGACGTAACTGGTAATATAATTGAAGAACTTTGCCATTTTTGACATTTAGTAAAAAAAAAATTCTTTGGCATTTTTCAGATTTCGCAGCCCTCCTAACCGGCGCTGGCCGTCCTCCCGCGGCCATCCGTTTCGTCCTCCGCCGCCGCTCCCTGCACTTCTCTGTGGAGAACGGCCTGGAGCCGGCTATGCTGCTTCGCGTACTGGATACCGCGAGCAGCATCCTGCAGGAGATCCCCCTGGCTGCCGGCGGCACGCTCGCCGGCAGGGGCTGCGGCGCCTGGCGCAGGCTGCCAAGAGAATACAGAAAGATGTTGAGGGACGGGAAGCTAACCGCCGCTCTTCTGTGGCCCGGAGAGACGGATGCCACGTTAACGGGACCTATCGTGAGGTAGTGATAAAGATTTAATGGGTTTATCTTCTTCATCTGCTGCCCTCTCCTATTGGAGGTTGGCTATATGGGAACATAAATATTTTCAAAGTTTTTGCGAATCTTTGAAAAGAGCTGTGGCTTATAGTACTGCCTCTGTGAGCAACATTGCAACAACTCTTTCTATTACGTTCGTCGAAAAGTAGCACCCTAGATCATAATTTAGTCGAAGCTAAAGATGTTCTTTTAAAATATTTACTAAATGCGCAAGTGTGTGATCCTCAAATCAAATCAAATTTGGAAGAACGGTTAGGAAACCGACTCAGCTCAGTAGTTCGTTAAATGTTAGTATGTGCTGACTATTCATTCACAAAATCACTCTCAAACGAGGTTTTTGAAAGCCGGTATTATGTTCTGGACGTAATTCACCTCATTCCATACAACCCCTATTGCAGTGGCAGTATTTATGTGATGTGCTACTTACTGCCAAGACTCTGAAATATCTCAGTAATTGATATGTTTTCATTTCTTTTCTCAGTCATAACGCCCTTAGCACTGAGATGTTTTCTGCCCTGCTCGAGTCCGACCCGGCTTCTAGCGAAAATGGTTGGGGCGGCACTGCCGCTATCTCAGTGTCCGCTGGCGCAGCCTCCTCGGTTCATATCACGGTCCTGTTCACGGGACTGCTGGCTGGGGAACGTGAACTGGACGCCCCTGTGCGCGTCACCTTGGAGATGGTTGATAAGAACACCACGATCTTAGAAGAGGTATGGATAACGATAAGATTTTTAAGATTTTCAGCATTACTAAATGGCGAGTATTAGTAGCGCTGGTGGTCCATGGACGTCGATTCTCCATCGTGCACAATAATTGGACAATCGGAGAAACACCCTTTAGCGATTTTTTACGAAAGATGTGTATCTGTCAGTTTACAAGATTCAAATGTTTATTAAAAAAAAAATGGATATATATTTGATTTTACGCCGGTTACGCTGGGCTTTGACAACTCCAATGAAATCAACTCCACTTTTATTGACACACCACACAACAACTGTGACGTTTCATACTGTTACGTTTTAAAGTTTTCCTTTGTGTTGCTAAAAAACATATTTATCTTTATTTATTTACAGGAATTCGCTTACATAGCCGCAATCAGTTTTCCCAAGGCATTTTCTTATTTGTGTTGCGTCTTTCTGTTATAGAAAATAATTATTATCTATTTTTATTGCAGTATGGTCATATCAAGAAACCCTCCAACGAGATGAACATCGTCGAGTTCTCCGCTGCTGTGAACTCGAGCGACCTCCGCTTGCTTGCGCGTGGTCGATTGTCGCTATTCTTGCGTGCAGCACGTCCCGGCACTACTTCTCAGTCCTACCTGCGTGGTCCAGCGCTGTTGAGGTTGGCTTGTGACGTATTCCACGCGCCTCTAGCTGCAGCACCGCGATCATCGCCACCGCCTGCTTCGGGAGTGGCATGTCTCCACCTCAACAGGGATGGTGATCTCTTCTATACAATCCAGGTAAAACTATTCTTTTCTAACTCAGGTTGCGAGATTGGGTTGAGTTCAGTAATATACAACCGGAACTCCTGGCTGAAGGAAAATCCTGTACTTTTACAAAGCTTTTTACCAAAGTCATGTTAATCAAGTCGTTTTTCAGGTTGATGAGCTTAACATGTTGGAGTCACCAATGATCACTCTGATCGATGAAGCTAACAAACACAAAGAAGAAACCGAACTGACTCATTTGAGAGATGGTTTGGCAAATGGATCATTTGACCGAATGGGCCCAAGACTCCTGGAATCCTTGTATTCAGGAGACCTTGTTGTGAACGTTGCAACCCATTCGGAGGGGAGTGTTATTCGGGGTAGGATTATCTCTCGCCCTGTTGCCGATATGCAAGACTTGCATGGGCCAACTCTGATGAAGAGACCAGACTTGACCCAACCGGCTGATATTGTTGGTTTGGCGTGGATAAGTGTGGACTATGAGTGCAGTGTACAGTGGGAGGTAATTATAAAGAAATATTGAGAGCCTTGTCTAAACATATTATTTCACAAAATGAATATCAATATATTAATACGTAAAACAATTCCAGATTTCAATCGCTGGTCCTCTGGCCTCTAGTCTCATCCTTGGTGATCTGGAATTATGGTTGGACATGAGGCCAATGCTTGCCCCTGGAGCTCCAGTTATCTCTAAACGTCTGGGCTTACTGGATACACCAGAGGGAGCAATGCTTTCTCCACCTCTCATCGACCTTCAGCGTCTGCACTCTGGAGCATGTGAAGTCATAGTTAGGGACTTAAAGACAAACTCGACACTGCTCCGTTCAACATTAAAGCAGGTAAGCGAGTGGGAAACTCTTATAACCTCGAACATGTTGTTTTTTGTTGTTTATTTCCTTCCTTGTATGTAAGAAAATATTGTTTTTTATAAAAATTAACTTTTTCAGATGAAGATCCCAGATTCGTGTTTACCCAAACAATGGCCCAATAATGAGTTGCCCTCCGTTTCTTACGTACCAACATCTCAGCATCCCAACTCTGCAGATAACTCCCTGGGAGATTCTTGCTTTCATTCAGGGAGCTTCTATGAAGACGGTGCTCAATGGACTTCTGCTAATGAGGTAAAATACCGGCAACCTATCAACATTTCTACTTACAATACATTGGATCCACGGAAACATATTACACTGAATTGAACATTTGTATTAAAAGCAACCTAATTTCCCTTTTAGCCTTGCACAATGTGTTCCTGTCAACATCGCACAGTGAAATGTGATGCTTATCGTTGCCCTCCTTTGTCTTGCGGAGCCAAGGCCATGATTAAACCCGGCGAATGCTGTCCAACATGCTCAAGTGAGTACAATATCTACCTTTTTTTTTCTTGGTGTTTTATTTGTTTCCTTTTTGATCTTGTATCTCAAGACTCACAACGATTTTGACTGCCCAATATATTTTTAATATGATATTCGTGAATGCAGGGCCAATTATTTTCATTGTTGTTTCTGGCTTCACTTCCCGTTTCTTTAGGATTTGACTCCATTCAGAAAGAGAGACTCTCTCAATCCATAAATTACCCACTGCGTTAATCCAATGCTATCTTATGGCATTTGCAAGGTTTATGATATGAAGGCACACAAACCAACAGCACATCAAATTCTGCTACATTTCTATGGAAAATCTTAAATGTAACCCTTTTGATATAAGGAAACTCTAATATTAAAACATTTTTATAAATTTAGATTCATCATTGCAAGACGTCAACACTTCTTCAACAAAGGGATGCTACCAGGTTGGTCAGTTTCACCCCGCGGGTCAGTCGTGGCACCCCTACCTCCCACCCAGCGGCTTCGACACGTGCGCTATATGTACGTGCGAGGGGAATCCGCTTAAGGTTCAGTGCACGCGCGTGTCGTGCCCTTTTCTAACGTGCTCAGAAAAACAGGCCTACAGGCAGGACAAGAAGTCGTGCTGCAAGAGATGCCCCGAGGTAAGCCGTGAAAAGATTTCCTTTAGCCATAGAATTTATATAACTTTGTCTCTTCCTCGCACAGGAAGCTCTCACATGCATATTTGTGTGCATTTGTACACAATACATTGATAACTTACCAAGAAAAAAAAGAAAATAAATAATGCTTCATTAAGAGAATTCGGGGGTAGGCAATGTGTTGACAGAGTTAAACTTGAAAATATTATTTTTGCCAAAACAAAAAAAAATATCTACATTATAGCCAGTGCATTCTTTAATTCTCAATGTATTAATTTTATCATTGTCTGCAGATAAAACCCGAGGTGGTGGATCGCACTGCGCTGGGCGATGAGAGCGCGCAGGGGGGGGGCGGGCTGGCATCGCGCCTCAGCCCCGAGGAGGTGCTGGCGGGGGGCGGCTGTCGCTACCCACTGGGTGGCCCGTTGCACAATGGCATGGAGTGGCACCCCACGGTGCACTCGCATGGGGAGCAGAAGTGCGTCACTTGCAGATGCAAGGTAACCATAGAAATATTTTTTTTATTATTTAAATACCGCACTCCTGTACTCGTTTAATAATAATATATGTTTATTCTGGTATGTGGGGAGGTTAGTGTAGTCCTACACATTCCATATAAAATGTACACGCAATAGTTATAAAAAATATACAAAATATGTACAAAAGTTTGAAAGAAAAAAATAATAAGATAGTAGGTACGGTACATCACATATGAAACAAAAATTAACATGAAAAATTAAAATTAAAAAAAATAAGTACGTAAAAATATGGGTAATAAAAATAAGTATGCAAAATAATGGCTAAAATTGTGAGGGTATAAACTGAGTCCCAACTTACCGGAGCAGTGTATTCCCGAATAGGGTATGTTTTGAGGCTGACAAGTGTGGGAGGGGATGCTAGCTATGTACTTCTGGTTAGAAGAGAAGCTAGTGGCATAAGTCTCCGATGCTTTTGAGACCATCTCTTTATACATGCTCTGGTCTTCCTGGCGTGGTAATCTTTTCCAAAATCACCAGAGTATTGCAACAATATATTCCATTTTTATACTCGGTAACTGTTCCGACGGGAATGCCCCGAGGCTTCTAATTATGGCCTCTACTGTTTAATGTTTAACAAAACGGAAGTGATAGATACGTATTGTTGCAGGACGGTGAGATTAAATGCGACCGCAAGCGCTGCACGCGTTCCGTGTGTAACAGCCAGCTTAACCAGCGGCGGAGGGCGGGTGCCGGCCACAAAGGCGCGCCCAAACCGCCCCCGGATGAGTGCTGCCAACAGCAATGCCGCCGCTATCGCCGCCACCAGCGCCACCACCGCCCCGGTGCCAGGCCGTGAACCTCCCCCCTGGATTCAACCAACACACTAACTAAACACAACACTAATATTCACTTTGGTTGATGTGGCACACTGAATTGTGTGCGGTACCGAGTTTGCGATGGCGATGCTAGAATGGCAGCTGATTCCGCTGAACCTTATCATTTTTCAAACTGAATTACAACTCTTTGCAGAGTTTGACGCTGCAAATACTACATTTCTATGATTTTTGAACACAATTGATTTCAAACCTAACCTCACTTGTTTTAGATGATATTTGCCTATTTCTTTTCTAGCAGCAGGTTGTGGAATAATGATTTCAATTTGTGTCAAAAAGTGCATTCTCGGTGTAATACTAGTATCACAATGTTACTGCAATGAATTAATTCAGTTTGTAATGATATTTATCGTTGCGTGTTTTGGAATTGGGTTTCGATGTTTGAGGATTGGGAAGATTGTTATTTAAAGTTTTTAGAAGTTAAGTGCTCCGTGCCATTCAATATTATTTTTTCGGCCAAATAATTAGGTAAACATTATTATTTTTACAAGACATATCTTTCTACCTTGTCTTCCAATGATTCTAACCCTTTCTAAAGATAATTTTTTAAACTTAAGCGTAATATCAAAGAATGACTCATTGAATGCTTGAAAATATGCATTGAAATTATAAATAACAGAGGTTAGAGTAAAACCGCTAAGTTATTTTGCATTATAAAGAATACGATTGTATGTTGTGTTTCGATTATGCAATGATCTTAGCCAGTAATGTCCATGCAATATTATAAAGTTGTACTGCTCCGAGCACTTACATTATTCTAAGTATTTAACAATATAAATCGATTTTTGTATATTTTTAAATAGAGCTTTGATTTGCGATTAATATTATAACAGTGTTGCGAATATAGAATAAACATTATTTAACAAAATAAGTCATTAACCTTAAATCGCATTTGTATTTATAGTTCTTACACCTTAAAGGTGATTAACAGAGATTATGTATAGAATACATTTAGGTTTAAGATATTAATATATCTGTATTCATGTTTTGATCGTTTATTTATATTATTCAGTAATTATTCTACCCACATATATATGTCGTTTAACAATACAATCATATGTGTATGTATTGTAATATTATATATTATAGAGCAACCGTCAAATTAAAAATTTCAACTTAACCTCATTATTTAAAATTTTGTCAAATCTTCAGTAGCTGGGAAGAAGGCTACGATATCTGGGGAGATGTGTTGTTGAACCGAGAGATGTTACCTGACTCTTGTGGTTACGCAAACCAGGTGTAAGACAAAAAATGGGCGAGGGCGCAATGGACCGAAGGACGGGGTGCTTTCGATAGCTATAAAAACCGTCTGAAATGCTATTTATAATGTATGAAAAAAATTCTTACTAAGATTTTGACACCCCCTACGTATGAGGTAGGAACTATGTTTTGGGATATTTTGATTTAAATTACTTTTATTATTTAATTTTTAGTGATACATATTTCGGTGAAATTGTAAAATTCGAAAAATTTTATTTTCAGAGATATTTACAAATGTAATAAGTAATATTTTCCAAATTATAAATAATTAAGATTACATTTACAAATGTAATTTTAACTAATATTTTACAAAATATTTCCACGTGTATCGTCGTTAGTTTAAATTATTTACGCTGTGCTAATACACTACCGCCATCTGGTGACAAAACTAGAGTACAACTGGAAGATATCTTAAAGAATAAAAAATCTTATTATATTTTAAATGCTTTCATAAGAAGAAATCACTTTATGATTTGACATTTCATTGAATGACAACTATAACTATTACAATAACATTGTAATGTTAATCAGAACATTCATATGGCTCTACTGAAAAGTTTCATTTTTGCAGATACGACCATGGAGTCAAGCCTGTATCTTTTGCGTTAGCTGACGCAAGTTAAATCACCCCATAAGCAACACATTTTGATAGTTTGGTAGTCCGTTTCGCGCTAACAAGATAAGTTTGTGTTTACGTTAAGAGATAAATCCTAAACGCGAGAGACGACGCTGCATTTATGAAAACTGTCAAAATGTGCTGTTTATGTTTGATTTAATTTGTGTTAGCCGATGCAAAAGATACAGACTTGACCTAATTATATGTAGGAGGTGTCGATTTGTTGTTCAGATATGTAAACATAATAAAAATGGTTGCTATTTATTTCAAAATAATTTCAATTTTTATACTTGTTCTGTAATCCAAAATCTGAAATTTTATGAAATTATTTGGACATACAGACACTTTTCCCAGCCTAAAACGCTGGTCAATGTGTTATAGCAGGCATGCAGGTAATATTTAAAAAATATACCTGTTTAGATATGTGTGTATAATGAAATAGAATGAAAATTGTGCCATATATTTTTAGTTGTTGCACACAAGTGAAAAAAAAAACTTAGGTTTTCTGGGAGACATAATTTTTGACAGTTTATGATATTTTGTCCTTTTATATTTATCAATTTTCTGTCGATCAATGGTATCAAATATTTTTAGCATATTGGAATCTCCTAGCAAATGAAAACGTTCATCGGACACTTGTTGTTATTGTTTATGTAACTTTGTTACTTTATATTTATGTAACTTTGTAGTACCCAAATAATTAATCACTCTTTCCACAAATATTACAAACACCCACTAATTCAAAAGTTCTTTCCAGAGATTAAAGTATTTAAAAAAAAACCAGTTTTCATATATTATTTATCAAAGCATGTTTGATCTTTCTTACATTCTTAAGATAAATGCATTTTTATTAGTTAACCGTTTAAATTAAAGTTCAGTTCATTTTCAACAAAGAACTGCCTGTGTACTCGTACATTTGAAGTGATTGATTTCATTGCTAATTTATTTATTTGTTAACCGTTTAAATTAAAGTTCAGTTTATTTTCAACAAAGAACTGCCTTTGTATTCGTACATTTGAAGTGATTGATTTCATTGCTAATTTATTTATTTGTTAACCGTTTAAATTAAAGTTCAGTTCATTTTCAACAAAGAACTGCCTGTGTACTCGTACATTTGAAGTGATTGATTTCATTGCTAATTTATTTATTTGATCAAGTGACTTGATTGATAGATTTTTTCACTTAAAATCGTATTTTTTGTTGGAAATAATTATAGCATCGAAATTTTTCAGGCTTCGGAATGTAGGCTTAGATTTTCAGATTTCCTACTTCGTGTGTCATTATTCAAAATAGTTTTTTATGAAAAATTTAGCTGTTCAAATTCTGACGGGAAAATATAAAAAAATTTTAAATTTGGTAAATTTTCTAATTATTTGATACGAATTTATGTGAAATACAATCCGCTTAATGAGATCACTCAATACAAGGTCTTAACTCAACACTTGGAAATTGAATAAATTAGCACCGTGAGGACATGGGAAGGTTTTGTTGTTTAGAGGGAAAGCAGTATTTTAAGATATTATGGCGCGGAAGTTAAGGGGAGAAGAAAGGAAGCAAGAAAAGAAGGTTGAGGTTCAACCCAATAGTCATGAATTAAAAGATAAAGCTTTATGTGGGGGGGGGTTTGAAGTGATTGTGTCAACGTGTGATCTAATTAATTATAGTTTAATAAGTATTACTTTATACCTATATTTAATTAAATATAAAATAAGATGGTTTTATAAATCGCTTAGACATTATATTATGAACGTCTAGTTTGTAAGAGGCAGGTAATGAAGTGACTTGTAAAATATATTAATCAATAATAACTTTACGAAATGAATGCGTTAGAGCTATAGTCGCATATGCGTTGGAATAATCAGTTCATTTGTAATATTACTTCTTATCATAATATGTAATTTATTTATACCACCAATGATTGTAAAATTAATATTTAATTCTAAGAAATTATTGTAACACTTATATTAAGGAGATGTGTGGCATTGGGAGTTGAGGTATTTGTGCAGGATACCGATAGTTTTTATTTTATTTTTGTTTTGTGTCTCATATTGAATGACTAAATTAAAAGTTTTATTTTAAACATTCATTTCACACGCCAGAGACAAAGGCGGATTTTAGAGCTCTTTGGAAAAAATTGATTTAACGCATTGTTCATAAACTAATATTTTACGTAATTGTCAAATGACATGTTTATTAAATCAAAGTAGAATTTTTCACTTTTTTAATAATTACACATCCCTCGATTGATTGTTTGATTGAGAGGAATGTACATCTATATTTTAATATATATTTTCGGTGTGCCAAATATATTGACATATTATAAAAAAGGTCAAAATAGTTATTTTGATTATTGAGAAAGATACCAGTTATATTATGTAATGGATAATACCTATTTATATATATATGTATATGTATTTTGAATGTCAAATAACATTGTTTAAAAATAAAATATCAATATCAATTACGTTATTTAACATATATCTGGAGATATGTTTTAATGAAACAAATTAATTGGTTTAAACAAGTGTTGAGTACATTTTCAGTTATTCCCAAAGAACAACGCAAAGAAAACTAAGTTAAATTGATAACTTCATAAAATGATGTCAACATTGTATTTTTTTTTGTGAATATTGGAATAACTGTAAATATATTTGACGGAGAAAAAGGCTGATTAACTAAGATTATGTTGCATTAAATAAATATATTATTAAATATGCTCCTTGTTTCACTACCCTATGTGAAGATTGAATCGAAATAAATAGCATCAAAAATACATAGGAACATTTTATCAAAGGATTTTGCAAGGTTGAGTGAGCACCCATCATCGTGGAGCCACAACATGGTCGTCAAAGTCACTCATTGATTTGACCTGAGAGAAATCAAATTCTCGGAAAAAATAAAAATAAAATAACATTTTTACCCACCTTATTTGAAAAAATGTGGCCTGTTATAATAAATATCAGAGTATGTGTAAATTTAGATAAATAGATTAATTTATCTATGAAGGTGGCTAAAAGAGGGATGAATGAATAATTTAATGACTTAAACAATTTAATAAATTTATAAAAACGCCGCCCGACTTTACAGGTATGTTTGTTACCGATGAGTCGTTTATGAACGAGCCGTTCATTTGTGCCGGCTCATTTTGATGAGTCGTAGACGTACGACTCCTGGTAAACCGTACTATGCCTCAATTGAACTGTGACTCTTTTTGTTTTGATGTTTGATTGCATTCTTATACATTTCTATGATGACGCATCTTTAAGTAAGGTACTTTTATCTAATTTTTAAAAATAAAATCATCTTATAAGTGTCTTATTTCTACAAGGCTAAATTATGTCCAAGACCATGGGATTTACAAATGATATTTGACACCATCACGCATCTCAAAACATTTGTTTTCAAGGCTTCACACATACGTATGTAGAGATAAGAATAATTACTGCATTTACACGTATGTAGGCACTGTCCAGTACTGAACGGTGTCTGACCGTCTGGCATCTGGACATTTTGTAACTACACATGTACTCTGGGAACCGGGAGTCGTATGAACCGGGGTATGAACTCATGAGCTCGGATTCTGCTCTTCTGTGCTGGCTCTTAAGTTTTTTTTTTTAGTTTGTTTAGTGAGCATGTTGAGCCGGTACCGAGACTCCCACTAAAATGAACAAGACCCATCGCTAAAGTTTGTACCGTATTAAATCGCTCAGTGATGTATTAAAAAAATGATAATGGGTCTATTTTTATGAAGGACGGCACGAGGAAGGTGCTAGACGGAGAATGTGCTAGGAGGAGGAAGAGGAGAATCTTTGTGAAAAGGTAAATCGTCGAAAGAATTCTAATGCTTTTTGTTGTTATGTTCGATTCGGCCACAATCACGGACAGTGTAATATGAACACCCCCTTCTGTGCTGTGCCTGCCACTGTACGTGTCTGCACTGCACAGTGCTGGTAGATGTGAATAGACCTTTGTCGGGGAAATTCAAGGTGCCGATCGTCAATTTTGTGCATTTCTTAGTATTTTCAGTATCCAGAGCGCAGAAGACGAAAGACTAAAATATTCATTACCAAGGCGCAAATTGCTTAATATGATTATGCAATTTACATATTCTAAATTATATAGTATTGCGTAAGTGAGAAACGCCATGTGTTTTTAATATAATTTTACCTCTTTAAACTCCTGTGTGTTGGAATAATAATATACTCTATGGATCACTTCTAGAGGTTTGTCTATGTATAGATAACCTCTGGGAGTCACTTGTCAGAGCGAGAGCAATCACCTGTCAAACCGGTCTCAACCGAGATGGTCAATAAATCTACTTTACATTAACAAGTGCCTTTTAATAACACCTTATACCACATGGTTTCAGGTGTGGGGTTCCTGGTTAATTATTATTTCAAATGCTCATTTAGGACTACACTATATTTTTTGATGTTATTATCTCTTTTGCATTATGTGCTCCTGGTAAATTTCTGCCACATCTGCTGTAGCTCTCAGCTCTCAGCTCTAAGCTCTAAGCTCAAGCTCTGCCAGGCACAACTTCGAAGTTGTGAGTATTGCACGAGTGAAATACCCCAGGCGTTTTTTTTTAAATATTCTTTTACCTCTTTAAATTATTTCGTTCCTGTCGGATTGTTCAAAAACGTAATACATAATGTATAATTTATGAGTGAGTAAGTTCGACGTTCGACACGAGAAATCTTTACCAATATTTATGATTTGTCACACATCTTCAACATTATGCCCCTGGCATATATTGTAATAATTTGGAACCTGCTAATGTATATAATATTACTAGGTATCTCAGCATTATGCGATTCTTGTAAAGTAAAGTAAAGTGCTGACAAAATCAACCTTTGTTCAAATTCATTAATGTGATTTAAAATGAGCGTCATCTATTGAACGTAAATATAAACTTTATTCAGGGACTACACCCTTTTCAAACGATGCTGATTTCATCATAAAGCTTCTACCAAATTTCGACAGATGGGGTAAGTGGCACCTTTGACCAATAATTATATTTATTTATTTTTTGGTTGAATAATTTTTTTCGCCAGTTTACCTAATATTTTTGAGTCTTCAGGGTTATTGTATTTTTTTAACCCCTAGCATCGTTTTTGCCTGTATGTTTTTTCTTTGAATTGTTTAACAGTGTTAGGGTATGTGGGTTAATGTACTTTTTATTATTTATTTATATTTTTACCCAAAACATTACAATGGAAGAGTATTTTCTAATATCGTTTTGGTTGTATCTCGTATTAGGTAGCCTCCTTCATGAGCCTCCTGGCATCAACTTTATACATAGGCCTACCTCCTTTTTCCAGATGCGGCGATCCTTGGCGGTTCTCATCCATTCAAAGCTGCAGTTCTCTTCGAATCGTGAGTCCTCTCGTCTGTGGGCACCCTCCGCTTATCTATTTCAACCATGGGCCCCATCCGATGATGCTGTATTTCCAATGATCGTCTGTAAGTAGTGCTGCCTCATGCTCGCCATAGTTCTATTTGAGATTGGAGATTGCGGAGATGATGTCGGCCCCATTAGAATTTGTCGAAAAGTAACACAAAACAAATATCTACTCTTATTAATTTTTATTAATTTACATCTGTAATTCTATCATAAAGCATAACCGCCTTTACTAAACGTAGTTGCTTTCGAGAATAGATTAAATAATATACCCGTATACGCACTAGAAATGCTTTCCACGCAGATTTAAATGGAAGCGTGCCTTCGACGTCGTACCCTTTGGGTTTAACTTTTACCTTCGAGAGAACTAATAAAATACAGCAAATATAGAGCTCTGTCTCTCCCACACTTCCTGCATTCCATTTCATAGAAATGAAATGATGATGAAATATTTTTTTTAATTAGAAATTTAAGGTCCGAATGGACAGACCCGAAACACGCCCACATCGTTCTCCTTTATGCTATGCTTTCAACAAATAATTATGGAACTTTTTATTTTTTACAGAGTGACCAAAAAGTTCCTTTCCGATTGACTTTTTATTTATACAGAATAAACAAATAGTTCCTTTCCGATTGAACTTCTTATTTATACAGAATGACCAAAAAATTCCTTTCCGATTGAACTTTTTATTTATACAGAGTGACCAAAAAGCTCCTTTCCGATTGAACTTTTTATTTATACAGAGTGACCAAAAAGCTCCCTTCCGATTGAATTTTTTATTTATACAGAGTGACCAAAAAGCTCCTTTCCGATTGAACTTTTTATTTATACAGAATAACCAAAAAGTTCCTTTCCGACTGAACTTTTTCGTTAATGAACATTTTTTCTGTATATATTTTTATTTTATTTTAGGCGTTAAACTTGGAGATTAAAATATGGAACAATGTACCATTGCAGAGCGAATGAAAATGGTTACATTATTTTTGGAAAACGGTCACGGCTAAGGGTGGTCGAATTTGGAAAAAATGTCAAAATGTAAAAAAATGATGCCAAATGCCAAAACGCAAAAAGTTAAAAAATAGCAAAAAAAGTGATAAAAAATGCAATGAAAAGCGCCAACGCTGCATGAATTCTAATGGTGATCACTTGACCGATATCATTTTGCACATTTAATGGAAAAAATAATGAATTAAACTTAAATTCGTAATTTTCATTTATTTTGTTTTAATCACTTCGGATATTACAATTATAAATCAGAAAGAGACTTTTGTCTATAAATATAATATGTGTGGTCCAAGTCCAATTATCCGTGATGGAAAAAAAATATTTACAATACTTATAGGAGAGGGTGCACCATTCTTTGCAGGGCGGGTTTTCTATTTCAATTCACTCCAATAACTCCAATCAGTGGGTGGGGTGGGGGTGGTATATTTATACCAATTGAAAATGACAGGCATTATGTCATCAGACTCCACCCGGAACCGGATGCCGCCCATCGAATTCTCCCGCCATAATGAATTCAATTACTCAGGCAACTTCCGGTGGCATTTCGCGCCATTTCCGATTGCAGTTCTGTGTCTTTGGTTTCCAGTTTCCGGCTTACAATGGCCGAGGGGAACTGGAGGTACAAGCTCGTCGCATTTTCGCAATGGCGGGGCTTTAAACTCATAAATGTACAAAGAGCTATTAGAAATAGTTTCAGAGAAAATAAAATTGTTTCAAGGCGGTCAATTTGTTCTGGAAAACTTGATCAGAAAATAAATTTACTCGATGACCTGGAATAATATTGATTTTCTTATGAACGACCTTAATGACAGATGTACTGTTATTTTTGTTGGGAAAGGCACAATACCCAAAGTGACTGCAACCATAAATGTAAAATGTATATTTCCAAAACATTGCTCTTGGTTAAGTCCTTTCGAGTCTTAGATAGGCCAATTAAATTTTCCCTGCATTTTATCTTTTAATATCCAGTAGCTTAGCTTATTTTGCTTAACTCAGCTGCTAACAAGCCACTTGCAGTAGCTTAGCTTATTTTGCTTAACTCAGCTGCTAACAAGCCACTTGCAGTAGCTTAGCTTATTTTGTTTAACTCAGCTGCTGACAAGCCACTTGCAGTAGCTTAGCTTATTTTGCTTAACTCGGCTGCTGACAAGCCACGTGCAGTAGCTTAGCTTATTTTGCTTAACTCAGCTGCTGACAAGCCACTTGCAGTAGCTCAGCGAGTACAGCTTCTAGATGAACATATAAATGAAAATAGGAATAAGGAACTCCAGTCCATTAAAAACATATATTTTTAAGGACAGATTTTTTAACCCACTAAAACGGCTGGAAGCCCTTGGAATGAATTTACATAGAAAAAAATTAGGCGAGAACAATCGCGTGACGTAGTTATAATGGTACAAACGAAACAGGGCGTTTTATTCACTTTTAAATAAAAAATGATAAATTCTAAGCATAAAAAAACTTATATATTCAGAAACGACGTTTGTTGATCTATACGAATATACAGTTTTAAGCATAATATTTTCCACCGGAGTTCCTTGTTATGCAAGGTTGATTTTTTATTGTGTTTTTTTATTTATTTTTTTTATTCAGTTGACATCACCGTAAAGTAAAAACATAAGTTTATTGGTTATTTTACCAGAAGTAGGAACCTGCTGAAGTGACACCTACAAAACTTGTTATTCTCTCGGGTAGTAATTTTATGACTTCATTGGCATTTGTATCACCTTTTGGTCTAGACGCAGGACGACTCCGTCATCCCCTGGGGGGAATAAAACAACCCTTTTCTATCAGCTTTATACAGGAAGAGAAATAAAAACACAAACCCTCTGCTTCCCGACCTGAGATTCTCTGAAGTGATATTCTATTATAAATATGTAGGAGACTTAACCGATAAGTTATATTCTTCGGCAGTTTCAATCAATTCCTACCTAGAAATATATAGACGTACGAGTATATTATACTGCAGTTCAGTATTAAGTCCTTAAAATGATTATGCAGGAGACATGGCTTTTGGAATTCGTATAGTTTTTTGTTGATAAACTAACAACACATGGTTTTTGATCAGTCCAACGTATCTGTGAACTTCCTCTGCTTCTCCTGCCTTCCACTGTGCAAGGAACTATAAGTTTTTAAAATATGCGCCCTTAGGATAATGCGAGTCACTAAACGGCGCCATAGAAAAATTATTAATTTATTATTAAATATCACCTTCATTTATACGGATACTTGACATGACCTGACTGGAGTATTTGTATGACTTATTTGATTGAGTCATGTCTTTCTGGAATATTCTCGAACTTGAACTGGCAAAACCATGTCCTGGTGCCCATTTCTTTAATTATGCTTATAATAGTTTAGCATTATTTTCAGATTTCCTCATTTGTACATCGGTGACATGTTATTTTACAACTCAATCGTTCACATAATCTATCGTGCTACATATATAATGCAGAATTCCACCATAGCAAATCTATTAACATTCACGATAAACAAATCGATAAAATATCTATACAACAGCAAACACAACTTGAATTACTAACAAGTTTGACCTATTTTCCGCACTTCAATGCAGAATCAAACACTAGGAGTGGCTATTACCTACATAGCTACGTAGCTACCAGTACCCCTCAGAGGTACCAGCTCTAGCGTCACGGAACAAACTACTTGTTATCATCTTAAGGCGATTAGAACTACCCACCCCGAGGTGCTTCGGCCCACGGGTGTGCGCACCGGAACAGCGAGGGTGTGAAAACACTTTAATTAAATTACCCCATCTCTGGGACTATCTGCTCTCCGGACAATGGACTGGACCTTTATCAAGCTTCATTGAGCGAAATGACGCAGAGTGCAACTGTACTAGCGTTCGTTGTTAATTAAATTCACTGGGAAATTGAATGTTAATTTTTATGTTTTCGTAGAAAGTTATTACTTTGCGGTTTGACACACCAATTATTAATTAAATAAAATAAACACTTTGTTCCGAAATACTAAATTACTTTAAATTAAATGCAAACTGCTTTTCCTTATCACAAGCTTCGTCGGGATAAAAAATTAATACGAAACAAAAATACATAGAGTGAGCATGTATAATACATAGGTGAGATAAAATACAAAATGGGTAAGAGGGAGACATAATATAAAATACATAGAGTGAGCATGTATAATACATAGGTGAGATAAAATACAAAATGGGTAAGAGGGAGACATAATATAAAATACATAGAGTGAGCATGTATAATACATAGGTGAGATAAAATACAAAATGGGTAAGAGGGAGACATAATATAAAATACATAGAGTGAGCATGTATAATACATAGGTGAGATAAAATACAAAATGGGGTAAGAGGGAGACATAATGTAAAATACATAGAGTGAGCATGTATAATACATAGGTGAGATATAATACAAAATGGGGTAAGAGGGAGACATAATGTAAAATGATACACTGGTACATTGCTACAGATATATGAATACATATAATAAAATGGGACAACATATAATACCGAAAGAGTCAGAATAATGAGGGATTCTCCCTCTTTTGACGAGAAAAGAGAGTTGGAAATTTATTTAATGTAGGACAAGTTACGTTAATTATTAAGAATATTTCTATCAATTCTAACGACTTTATTTTTTTTGTGTTTCTTGGTTATTGACTATGTAACAATTTCTAGACATTTTGTTTTGAAGAGTTATATTAGCAATGTACATTTGTTACTTAATTATATTTATTTGCTACCGGTTTCGACACATCCGTATGTAGAACGCTAGTGAATGACACGGATGTGTCGAAACCGGTAGAAAATAAATAAAATTAAGTAACAAATGTACATCTATATATATAAGTACTCGTATGTATATAAGAATGAATGTTTGTCTGTCTGTTTGTCCTCTATTTTCTCGAAAATGACTGCACCGGCTTCGCTGAAAATAGCACAATTTTTTCATATTAGTGCCGGGAAGGTTTAGAGAAGAGTTTGAATGGAATCCAATATGTAAAACTGTTGCTATAACGTTTTAAAATTAGTATGAAAAACATTGAACCGCCATGTTGTATTGAGGTTAGTCCGTGGATATTACACTCTGGTTAGCCATAGATTACATATTACAAAAATAAGGTTTCTTTGGGTAGAATGTTTTCAAAAATGAAAACACAAGTAAGTACCTACTTAAGAACTTTTATTTAAATATATATTGAAAAAATAAATGTTTGGAATGAATTTTTTTTTTTCAAATGAATGTATTTTTTGTTTCTTTGTTTAGAGATAAGTAGATCGCTGTCAAATCAATTATGGCGCCCAAACGACAAGCAAGAATTCACAACTTAAAAAAATAAATATATATCGAGCAAGGCTAGTTTTGAATAAAACTCTTCATAAGAAAATGGCTTTCTTTATTTCTAAAGCTTCAAAATTATCTAATCTAATGATTTTGATTTTTTATGGTTATAGATATTGGGAGGTAATGAGTCTGTAATTTAAAAAAAATGCTGTTAAAGTACTGAATGAACAGGGGTGATCCCTAATTTGCTTTAAATGGATTACGGTTTTCCAAAATCTTGCGGCACTCTGTAGGTGTTACGAGCTACGATACTGACGATGGGAAAAGAAATAATTAGCGGATGCCGACAATCCTCGTTTCAGTCACAGCGTGCAGAGGAAGATTTCGTTATGAAGATTTTTTTTCTTTATTAATTTAAGAGATTTTTCAAAAATATAATGCACACAGTCTCGATAAACTACTTTATGTAGTTTGTCTAACGGGAGCTTGTTATTCAAAGGTTTATCGTAAATGCACAGTTAAAGTAAAGTTACAAAATATATATACCTATATGTATATCTAAATCAAATAAAAACATATGTAACAAACTTGAAGCATAAATATGTCGTAAGAATCTTACTCAAAAATATTTAAAAAATAATTAAAAACATAAATGACAACAATAATATTTCCTATTTATCTAATGCAAATATTTTCTTTCAGCTAGCCAAGTCTTTACAAACTATGAATAATATTTTTAATTTCAGCAAGTAATATATTTAAAAGGCAATCAAATTTTCTGACATTTTTTTTTTTTAAAGAAAGACAAATATTCTCGGGCTACGAATAACCTGACAATATTTGAAAATCTCCCACTACCATCACAGTAAGCGGAAGATGTTGCTTGTGTCGTAATGGCGGACTTAGCCAGTCGAGGAATTGAACTCACGACTCCTGGGTGAGACCCAAATGCGATGCCAACTCAGCCACTGACCGGTCGAATGTTCTATGTCCATATTTGTTTGTACTCGTATGCTTAGGAACCATTAATCCTTAATTCAAATTGAGACGAGTATTGTAAGTGTGCTCTAGTCTATTTGTATAATATACGTATAGGGTTATAAGGTATTGAAATATAAGTTTGTACCACAGAATCGCTCTTACTGAAATAATTTTGAGACTTTGATAAAAGTGTGGAATATTATTCATTTGTTCGTATAAACTTTCATGAGCTAATAATTTAACTAATGAATTTTGCAATGATTGAACATGATTGATGTTTGTTTTACAGGAAAGTCCCCTGGTTGTAATTTCATACCTTATAACAGATTTCGCTAATGATAAATACATTATTCGAAGTGTACAGATTGGAACAAAGAATTTTAAATGAAATAATCTACTAACAATTGATCTTAGTCGTCCACAAACCTCATTTATTTGTAAATCCCACTTGAAAAAGAATCAATAATGACACATAAACAAAACAGATTTTTTCACATAACAACTTTCGCATAACAACGTTAAGCTTTACATTATTATTATATGTACAAAATTTGAATTCTTTTATTGATATTGTCATTTTTTTTATTTTCCATGCATAATAATGCATAAACAAATGCTGTAACTTTTTTACCAGACATTTTTTAAAACACGCGCAGCTCTGCCGCTTTGGTGACATCGAAATCATATCTTTATGTTTAATAATCTCTCGGCTGCTGTAAATATCGTTCGTGTTTATTATCGTTGTTAAAATTAATGTTTTTTATCGTTTCTGTATTGTTTTTGTTTTTTGTTTTTTTTTTATTTTTTAAATTAAAATTTTTTTTTTATTAAATGTTAAAAAAATGCCTGTTCCGGGAGATCGAATAAAAAAAAGAGGAATTAGGTGAAAAAAATATAGCGTGTAGTTTGCGGATATATTGTACCTGTTCTTAGTACCTGTCCGCAGTAGATAATACTTGCGTGAATTTTATATATTAGATTTTCAGTTTTTATGAGGTAATTGTCGTTGATATCTTTTTCAAATAAATCAAATATTTTTGGATCCGTACGTGGTATTTACCTTCGGAGTGATGTATAACAATCCTATGTTTTGTTCCGTAATTGTGTTGTGCTGTATGGTGGTTTTCTTTGTCTTTTTGAGAGTCTATAGAGATATTTTTTATATACAGTTGCTGTATATTCAGTACAGAGAAGTCCTTAAATAATTTTCGTGAATCTAAAAGGTTTTTTGAATTAACTATAATTAAAGCATTTTGATCTTTGTCAGAGGGGTTCATATTAGTTTTGGCAGCACCACCCCAACCAATCATACCATGGGTGATAATTGATTGAACTAATGCGTAGTACGAGTATATCGTTTTTAGTCTTCGTTGGCATTATATTACCCATGTTCTTAAAAACATATATGTGTTTTATGACATTACCCGTCTTTTCATTTATTTGCCCCGTCTATTAAAAATAATTGTGAATATAAATATTTGATTACATTTTTAATTATCGAAAATTATTATGTACAGTATACGAGAATAGCTAATATTATTATATACAGTATACGAGAATAGCTAAAATTATTATATACAGTATACGAGAATAGCTAAAATTATTATATACAGTATACGAGAATAGCTAAAATTATTATATACAGTATACGAGAATAGCTAAAATTATTATAAACAGTATACGAGAAAAGCTAAAATTATTATATACAGTATACGAGAATAGCTAAAATTATTATATACAGTATACGAGAATAGCTATGTATTACGTATTTTTTTATTAACATATTAAAAAAAGAAAGACAGCCATTCTAGGGTTACGAATAACTTGACAATATTTGAAATCTCCTACTACCATCCACTCAGTAAGCGGTCGTATTGAAAATATGTACACAAAATAGTCTATTTTAATATCATCACAAAAATACTGTGGGTATCGAAGTGGACTACTTGCTATAACACGGCCCGAGCTAGTGTAGCCAGCAGGGAACATCTTTACCTATCAACTCCCAGATATAACATTATTCGTGTACGTAACTGATGATTTGTACATAATGTAAAATGTTATTGAATACAAATAAATCTATCGGTCTAAATACATCTAATTTTTAATTAACGTTCGGTTTGATTGGGTAAAGTGGTTTCAAAATTATCACCAGTATGGTTTTCTTCTATCGTAAAAACATATCGGTGTTATGTACTGTAAAGAGTAGTGCGTACATATCAAAATAAACAATAAGTAGCAGTACCTACAAAATAAACACGCATGGTTTTCTTCTATCGTAAAAACATATCGGGGTTATGTACTGTAAAGAGTAGTGCGTACATATCAAAATAAACAATAAGTAGCAGTACCTACAAAATAAACACGCATGGTTTTCTTCTATCGTAAAAACATATCGGTGTTATGTACTGTAAAGAGTAGTGCGTACATATCAAAATAAACAATAAGTAGCAGTACCTACAAAATAAACACGCATGGTTTTCTTCTATCGTAAAAACATATCGGGGTTATGTACTGTAAAGAGTAGTGCGTACATATCAAAATAAACAATAAGTAGCAGTACCTACAAAATAAACACGCATGGTTTTCTTCTATCGTAAAAACATATCGGTGTTATGTACTGTAAAGAGTAGTGCGTACATATCAAAATAAACAATAAGTAGCAGTACCTACAAAATAAACACGCATGGTTTTCTTCTATCGTAAAAACATATCGGGGTTATGTACTGTAAAGAGTAGTGCGTACATATCAAAATAAACAATAAGTAGCAGTACCTACAAAAATAAATTATATTAGTCATTCTCAACACAATTGGCTAGACTGGCTTGCAGTTTTTGGAGCAGCTGGCTTTTTAAGTAGGTAGGCATTTAAATATGTTCAAAATGAAAAAGTTCACAACCACCAACCGCACTTTAACTGGAACTAGAAACAATGCAAAACCCTTACAAAGCTGTTAGGGTTTTTCAGACAGCTTCCGATATCACTTGGCCGCGATCCAGAGCAATATTCGCCCGCGCCGTGTACCGGAGTCTGTTTGTTTTAATGTCGGCCGATTATATGGGTCAGTGGAGGGTTAAAGACCACCTTTTACCACCCCCACTATCCCATATTACCCCCACCCCCACTGCCTGCAACCAATCCTCTACAGTGCAGAACTCAACACTGCAGTCGTGCACTTGCGATATGTCGGTCTACACTTCTACACCGTAGACCGTAGACCAGGCTGTAGAACTGTTCTCGTTCACCGTAGGTTGCGGGAAATCTATTTCTACGACGGCTTAGTTTATGGTAAGTGGATTAGAGCAAGTTTTAAATATGCTCACAGAGTCAGGAGGTTTTGAGGATTCTAAATTTAATCAAAGTTTTGCCATGTGTGTGAAAGTTGTTTTAATGGGGGTTTGTTTGTACGAACCTTTAGGATAAAAGTTGCACAGATGAAAATGTATTCATATAATATTTTCAATAGGATTAGTCGATGTATGGATGTGAATGAAGCAGGAGGTGTATGTTAAGACAGGGTTAGTGTAGCTGTTATTGTGATAATTAATTAGTGTTGAAAATATTAAAAAAATATTGCTTTCAAGTATCGTACCAAATAATAAATAAATAACAGTTTTCGATGGTTTGGGGTGTCATCTTCTGTTTGTTACAGTTTCTTTCAGTTCAAATGGAAGAACGAACGAAGCAAAGAAAACTTTGTTACAAAATGAAGTAATGTGAAAACGTTAATATTCTTAAGTCTTGTTTAAGTCTTAAATTTTAGAATAAGAAAATATAACTTATTTATCGTAATGAGAAGAAAGGTTATTTCTCATTCCAAAGAAAAAGAATATGGAACTTATTTTCTTTCCACATAAGTAAATGGAAAGGGAAGGCAAGGATCGGAATGCAGAAAATGTTTTCATTGTTTCCGTTTGAACTGTTATGAATTTTCCGATGGTTCGTGTTTTCAAATTATTGTATACATAAATTAATTAAAAATATACTGATATCTATATATATTTTAATTAATTTATACATAATGACGCCACAGAGCGAATAGCAATCGTTTGAAGAAACTACAATATATTGTATTTTCATCACTGCAATAAACGCATTTTTTAAGGGCAGAACGATTATTTTACAATGACTTAACAACTTATTAACTTATTATTGTATCTTACAATAAATATATTATATAACGTAAATATATAACCACAAAGCTAAACATTAATTTCATTTGTAAATTTGAAAACATTCGTAATTTCCTGGAATTAGATGGATACATAGATAGTTTATTTACATTAACATTCTATAACATTTTAATATTGTGTACATTATATTTTTGACATTAGTAAGTTTCACAAATGATGTTATATTAATGGAATTAATAGATAAAGTTGTTCACTATTTGCTACTCTACTTTGGGCCGTGTTGTAGCAAGTAGTCCAATTATGTGTCATTACGTACGAGAGCAATATGCAACATGAATTTGCTCCCATCCCAATTAAATATAATATATTATTATCATACACGGATGCTGGAATATACGAATATAAACATTTGAAGAAATATTGGGAATCAATTGTCCGAGGATCAATCGTCGTTCGGGGGATCAATTGTCCTCTGAAAATTCTGTATTCACCGATGTGTATGGGATCAACTATCTGGGGGATCAATTGATGGGGATGAATTGTTGGGAGATCAATAATTGTCGGTAGACTAATAGTCGTTGGACAATCAGCTACAGATGTGCGACGTTGCCACCCTTCAGTCTACATGGCGTATGTATCGGGCATGTTCGACCTTACAAGGGCATTAAAACACAGAATTTTACTATCACCAAAAAAGTTACAAAATTTTAAAAATTGTGTTGTTACGTGCAAATACCATCGACTGCACTTTAGTCCGGATACCTTGTATACAGTATAATATAATGAAAACTCTACCATATTTCCACTGGAATAATATTTCGTTATTAGCTATCAGATCGTAAGTAAAAAAAGTTGAAGGTATACGTTATTATTGAAATATATATTACCGGTTTAGTAATTGCATTGGAAGAATAAAACCGTCCCATGCTTGTAGATCGTAATTTTTCACATTGACCTAAAACGGTTAAAGTAGGTATAAAGTTAACCAATTGGTGAGCAGTGAGCACTAGCAGTGGCACTAGCAGTGGCACTAGCAGTGAGCAGGGAACACTTGGCAAGGCTCGGGTAAGCGTACATTTGGGAGCCATCGCGGTTATCTGGATTGGCAAGCCGCGACGGTGACCCCTTTACATTATCACAGCCCTTAGCCCCAGCTAGCGGTCACATACCCCCGAATTGGCCAACGGCCTTGCGTGACTGCTTATTTCACGGGATTTACTAAGAATTCGATAAAACATGTAAAGTGTTTCATTTTACAAGTATTGTAACTAACTAACTAACTAACTATCTCGGAGTGGTAAATGCCTAATGTGAAATACATCTGAGATGAAATATCACAAAGCTGTGTTACAGGAATGTAACATTATTATTAGCAAGGCACTTGAACTAGAAAGTAGATATCTGTTTATCTACATCAGTATAAAATCTCGGTGATGTCTCGCATCACGAAAGCTGCACAACTTTTCTGTATGGAATTTCAGTTAATTTTATGATCGTAATGTGATATCATTCATGGTCTATAAAAACCCAATAAACTGTCAAAAAGTTAATAAAAATGATTTTTTTTTCTTCTTTATTTAAATGATTCTATTCAACACAAATGTAATAAAAAAGTAACAATATAAATATAGCTCCCTTGAGTTGATTTTTCACAAAAAAACGGCGCTATAGAAATCATCCAATTATTATTAGTTTACAGTGTTAAGGCACAACACATACACACATATGTATATACGAGTATAAGTGAATATATTTGTTTGACGGCCTCCGTGATTGAATGGTTACGATTCTTGGCTACGAGTGCGGATTCAAATCCCGGCGTGCGCAAGTAAATATTATTTGATTAATTTGTGTTATTTTACAATTCATAAATTAATACATATTATATTTGCATCACATTCCAGATTGGTAGATACTTTCAGTATAACCCTGGCGAAAGACCATCAATCAGAATAGAAACGTTGCTTGAAATGGTTTTAACCGTGTTTGGTGACCCAATATGAATAGTTTGGTACTTTCCCACCTTATTCCCCATTCCTCAATACCTTCAGCTTCACAAGATATCCCAATTGGGAATGTCATGGTTTCACTGGCTCCAGACGATTGGGAGCAGCTGGGACTCTTGTGTGGTACTCACATAAAAAAAAAAATTATTTGTATATGTACATTATAAGATAATAATTCACACAGTTATGTTTTCAACAATTTACGTAAGTTCTTGAATAAAAAAACTTTATTTTTCTTTTGTCCAGATGAAGGAACGGTTGTATTAGTAACTGAAGTGCTTGTTATTTTATAGGCGTATTATTAAAATAATTGAAGTGGTGCACATAAAGTACACCTTTTCCATAAATAGTAATGTTCCATACCACCAACATACAAATATTAAAATTTCCAAAATAAAATATTTTATTTTAGGATCCAATTAGATCCTAACAGCCAGGCTTTTCCAATTCTGGTCCAGTAACTAAACACAACTATAGTCATTTCAAACAACATTTCGATTCTGCATAGGGTTTGTGGGGGGTCCAGAAAGAATTATTTTTTATACAAATAAAATATTAAGGATACCACTTGGAAAGATAAAAAATTCCGATAAAAATTTGATGTGTTCTTATCCAAAAGAAATGGTAGGCAAAGTCGTAGGAATTTTATTAGCTTCTGTAATGATGGGAAGCGAATCGGCGATTTGTAGAGGGTTAGTCAGACGCAAATGATTCTGGTCTCCAAAATTAAATAAAGGCTTTTATATTGAAAAACTTACTCGCTAAATTATATTAATCCAATTTCGGTAAGCTCATTTTTGCAAGTTTCAATGGTTGTAACGAATGGAAATTGTCCGTGAATTCCTTTGGCTTTATTATCAGAGTTCATAAATGCGGGAGGAATGGAAATACTTCTGGTGGCGAGGTCTCTCTCTCTCTCTCTCTCTCTCTCTGTATATTTGGCGTGAGCTGATGAAGCCGCGCTAACTTTGCGCAATTTCTAACAAATTTTAAATCGAGTCGTCAATTTTTACGCGTAACAGTTACGCTATTATTGGAGTCGAATTTCAGAAATAAATAACAATGATTTTGATGACCTCTGTAGCAAAACGGATTGATTGATTCTGAACTCAGAGGTCTGGAGTTACAAAATTCAGTGAGGGCAAACAAAAATGTTGCGTGTTTTTATTTATAGGCATTCGAAACACGATTATAATGCTATCCGTTCACAGATGGCATTACTTCAAATGTTTTTGAAAAAAAAAACGCTTAGCGCCTAAGTACGAAATGAAATAAATTCTTATTGTACACGTAGGTTAGGTTAGGTTAGGTTGAAGGAAACCTATAAAATACTGCGGGAAACGGCGTGATGGTTATTTAGTTAGTTACATTTAAATTAACGCCATCTATGAGTGCGTAGTTACAATCGTGTTTCGAATATCCCTAATACATTAATAATAATAATTGGATGACTTGTATACCGCCGTTTTTGTGAAAAATCACCTCAAGGGCGCTGTACAAATATTACTTCCTATTCTTTATCTGATTGTGTACAAACAGAAATAGAAAAGCATACTTACCTGGCAGGTCGCTTCAGGTGAACACAGTTTAAGAGATGATGTTTTTATTGTTGCTATTTTATCATACTTTTCTATTGATGTTACATTTATTAGAAGATTGGTGGCACAAAAATGACGTATATGATTGAAAAGTGGGCCTTCTTCATCTTCTCAACCTCATGCAGAACGGAATACTCATCTGCATAGAAACGTTGATGAAAATAATTTTAGTACATTTTATGTTCTCTTTTGAATAGCCACGTACTTGACAAAATTCCTATTCCTTCTTCCACTCACTTCTCAACTTCTTAACGTTCTCTAAATTGGGGGTGCCATGATCCCACTGGCTCCGGGCAGTTGGGCTCTTGCGCGGTATTTGTCATATAAATATCACCTGAACACACGTACGAGTAGTTTTCTTAAAAACCAACAAATTATCTGAAAAATATTATCTTTAAGCTTTTATAGGCTTTGTGAAATTAACAAAACATGTTGTACGAGTATACAATATCTTGTACATATTTTATAGGTTTTATGAAATTAACAAAACATCTTGTACGAGTATACAATATCTTGAACATATTTTATAGGTTTTATGAAATTAACAAAACATCTTGTACGAGTATACAATATCTTGAACATATTTTATAGGTTTTATGAAATTAACAAAATATGTTGTACGAGTATACAATATCTTGTAAATATTTTATAGGCTTTATGAAATTAACAAAACATGTTGTACGAGTATACAATATCTTGTACATATTTTATAGGTTTTATGAAATTAACAAAACATGTTGTACGAGTATACAATATCTTGTAAATATTTTATAGGCTTTATGAAATTAACAAAACATGTTGTACGAGTATACAATATCTTGTACATATTTTATAGGTTTTATGAAATTAACAAAACATGTTGTACGAGTATACAATATCTTGTACATATTTTATAGGCTTTATGAAATTAACAAAACATGTTGTACGAGTATACAATATCTTGTAAATATTTTATAGGTTTTATGAAATTAACAAAACATGTTGTACGAGTATACAATATCTTGTACATATTTTATAGGTTTTATGAAATTAACAAAACATGTTGTACGAGTATACAATATCTTGTACATATTTTATAGGTTTTATGAAATTAACAAAACATGTTGTACGAGTATACAATATCTTGTACATATTTTATAGGCTTTATGAAATTAACAAAACATGTTGTACGAGTATACAATATCTTGTACATATTTTTTTATTGTAAAAATCACAAATATATACGTTATTTTAATACTTATACATGACCTGAAAAGGTAGCAGCGAAAAAATAAATGAGGATGATATTGACAGTTCTTAGAAGTCGAAGTATGATACCGATAAAAATGATGGGATGGATCTCAAGTGCTACCGTTATCTTTTTCTTTTCGTTGTCTTTTCGGTTTCGTGTTTCGATTTGGGAGTTTATAGTATTATGTTAAATTATTTAAAATATATTATATTTGTTACGATATAATACTAACACTGAATATAAATATCCCTTTACACCACATTTACCATACAGATTTTTTTCTTCATTCTTATGATTTGGTAAAACTGCAATGTACTTGTGTACGAGTGCATGCACCACATATTATCGAACTATTAATACATTAATGTACACTCCTCTTCCACCCACAAGTAAATACTTTTAATGAAAGAGCAGTATTAAATATGATACTCGCATATAAAATATAACCACGAAATATAATAAATATGATTTATGTATTAAATTAATAAAGTTAACAATTTATTAGCATATTTATAAAAATGGTATTAAAATTAAGTCATGGGGGATTGAAAAGACGTACATTTCCACTGTAACTTATTTGCTTCAATTGTGTTTGCCCAAATATTATATCCTGTTTAAAAGTAACTAATTTTAAGAACAATATGTACTATTTAAATCTAACTGATTAAAGTTATTATTGGACCGATATATGACGTTTTGCGGGTTTTAATGTCTGTTTCTGAGTGGATTTTATATTTTGATATTTTGCCGTATTGCTCCTCGGGACAAAATATTATGTACCATGATAACTGGTATGGGACCATTTTTATAAAAATGCAAAGTATATTTATAAAAACGGTGTTATAATTTAAGTCACATACATTTACACTGTAACTTATTTGCTTCATTTTTATTTGCCCAAATATTATATCCTGTTTAAAAATAACAAATTTTAAGAACAATCTGTATTATTGAAATTTAACTGATTAAACATGGGCAAGATCGCCCTTAATGGGTGAAAGCCAGAAAAAAAACAATTACTCTGTTTAAAACCACTGTATTTAATATGCATATATGTACACATTTCAGAATTACTCATTTATGTATCTATAATAGATAAAACAATATATAAATACTGTTTTATTTGTTTTACTGAGCATTCATATTTACAAACGTACAATGAACACAGTGAGCAATGGTAAAAAATAACTTCTCAGATAATGTTTTTGTTAATGTTTTCATAGAAACAAGATAAGTAATTTAAAAAGCAAACAAATTTTATCTATTCTCTAGATATATTGCAAATTTAAAATGTTTGAAACATTTAGAAATAACTCACAAATAAAGCAGTAATCGTATTTTACGTAGAATTGATCTCAAAGAGTTGCACTATGCTATAAATTGATAGTACCCGTATACGTAGATAGGATACAGAGATACGATATTATTTGATAGCAGATGTGGTAGTTAACAATAGTAATAACAATAAAAACGTTTATTTTCAATTCACATGTTTTATTTTAATATATTATAAAGTTTTTGTAATCGACAAAAAGTCACTGCTCAGCTATATGTTCAGGAGCACGGAGGGCAGCTGGTTTTTAGCCGTGCCTATATTTTCAGCAGTTGACGATCTATACACGCTTTTCCAATCTTTAACATAGTTTGTGACGGAGTAAGCAAACACCTTCATCACCATACAATGCAGAACACACAGCATTTACGGTAAGAGCTGTACGTATCCACACGCCAACGTCCATACACGGTACCTCCACACACGGCGACGTCTCTACGGCAGGCAGCATCTCGCATCTCGGTCCTGAGCCCCTCTTATCTCGTACAGAGACACCGGGAAAGCCGCTGACTGAGCGCCAACACGGCGCGGCTTAGGACACGTGTAAACAGACACGTGGATCAGAGGTGTAATTGAAAATGGCTTTATCATGCTTGTGTTTTGCGAATATCGCCATGACTACTGAGGGGGTACTTAAAATGCTTGTTTAACTTCTTCCATTCACAATCGTTTTCCGTTTTCAAGCGCCTAGAATATGCTAAGAATTATAAAATTAGTCTAGTTTTTGGACTGTTAGTTCGTGGTGGAATTCCATTGTATTAGAATTGAAATTAAGACACTTTTGTACTTTCTTCCACTTATTTATTTTCACCAGGACTGGTTTCATCCCACTACGGACATTTTCAGACTGGTAGTTGACATTCTTATGCTACGGTATTTATATAAACTTAGGCAGGGTTACACAACATTGTATCTATATCATGAATGTTTCTATTTTGTTAATTTAATAATGTCAACTACCAGTCTGAAAATGTCCGTAGTGGGATGAAACCGGTCCTGGTGAAAATAAATAAGTGGAAGAAAGTACAAAAGTGTCTTAATTTCAATTCTAATTATAAAATTGTTAATATGCAGATTTCAGTGGATATAATATGTTTATTTATTACATTACATCTAAACATTAATATAACATATACCATAAAAGAAACTACTAATAAACCATAGAAAGACAATTGAGAATATTTAAATAATTAACATGCGTACAAGCGCCAGTATTTCTTGTCAAGTCGATATTAGTTCCCAGCTAGGCAGGTTGCCTGTTCTAAGGAACCAAATGTTCCAGTGCGTGGTATAATATTATTTTTCTTCAATCTATCTAGTAAGTATGTTATGAATAATAGGTATGTCTTGTCAAGTCGATATTAGTTCCCAGCTAGGTAGGTTGCCTGTTCCAAGGAACCAAATGTTCCAGTGCGTGGTGTAATATTATTTTTCTTCAATCTATCTAGTAAGTATGTTATGAATAATAGGTATGTCTTGTCAAGTCGATATTAGTTCCCAGCTAGGCAGGTTGCCTGTTCCAAGGAACCAAATGTTCAGTGCGTGGTGTAATATTATTTTTCTTCAATCTATCTAGTAAGTATGCTATGAATAATAGGTATGTCTTGTCAAGTCGATATTAGTTCCCAGCTAGGCAGGTTGCCTGTTCCAAGGAACCAAATGTTCCAGTGCGTGGTGTAATATTATTTTTCTTCAATCTATCTAGTAAGTATGTTATGAATAATAGGTATGAATAAAATTTTAATGAAAAATAAATAATGTGGTCAGCCCACTTTAAATTCTCATAAATTTTTACGCCTAGATACGTATTTGGTTAACATTTTCCAATGATACACAATTACATTGACCATTTAAATGTGTTAAGCTATGAATTTTCAAGTTAAGGTTTGTATCTGAATTTTTAGCATTGTTAATTTTAAAAGTGATGAATTTAGTTTTATTACCATTAAGTGTGAGTTAGTGACAGTGTGGCTATGTTTTGTTTACGGTTATAATAAGATCACACCCGAAAACAGTAGTATGGGATAATGAGGCCATATAATTTAAATGAAGATTAAACATGGAAAGAAATCATGAACAAAAAAATACGGTATCTGTATATCATTTGTAAAGAATTAAACATTAACACAGCAATTCTCTTACTTCGCCGTCAGATGCTTTAGTGTATGAAATGCAATACCAGATATTATATTGTACTAGTACGTTTAGCTCTCAGATCTGAAGACGTTCCTTTAAATCGAATAAACGTATTCTCTCCGGAAACATCAAAGCTTTTGTTTTGTTTTTTTCCAAATATTTATTATCTGACGGAAAAATAAAATGAAAACTGCCGGATATAAAAAAAATACAGCCATTTCGCAAAATAAGATAGGAATCGCTTCCGCAGGAACACAAAGCGGGGGGAACACGGGAAAGGTGAAATTAGGTAGCTTTTTGTTTTACATGTGAATACAACGCAAAGGGGCCGGGTGACGACTTGAGGCAACTTCTCCTCTGAAGGTTGTACTTATATACACATATATCAACATGTATTTTCGCATCAGCTATTGAATTTCTACAATTTCGTTTATTTTTTTATTTATTTCCAAAAAACACAGTCGTTTTAATTAAAAAAGTGTAAACATAATAAAAATAACATACTCTTGACCAATTAATTTCCATTAAATTAATTAAAGCAATCACATCTATTTAATATAATATAATTTAATATTTTGTAAATGAAATCCTCAGCACGGGAAATCCCAGTGAGGATATCATTGTTTGTTATTTTGTTATAAAAATAATATAACATTATTATTATTATAATTAATACTTAATTTAATGTACATAATAAGATATATATTAGCAATTAATATTTGTACAGTGCCCCTGAGGTGATTTTTCATAAAAAAATCATCCAATATTTATAATGCTGTTTAGTACACTCTTACGTAACGAATAGGAGATTCTAGTCGTTGAAGGAATAATACTTCTTGTTACTGGTTTACTTCAATTCAATTCAACTGTTTATTCTTTTTAAAAATTTTACAAAATTTACATTTAAGGCATTTTTAAAGATGATACAGGATGTACAACATCCAAAATAATTACTTATAAAAAATAATAAAAATTAAAACAAAAAATAAGTTAGACATACATAATCTCAGTAAATTGTATACAAGGCATACTGGCATTATACAAGTAGCAACAAAGCTTTACGTTTAAATTCAGCTTCATTGATGCTAAATATGTCGATATCCGAAGTGATTCTATTTAACAGCAAGATTGCCCTCCCCACCGGCATGACCATTGGCAAGTTGGTCCTGCAGGCCGGGAGATAAAACAGTCTATGCTGTCGGTGACCGAGATAACCATCGGGAACATAAAAATGAATGTTCTCCATGACAGTCGAATTTTCGAACCATCCGCGAATCAGTCTGAAGAAATGTGTCACAATGTGTACATCCCTTCTGACCCGCAGATGGTTCATTCCGAGCATACCTAGGAGAAAGTCGGTAGGATAGAGCCACGGGTAGTAGCCATATTCCTAGCCATACTTCTAGCCACTCGATTGCAAAACTATACGCTTCGACCAATAACAGCACGTCTCGCAATCACATGACCATAATCAACCAATCCGGTAAGTTTCCGCCAGCCATCATTGTTTTTCAACCAACGAGACAAGCGCACGGACATAATTTCCTGCCGCATGGGTCGGCGTGGGCTCGCGAAGCGAGCAGCCGCCATTCATTCCGATTCCAGACTCAGAACTATCAGATGCATGTGTGCCTTGAGCACGTAGCCACTTACTATTGCATCATTTCCTAATCTAGACACGGAGTTGTCAAGCACGTTCTGGTGCCTTGGGCACCGAACGCACGCCATTGGATTTTCTAATCCAGACGTGGAATTACCTCTGTTTCCCTATAATTGTTAAACGCAGTGTGGGAATGTATAATCTACCTGTGAACCGTGGACGCTGGTCGCATGGACTCCGTCCTGCCGTTAGCGTCCCCCGTTTGCCAGCTACTCATGTAAGCCGCTACTAAAACTCCCCTTCTTATTATGTGCTGAATATTTGTGCCTTTTCTAATAATATGTCCGGTTGAAGAACCTTCAGAGAGAGAGATTGTCAAGAACAGATTAGGTACCACCCTTTGTGGTGAAACCCGTATATAACTTACCTGTCCATGTTTTGCTATAAATAAATCCTGAGTTGAAAGCACACATTCTCTTCAATTAAGTAGTTAGATACCCACTCCGATTCTAAGGCTGCGGCCGACCCATTAACCTTGAGATGAGAAACGTTATGTTTTACCAGCTGAGCTATGGCGCATTGGAGTCAGGGTCCAGTCCTGAATCTGGTCTCAGGGTGAGTTTGTACTGCCTTCTTTTCACCAACCCTGTTCTCCCCCTTTTTCTCACAATCCTCACACTGATGCCACAATCCTAACTCTGGTGACTAACGTGGATGTCGTCGAGTCCCTCTTTTCCCTCTGTTTCCCACCATCCTAACACTGTACACCCAACTTGGGGCTTTTCCACCTCAGCCTAACAACACATATAATATAAAAAAATAAACGTGATTTTTCACAAAAACAGCGCTTTACAAAGTATTCAATTACAATAATCTCTATACGTAAAAATGAATGTTTGTCTGTCTGTCCTCTATTTTCTCGAAATTTTCTAGACCGGTTTCGCTGAAAATAGTACAGTTTGATCTTATTAGTACCGGGAAGGTTTGGAGAGTTTGAATGAAATCCAATATTCATATATCCCTGATGAAGAAATTATCGCTTTTGAAACATGTAGATATCAATGTTTATTTATAAACTGGTGAATACTAAGTAAATATTTTTTAATTCATTTATTAACTTAAAATTATTTTTCATACCTACAGTAACGCCTCCCCTTGACGTTTACCTGTTAGAGCAGTACCTCTGTCATTTCTGTATACGTTATACTGGCAATCAAACAGCTCGTCATTAGATATGCAATCAACCAATCACGTCTCCCTAATTAAGATTATGTCGAATTCGTCGATAAAGATATTTTGATAGAATTCTTTCGTTTTTTAATGGAAAGCCTCGTGCGATTTGATAAAACATTATGATGGTGTCAGGCATTGTGTGAGACAATTAGTATCCGATTTCGATTAGAGGTAAATAGAGTAATATTATGTAAAAAGAATCATTAGTTGATGTGAAAATATTGTAATCATTTCACGGTAGCCAAAAGTCCACTGGGGTTAGCATATTTTTCAATTTGGGCAGATGTGAAACTGTGTGTTTGTGGTATGTTGAGTAATGTGTATGTTGAGTTGCGCAGAAAAATGGTGTAAATTGAGTTCAATGAAAACAAAATTCAGTTAAAAACAAATTATTGTGCTAGATTGTTCAGTTGGCTTTGACCAGTGACATGGATTTCAGGGGAGGTAACATTTATTCTTATGTATGTTTTTGAGTTCCTAACCCCTGAAAATCATATTTTTTTTAAATTTTGAGTTCTTTAGCTGATCTCAGCAGTAGTTTGTTCTTTCTGATAAGGTGATCATGGCAAAAAATGATCTCCCCCAACACCTACGCTTTTGCAAACAATTATTTTTTTAATGGCGGCAAGCAGCTAGTCCTTCTATTTTCTGGATACTATTTTCGCCACAATATTTTGAGGGCGGGCATCAGCGGCTACTCGTGTTCCATTTTGATAATGCTGGGGAGGATTGCCTCTAGTAATGAACTCTGTGTTCTCTTCTTAAATGATTTGTCCGAAGTTTGATACAATTTTTATGAGGCTGGCTGCTATTATATTGAAAAAAATAACAATAGAGCAAACTTCGTTAATAAGAGTTTCTAGAACCATTTTCTTTTCAGGTTTTGGATTACAGACAAGGTTGGAAATATTGTAATCACCGGGATAGTTCAATCGAGATGACTCAAAACTATCTTTATGATTTTGTATATAATTTATACCATGGGGATGGTAAGAGCAACAAACGGTATTTTTTTAGGGGTGGTTAAAGTAATAGCCACCCTTACAAGAATATGGAACTAATTTATAATAGGCCTATTATGACCATTTTGAATTTTTCACACTTAGCAAAGAACAGCTTTAAATTTGGTGCTCATTATGAAAATTAAGATCAATAATTTCCCGATAGAAAAACTGTAATGATAACACTGTACAACTCACAAGCACGACCAGTGGTTAAGTTTGGTAGCAACCTTTTGTCTGAATCCCTTAGATATATCAGGGTGGAAGATACTCTCAGTATCGCCCTGGTGAAAGACCACCATTCAAATTGAAACGTTGCTTGAAATGGCTTTTAGCCGTGTTTGGTGACCAGATATGAATAGCCAGGTATTTTCCCACCTTCCTCTTCCCCCTCTTCTTCCCCTCCCCAAGACCTTCAGCCTTACAACATCCCCCAATTGGGAATGCCATAGTCTCACTCGCTCCGGGCGGTTGGGAGCAGTTGGGACTCTTGTGCGGTATTCATATAAAAAATATATATTTATATATATAAAACAATTCTCAATACTAATTCTCTATGCAAACAAATCTCTTGTGCAGAAACATAAAACTTGTTTGATAGAATACCCTATCTTAGAAGACGGAATGTAATATTTAGAACATAGACGTCACGTGGTGTGCTTATTCTGAAAGTAATTAATCTATTTATATTACACTTTTTTAGGTAAATCTCTTTGTCCTCTCCAACTAGGCAGTGTTTGACGGGTGGACATGCCAAAAATTCCAACTTTTTCATACATGGTTGATACTACGCTCATGAGAATGTGTTGCTTTTACAATTCGTTTGTGTTCTTATTAGTATGTACTGGAGTGGAACGGTTTCCCGGCTTGTGCGTTTCCTCCTTCCCATAATATTGGTTCTTTCAAAACACAGATTTACTTCTCTTTCCTTCACCACCCACAGAAGACCACCCATACAGTATAACCAAAGATGACACGATGAGCCTCCAAGATGTGGATATTTAAAAAATATCAGCCTTCCAGAGATTTTGGTCCTTCAGATAGGCATCACATAAACAGATTTTCTGATTTGTAATAAAGACAAACTGCAAAGTGACTACTTTCTATGAAAATGTAGATAAAAAAGTTTTTGCTTTAGACGAAACGTTGAAAAAACTTAAATGTAAGTTTCACAGTTTACAGAATATTTTTCCTGACTGAGATTAACAGACACCCCCTCCCGCGGGTTGCGCAGGGGGATGTCTCCGAGCTAACGGGCTAATTCCGACTTCAAAGCCGATGATCGCTCGTGCGTGACTCAAGTGTCTACTGTCACGGCACAAGGCACCATGAACAGGGAACAGCCAGCCTAGACTGTAGCTTCTAGCTCCCAGCTCCTAGACTGTCCTTTGCAAAAAACATCCCCTAGCGAATACAACCCCATCCGTCAAAATTAAACATTTACTTACACGTTTGTGAAGCGACGGTACGCGTGGAATGTTTTTTTACGACAGTAGTTTTGTTAAAAGTTTGATGATTTCCTTTGAAGGAAGAGTTTTTTGACATGATAATAGAGTGTTTCATGAAATAATACAATGTTTTAGAAGTTTTTGTAGAGCGGTTTTTTACCGATTTTTTGGTAGAGTTTGAAGTATTTGGTGTCCCCCCCTATCAATTGCATTAGAAATGTTTTCTATTTGTTCGATTAAATCAAAATAATTGCTATAGTCGTCATCATAATTATTATTAAAAATAATTGCTACAGTCGTCATTATAATTATTAATAAAAATAATTGCTACAGTCGTCATCATAATTGTTATAAAAAATAATTACTACAGTCGTCATCATAATTATTATTAAAAATAATTGCTACAGTCGTCATTATAATTATTATTAAAAACAATTGCTACAGTCGTCATTATAATTATTATTAAAAATAATTGCTACAGTCGTCTTTATAATTATTATTAAAAATAATTGTTACAGTCGTCATTATAATTATTATTAAAAATAATTGCTACAGTCGTCATTATAATTATTATTAAAAATAATTGCTACAATCGTCATTATAATTATTATTAAAAATAACTGCTACAATCGTCATCATAATTATTATTAAAAATAATTGCTACAGTCGTCATTATAATTATTATTAAAAATAATTGCCACAGTCGTCATTATAATAATTATTAAAAATAATTGCTACATTCGTCATTATAATTATTATAAAAAATAAAATGATACGTATTGTATAGCTCTTTGTATTTTAGCGAATTTATATCACTTTAATCTTCAAAATTAAGCTAACAAATTTGCATTAAAATGAACACTTAGACAAAGATGGTTTACTATTTTATTCAATGCCCTATCTATGCATATATAATCGCCATAGGTGTTATTGTTACTAAAGTGTTTCATCGGTGCGATGGATTACGAAAAAACTCTTTAAAATATCTTAAACATATTGCTAAATTATTGAATTAACAGGAATTCATAATTTTGTAGAGGAAAAATGCACTTTACGGGTTTTTAGGGGAGCAGACTTTGTGAAGAGGTATCACCGTAAAGCTAAGGCTTCTCTTAGGAACAACCACTTATGAGAATTGGCTGCCATAGAAACTCTCGTATGATCTACACTACTTCAAAAATCGTGATTTGTTTTGGTATTTTCGCCACGACATCAGAAAGTGCAAATCAATTGCTTTATTTTTACAAGGAAGACAAAGGTTAATCGATCCCTCTTCTTTATTTTATTGTGGTATTCGGAGTTTTCCACGTCACGTCGATAGTAGTAATACTATTGAATCAGTAAGATGCAAATGTACTCTTATGGAGACTTTACACGGCACTTTGTTTATTTTATTATTTGTTTCTTTCTAACAATTCCATGAGTTATTAAACTCATGTTGGCGCAAGAGAAAACTTTACATACACACGTGATACAACAAGATACTAAACCTAAGCACAAATAACACAACACAAATCAACAGACAAGGACTTAGACTTGAAGAGTAATAATACATGAGCGCCTTTGAGGTGATTTTCTCACGAAAACAGCGCTATAAAATTTTTCAGATAAGTATACGCGTTCAACATAAAAGTACAACAAAACCAAAGTCGCTATTCACAAATGATAATAAAAAATATATGAAAATGATTTTTTTTTCATTAAAAAACCTAATAAATTCATTAATAAAAAAAAATTAATATGGAATTGAACCATGAATTGACAGTTTCAAAATTAGAAATAAAAGAATATGTGTAAGTTTTGTAGTGAAGTATACATAGATGTAAACAAATAACGATTGAACGATTTTGTTAATTTACAAAATGATTACACAATGTGTACAAAATCAGTTTACTAATTATAGTTCATGAGAAACCCGATAAGTGTTTATACCCGCGTAGTTGACATTTATAATTAAATTTATAAGTTAATTTCATACAGATTCCATACAGATTGTGTTTTCAATACTGATTCCATATACAAATAGGGCGTGCTCTACCGATTTTTATACAACGTGGCCTAACCACAGTTTGAAAATGGCATTGAACGCCGAAACATTTGTCACAATAATAAATAACTGAAATACTTGTAGACCTTAATAATAAAATAATTTACATTAAATAAAATATATATATATA